>QLNU02013614.1:7714500-7754164 GCA_006491805.2 Dysdera silvatica
AAATACATACCTGGTCATTTAAGGGAAACGTCATATTGTAAAGGAACCTCTTAAGTTTAACCTAAAGAATCAAGTAACGGAAATATTGATTTCCTAGGCGGTTTGAGAACTTGTAGCATAGTGCGCATATCTGAAGTTTAAACTATATAAAAGATGGACACAGCAGTGTCCCCAGTTTAACGACTGCTCTTCGAGCGGCTCCACATCACGTGATGTGAATTACGCCATTGGTCATATGAGGAATGTGGAAAGGACGTCTCGTCCTTCCTAGCAAGCTTTTCCATATTCTTCTAGTGTGTTAAAACGATCATGGTGCGGTACAGTGTAGCATATAATTGCAAGGAAAGGGGTGGGGAAGTAAGGCGGAATTTACTCTTTTCACAAGGTTATTAATGTGTATATATCTTCTGTTCACACTGTTAATGATACGGTTCCCATTATCACGCATAAACACACACAAATTACCAAGAAAGGCATCAGCTTTAACTTAAAACCAGAAAATATGGACAAAATAAGTCATTAAAATGTATAAAAAATAATATATAGCAATTATATAAAAAAATCGACATATTTTAAATATCGTACTTTTTTTAAATTATTGAAAATATATTTTTACTTTGTCAGTTGGTTTTAAAATATAGGTATTTATGATATAAAAGCATATTAAAAATTTCAGAACTCTAGTGCGCATAGATCTGAAGATAATCTCTGCGCAATATAGAAAAAGAGTGTTCAAGTTGGAACTTGGTAACATGTAATAGTTATTTTTATTTTATACAATAGTGCAAGAAGTAATTGAAGAATTTTGATGCGGTTTGTTTTAAAACACTGCCAAAAATCGATATTATTTTTTAAACTAATAAATAAAAAATCGATTTTTTAAAGATTTAAAGGTCCTGTGTCCCCTTAAGAAACAAAAACACAACGAAATTACACGCCTCTACTGTTACCACTCAACGTGCCTCGAAATACTTCAAGGTAGATGGAAGTAAAACGACTCACTGTGCTGAATATATCACAATCGTAAAATAACACAATGGGCACAGTTTTTGAACTATATGCTTAATAAGTAATTATATGTTCAAAAACTGTGCCCCTTGTGTTATTTTGCGATTGTGATACTTCAGGGTGATTAAATAATTCTAGGAGATATAATACTAAACTGCTTGTAGTTTGAATCAAAGTTTGATTCAATTCTTTCATTTAAATTTTTTTTCTTTGACCAGTAACACACCCCACAGAAAATTTTTTACCTCTAGAAACCTCTGTGGTAATCAAAAATCTCAATTTTTATTTCTGATCAAGCCATACCTCTGTTTTGGTAATTTTTACCTTTTTCCCCATGCAAAACCTCTAGATTCAGAGGTAAAACCTCTGATCTGGCAATACTAGCTGACATGATGATGCGATAAAAATTTCTCTTCTCTGACAGTACTTGATTTCGTTGTAAATATTCCATCGCCATGGTAACCATGTTCGCAAAACATTTCCGTTTTGAAGCGAAGCTCTGAATTTCTATTGTCGCTTCATTCGGCCCTTTTTCTCGGCGAGCAACATTTCGTTGGTGCGTTTAACGCGTTTAAAGCGCTGACCTAAAAACATAGTCTTCTGTTCCTGAATGTAATTCCAATTATATTAAAGGAATTAAATTAAAAAAAAAAAAAAAATAGTGGGCTCAAAATAAAATTTTGAATTTTATTTTTCTAATCAAATTTTAAATTTGACAAAAAAAAAACTGTTCAACCACCTAAATTTTTTAGGTGAAGTGCCACTTTACTCGTGTCACCCAACGAGCTGCCACTGGTTGCCATAGTTAAGGCAGTGGTATGGTAATCTAGAAATTGCTGATTTGAATCCAGTTTAAAAATATATACTGCATTTTTTTCCACTTAAAGCACAGGTTTTAGTATTCATATAAAAAAGTGGAGTGTCAAAAACTTCATTGTAATGAATTGTTTGTCCATTTTCCTCCTTTAATTTGTAAGGAGTTTCGTCTTTTGTTAAATAGCACATTGGTGTTTACTTTGGATCCATTTACATTCCTAATGTACCCTTCACTCTATCTTCAGTAATTTATTTGCAGATATTTTACGAAAGTTAACATGTAGTTGTCCCCCTCAATCTCTTCCAGATGAGCTGCCAAAATTTTAACAAGTTCGCTGAGCTGTAAAAATTATGCAATCAGCTCCCTTAAAATTCAGTTGTTCTCTTCAGCTTATAGTAAAACAGTTTAAAACTGATTCTATCTCAGCTGTGATTATCACATCAGGTTTATTTATGGTGATATATTGGTTTATCAAACTAAATCATATCTCTTAACGAGTTTTCATATCTTCGAGCTTACTACTAATCTAATGGTTACTAAACACTGTGGTGTTGTAGCTATAATATATTTAGCTACCTTGTGAAAGTAATTCTGGTTGATTCCAATAGGAAGACACAGCTTGCTTATTTTCTTACTGCAGATTCACAGTTTAGAATTTGATTTCTTATACGAATGTAGCTGATATTTTTTGGAAAATGACAAGTCGTAGAACTGCATTCAGATCTAATCTGTCCTTGGATTACAAAACACTATCAAGCAATGGCTATTATCCTAGCCTTTGTCTGCTGGATTAGGGTTATATCCCAGTAGGCTTGTTATGTATAGGAGAGTTGAAGGACCATAGGGGGAGGTTAACCCTTCTCTACTCAAATATTTTTATGCAAAATATACAAGACGTGAGAGAGAAAACATTGCTATTCCTACCAGAATTCCCCTTCCCGTTTGAAATCCCGTGCATTGGTGCCATGAGCGTAGGGTTATATGGGCCTGTGTAGCCTTAATCTTCCCTACCAATCATTTTGAAAACTCTACATTGCTGATTGGCATACGCATAGTGTTGTTTACAGATTTCAATGAGTCATGATTACTTGATTGCAAGGTACCTTCGCAATATTACCTTCTGCAGCAGGTGTACAGACACATATGTTAGATGTCGCATTAGTCATCAGATTTAAGTCACGGCTAAACAAAATATTCTCGTACCTTGGGGCCCATTAAGCTGGGTTTACTTCCAATCGTACAGTAAAACACATTCTGTTTTTTTCAACGTACTATAGTCCAGGGTTTCTTGATTTCTCAGAGAACAGAGGTTTGGATTTCCTCAGAAAACTTCAGGTCCCAATGCAGTACGTCCTTTGCTGGCTTTGTACCATGAAACACAAATGGATCTGGCCCCAGGCAGAAAGATTGGTGTCCTGGTATATTCTGGATTTTGTGAAAAAAAAACATCCCTTGTTTTTGAACTCTACTGGCCCTATGATGGTATAGTGGTAAACCATTTGCCTATTAGGCCCTGTGATGCCAGTTTTAATGCATTTACCTGCCATGCCATTAATCTGAGTTTGACTAAAAAAAAAAACCCTACTCATTGTTGACCTGGGAAGGGGTAGGTTTCCAAGACCTTAACGGTTCAGATTAGAGAGCTCTGCTCAGGCTGGGCCTAGGACTGTGGGGACAGGCCTGGTCCAGCCCATGGGTTGTGTTGGGACAACTATTGGGGTATGGGCTGGTCCTATAAACCCATACCATGTTTGCAAACTGAGTCTGGCTTAAAGAAACAGGTTCCATAAAGGTCTCTGGTTTATTTTTTATCATAATTAATAAATTTGACACCCACATTTAACACCACCTTTCTTTTTTTTCTCCTATACCCCCAAAAAAGTCTACGAGCTTAAATGTGATATCAAATTTGTTAACCATAGTAAAAAATCCCCCACGAAAAACTCACAAAAAACTCGTCCCGGTGGCTTTGTGTGTTGACCATTATTTGGTAGTTATGTTGGCCCCGAGAAGGGAAAGAATATCTTATATCGTTATGTATATGGAGAAAGCATTATTCCTGTCCTCGTTGGTCTAGCTTAAGGCACTCCGGGTTTAGTAGAGAGACCCCAGTTTTACTCTAGCATGGGGACGATGTCTCTTAATCTTCTATATCAAAACAGCTCTAGTATGAGCTTAATCGTGGGTGTCAAATTTAATTAACTGTAATCAAAATCTCGCATGAAAAACTTGTCCTGATGGCTTTGTGTGTTGACCATTATTTGGCAGTTGTTAGCCCTGAGAAGGGTAATAATATCTTAAGAGAAAGAGAGCGTTGTTCCTGTCCTCGTTGGTCTAGCGGGTAAGGCACTCCGGGCTCAACGGAAGCACTCTGGTTCAACTCTAGGGTGGGGACGATGACTCTTTTTCTCCTATACCAAAAAAGCTCTAGTATGAGTTTAAACGTAGTTGTCAAATATATTAACTGTAACAAAAATCTGAAACGTCATTCGCACGATAATTGTGCTACAGAAAAATTCAAAGGTTCCAATAGTTAGTGAACAATGAAATCTACCAATTCATGTGCACAAAATTTGCATAAGGGACCGTCTCCATATTTAAACTTGCAGAAACTTTGAAAATTCCAATAGCGACATGTAAATTTCATATCATAATCAGATTTTAGACTATATAATTATGCTAATTTAAAATTTTGACATCATTCTATTAAAACTCGTGATATTTCTGAAAATCTCTACGAGGGCTTCCACTGTGATAAAACTGTGGTCAGGAATTCAGTTACTGATCAAACCTATTGAAATCAGAAAGTTATAATAATCGTTGATTTGTCTTCTTTTCTTTCTCTTACTGATTAAATTTACAAAAATACCTTCTAAATGATGATCAAGAAATGTCAATCGACAACAGTTTTAAAGCATAAAATAATCAAATTTTTTTCATTTATTTATTTATTTTACTTTTTGTAACTATGCGATGCCTCCTTAAACCATCGCTTTAACTAATATTAAGCATAAAAAAACTACTGAACAGATTGCTCTAAAATTTCTGTAGAATACGTAAAAAACCACAAGTTTTAATTCCCATCAGAAAATTAATGTTTTTATTCATATTTTTATCAAATATGATTTTCATAATTTATAATTTACAGTAGATATTATTTTAAAAATGAAAAACATCGTAACTTTTGTTTTGCCTGTTGAACTTTATCACTATAAAAAATATTGGAGAGATATGATGAATATTTTGGGTGATATTGATAAAAATACCACGGAACATGCCTGTATTCAGGGGGGGCGTGGATCTTAGGGGCCACCCTCCCCCCACCCGAAACTAAATTTTTAATGGGACTTGGCTACGGCCTTGCATGCTGTGATTGTATCGATACATGCTGTAAAAATTTTTGAACCCACCCAAAAATTAAATCCTGGCTACGGTCTTGCCATGAAATATTTTAATATTATGAGCTCAATATTTCTAATATTCAAAACTCAAACCCTTGAACCAAATGAATTGAAATTTATTATTAGAGTTTTTTTTCTTCAGATTTGAAATTTTTCAAAATTTCAAATTTAAAGGCGGGTGCTTTGTGACGGAAAGAGGAAGGTTCAATGAAATTTGGAGATAGGGAGATTGAAGATAAAAAAAAAAGTCTGCTTTCTTTTAAAGTTTGGCACCCAGAATGGTTACTCAACATGCTTATTTATAAGTCTAAACCTAATCAATCATTATTTATATTCTTTTGTTTGTCATACAAAGGTAAAGCAAACATTATTTTTAGTTTATGAAATTCTGAATTTGAATTGCACGTTTTTCTTTCAGTTTGTAACTGTCTTGAGTTCAGCAATTCTACAGCAGCGCATGGAAGAGAACGAGAGGCAGCGTCGAAATACGATCGGTGCTGAGGACCCAGAATTAGCTCAATATTTGGAAGACGAGCGAATTGCATTGTTCTTACAAAATGAGGAGTTTGTTCGTGAACTTATGGGAAATAAGGAGTTCATGTCAACGCTAGAAAAAGGTTTGTTACGACAGATTAAAAAAAAAAAAAAATTTCTATAGTTTTCGAAATTTAACCATGAATTTGAAATAAGAGAGAGAAGTCTGATGCTTTTTCTAAAATTGGAATGTTTTTCTGTGTTTATGAAAAAATATGGTTTTTAAACATACTATGTTGATTGCTCTTTTAAGAAGTAAAATCAGACGTTAATTTGATGTAGTTAAAAATATTTCATTAACAGATTGCATTTTAATATAATATTGTAGTTATGGTGAATTACAATACTCACAATCATAGAAATTTTAAATTTTATGGCTGTAGTAGTGAGATTTGAAATGAACAAGATTTTATTCCAAAAAGTTTATTTAGTCTAGAACTTTTTTTTTTCACTCTTATAAAGAAGGATGTGTCCCCTGTTAGAAAAGAAAGTTGTTTAAGAGACTATAATTTAATAATGATGTTATATAAAAGGCTGTAATTTAATAATACAGTTACCTAAAGCTGAAATTGGTCAAAAATCACTAGGGTGGGTAATGAAAGAAGACATGTTGGTGCAATACTAGCAAAGTTGTGCCTTACCAGAAATCAACTGACGTAATTATATGCTGGAAATGGATGATTGTGGTATACTCAAAACATGTTGTGTTTTCGTTCAATGTTTGTCATACTTTTCTTTAATATTAATGCAGTAGGACTTGGGTGGTTGAAATACCGTAAATCCATCTTATTGATTTATTTGGATTTTATCTTTGCTTCCCATGAATTTTCAAATATGTTAAACATGCCCATATTTTAGCTTGAATTTAATATTCGAATTTAAGGATCATTAATGACAGTCTAATTTGAAATTTAATATCAAGGACATTTGAGTTTGAAAGCTAATATCGAGGCTATTATAATTTGAAATCTAATATCAAGGATAGTCTAATTTGAGCTTTAACATTAAGGACAATCTAATATTGATTTTAGAATAGTTCAAATTTTTTATATGGTCTTTTCAGCTTCAACTTATTCTCATTCTACTTTATCGACATAGCGTAACCTTTGCTGTCTTTGTGTCACAAAAACATAAATTCTACTTTGTTACTAACCCACTTCAGTCAATTACTTACAAATGTTGGTTTTGTTTGCTTGAAATAACGTGATGTGCTTTTCTTCAATCTTTTCATATAGGGTAGCTGGCTTTTTTGATTTTGAAGTCATGAATGCAAAGTATTAAAAAAGGAATTGAAAGCCGAAAGCTTTTTTGAATTATGATTATTTTTAACAAAAAATGGAATATTTTGCATTTGACATTTGTTATGTTTATAAGCGCTTACCAGTGGTTTAGTGAATTTACTCACAACCTGTATATTTGTTAGGTCTAGGTTGGAACCCCAGGTAAGCTTGGTTCTATTTTTTTATTATGAAGTAGTATCAAGTTGCATGTATGATGCCTCCATGGAGAAGGCAACTTGCAATATACCGCCTTACTGCCAGACGCCAATATGGTCAAAGTAACTACCATACAATGGTGGGTGCAGGAAAAAATTGTTCATGAGTATGCACATAATTTGGAGTATTTTTTTAATGTTTGAAAATTATATATATTTTTTAATATCTTGTTGTTTTAGATAACGTTTTTGATGGAAATACAATGAGATCAAGACAAGGAAGTGGTATGTTAAATTTTATGAATAATTTTTTAAAAGGTAGTTAAATATATCATAATCATACTGTGTACCATATGCACTTTTTAGTTGCAGTGCAAGTGCTCATATTTCTTTCTAAGTCGCTGATTAATCGAAACTGCCTTGAGGCTCTGCGGTGGTAACATGTTCGCTTATAATGTGTCTATCCCAACTTTGATTCCCAACTGTGTCCAGAACAAACAAACAAACAAATGCTTATTGACTAACTGCTGCTGTAGTCAGGGGATTTATTCCTTAAGCTTATGAGGTTTGAATTGCTTAGAAAATTATAGGTTCCGGCACAGCATGATCCTTGTTGTCCTTGTGCTGTACAGACTCACAGAAGCACATATTTTTTTCGAATTCACTAATTAATTAATACTGTCTGGAGGCTCCGACATGGCATAGTGGTGAACTGTTTACCTAGTTGCTTTTAATGTGAGTTTTTTAAAAAGAAAAGGAACACCTATAGACTGTTTGCTGTAGTCTGAAGGTGCATTCCCTAGACTTTAAGATATTCAGGAAAATGTATGTCCCTATGGCCTTTTTGTTGCATCTGAATTTTGCAAACCAAATCCTTTTACTAATATCTTAAGTGAACATATTTAAAATACAAACGATAAAAGAAGTATAGTAAGCAGGCTTATAGCCAGGATGAAGACTCGACTGGGGCAAGGCAAAGTACATATGAGGCACAGGCACCCGGGGATTGTTCTATATATATATATATAAGGGTTGCCCAACTGAAAAGTGGACAAGGTGATAAAAGTAATACCTTTATTGGAAATTTAAAAGAAATCGCCATTAGCATTGTAACACTGGTCCCATCGTTTCGCCAGCAGGTCAATGCCATTTCTGTAGAATGATCGAGGTTGTTTTTTTGAGGAAGTCCTGCACTGCGTCCTTCACTTCGTCGTCCTAATGAAAATGTTTCCATTGTAAAGATTTTTTAAGCGGTCCAAATATGTGATAGTCACAGGGGGACAAATCTGGACTTTACGCTGAGTGTTCCAATACTTCCCAATGGAATTTGTGTATGGTTGTCTGGATTTCACGGGAGGATCACTTGCTGTGAGAGAAGGCCTGACCATTTGCTTTTGATTGCTTTGCATAGTTGCGAGAGAGTGCTGCAGTATTCTGATGAATTGATAGTGCACTGTTGTGGCAGGAAATCAATCAAAAGTGGCCCACAGTAATCGAAGAAAAACATTTGTACCACTTTTTGTGCAGCTGACATCACTTTCGCTTTTCTTGGTGGAGGAGATGATGGGTGTTACCACTGCATACTCGTTCTCTTTGATTCGGGTGTGTAGTGGTGATACCACAACTCGCTACCCGCAACAATGTGTTTCAGATATGTGGGATCTTCGTTATAACGGATCGAATGCTGCAGACGGAGGCCCATCCATTCATTGCTTCTTGTGATCAGGGGTAAGGTGTTTTGGTATCCACTGTGCACTCACTTTACTGTACTGCAGATATTGGTGTATGATTGATTGCACCGTTCCTTTACTCAGAGTGCTGCAGAGATGTCACGAGTCGTAACTCTTCGATTACCTCTAATCATTTCATCAATAACAGCAATGGATTCATTAGAGATCACGGCGTTTGCTTGCCCTGGTCTTTACAGATCTGATATTGATGTCTGCCATTCACGAAAACTTTTACACCATTTGTAACACATTTGTCGCAGCCAATCGTCCTAGACAGTACTCGCCATAAACAACCACCATTGGATGATAAATGCCCTCATTACACTCACCTTCTTCCACTAAAAACTGTACTACTGCGCATTCTGTTCTGGACGCATCCACCTTTAGCATGACTTTACATTCACTTTAAATGCTCTCATGCGAACTGGTTAATCAGTTATACACAGTCTGCAATGCACTCCTCCTACCTTTATAACCTTGAATGGTGGTGCTGCTGTACTTCTGACGCTATCACACATGTCTGCTTTTCATTTAGGCAATCCTTACATATATATAAATAGCTTGGTGGGGCAACTGGGACCATGCACCTGCTTGATAATAAGGATAATCTAAAAATTCAATTTTTAGATAAAGGTGTAAAGAAATTGAAATATTTATCCAAAAACACGTTTAATTACATATTACTAAACAAATATATTGATAGTAAAGAACGCCACAAAATATATGTATGCATTAATTAAGGTATTAACTGTTTTATAAGTAGTCTGATTATCTTTTTATATACCAGATGTATATAAAAAAAATATAGACATATTTGTTACATTTCCAATATCTACCATTTGTATTGGTTTCTCTCTTTTGGCCGGAGTACATTAGAAAGTGAATATGAACGTTTTTACTGAAAGGATTGAACAAGTATAGTGGTAGATCCATGGGGGGGATAGGGAAATCACCCCCCCAAATCCATAAAAATGTGATGGAAATCAGTTATAACGAGTGGTGATTATAACAACCAATCACATATAACAATGAAATTTTTACAAAAAGTTTGATTTCTTATTTTATTTTTTAAATTGCTCGTTAATTTCGGGGTCCAAAAAAGGCTTGTTCACTAAAAGCAGTTAAATTGTATTGCGCTTAATCATTATACCAAACAAAATCCATATTTTCCCCTCTAAATGCAAGCTCATTATGAGTAGGCCCTACTTCATTTTATGCTCCCCCCCCCTCCCCCATCTCAAAATTACTCTCCGGATCCACCTCTGAACCAGTGGTGTAGTTCTTAAAAAAAGTAGTCTCGCTCTCTTCTAAATCAGAGGTGGATCCACTGGGGGGGGGGAACTAAGGTAACCCCCTAACCAGTCAACAGCCCATTAATCTGATAGGGGCAGAAATTATCATGTATGGGTTGTTGAGCTGGCATTGCAAGACCCCATCCCAAATTCCCCTCTGGATCCGACACCACCTACAGCGTAAATTTTCGAGCGCAAAATAATGTCATACAAGCGCATGAGCCCAAGCCGAACTAAACCAGGAATGACCTCTGAAGTGAGCTAATAAAATAAAGAAAACAATTGAACAAGATAGCCAAAATTCCACCTTTTCGCCTGCGTTGTGTCAAATAATGCTTTGTAGCTTTTTCTATTTTTGGAACGCAGTTTATGACACGTGTTCCAAGCTGTAATTTCCTTTAAATTCCCACGATTCTTAGTTGATTTATTCAAAATTTTAGGGTCATTGCTCTAAAAAATTTTTTTTCTTAACAGAATTGTAGAATCCACATATTTTTTATTTACAGCTTGAATAGAATTTTGTTTGTAAAATGTATGATTTCCTAAAACTTTGCCCTATCGCTGCTAGGCCTTGACTACACTCCTGCTCTCAATGAGTATCTATGAAAATAATCATAAAACAAAATACATCGTTCCATTTAACGCCAGATCACATATTAAAAAATGTACTTGAGCCCCCCCCCCCTGCATAATTTCTGAATCGCTACGCCCCTGTGTCTAATTGAAATTTCTTGAGTGTGGTCTTCTTCTATCATAACTAACTTAACGCGGTTCTCCAACATGAAAAGTTCCCCACCACTGTCTTAGGGTATTTTGATTCACTCCCAATGGTATCAATGGCTTCGTTTAGAGCTGAGATTCAGATTTCTCAGAAAAATGTATGTCTTGGCACAGCACGATCTTTACTGCCCTCCTGCCAAAAAACAAAACAAAACAAAAAAACATTAATCAATACAGTCCTATAACTTTTTTGATCTCGCCTTGTATATTGGTGTTATTCGAGAACAGTTAATGCTAAAAATTAATTAACAAAATATTTATTTTACAATATGCTATAATATGTTGCATATTGTGATGTACAACACTGGTTAATATTTAGTCAGAGCCATTTCTAGGCGTTTTGCCGCCCTAGGTGAGAATTGAAAAATGCCACCCCCACCCTTTTATTCATCAGTTTTTCTTCTCTATCCCACTTTCTGCCACCACTACCATCCAGCGGTACAACAATGTAAATTTTCTATTATACTTTTAATCATTAAACCCGTTAATTATATTTATATTTTAAACTTATATTAGTTATTTTGTAATATTAGGGTATTGTGAATAGTAAAACAATTGCTACATGTTATAATTGTTTAATTTCAATATTTTATATTTTTGAAAACTGAGATATTAAAGGAGTAATATTTCAAAACACAACGTTGTATTATCAGAGCTAGAAGGCTTAAATGTATTAGATATAAAAGAACTTGTGTGTAAAATTAAACAATGAAACACATCAAAAAATTTTACATTCGTCAAAGTAAAGACTTATTAAGTAATTGTCCATATGCTTTTGAAAACAATTATATGTTTTAATTTTTCCTCTTTTTCATTTTTTCTTCGATTAAAAAAAATTTTTTTGACACTATTTTGCCTTCCTAGGCGGTCACCTACTCTGGCCTGATGGTTAAAACGGCCCTGTATCTAGTAATGTATTGTGAATTGGACTGCAAAAAGATGGTTAATATATGTTGCATATATGTATAAGGAAATTTTCAAGTAAACAGCTGTTAAAGTATATAAGGATGTAAGATATTATTACCCTTCACAGGGATAACACAATTGCCAAATAATGGTCAACACAGAAAAGCCTCCGGGGCGAGATTTTTGTGAGTTTTTCGTGGGGGAATTTATTATACAATAATTTTTGCCACCCACGTATATTTAGCTCAAACTAGAGCTTTTAAAACTAAAAATCTCTAGTTTGAGCTAAATATACGTGGGTGGCAAACATTATTATATAATAAATTCCCACATGAAAAACTTACAAAAATCTTGCCTCGGAGGCTTTTCTGTGTTGACCATTATTTGGCAATTGTGTTATCCCTGTGAAGGGTAATAATATCTTACATCCTAATATACGGAGAAAAATGCGTTTGTTCTTGTCCTCATTCGTCTAGTAGGTCAAGACACCGCGGGCTCAACGCGGGGACCCTGGTTCGAATCCAGGATGAGGACGGCGTCTCTTTTTCTCCAAAAACAAAAAAAAGCTCTAGTTTGAGCTAAATATACGTGGGTGGCAAAAATTATTGTATAATAAATAAGAAATATTAAATATAGGGGCGATAGTTCATCATGAATGTGTGCTATTTGCCCTTAAACTTGATAATTTTATGTAAGTATTTCTGTACTTTTTTCTCTTTTTTTGGCAATAAAAAATACGTTTGATTTTTCAGGCTTTATTTCCTCCTGTTAGGTGCAAATTGTGAAGCAGCGAATAAAGTCTAAACCAGGAATTAGTTTTATTGTAGAAAGTGTACTTATTTCTATAAGAATCACCTACAATCTGAAAATTGATGCGTTACTAATTTTTCATAGTCCAAGTCACGTGTATCCAATGTATTGACAACTTTGTAACCAAAAGAAATTAGAGAATATTGGGATAAATCTTTTTTCAATTTAAGTACTAGCATACTTGTAAGTATACCTAAATAACGATAGAATGGTCCATTTTCTCATGTAGGGAGTAAAGATGCAGACAAAGAAGATGAAGAAGATTCAGAATTGCAAGAGAGTTCGAATTTGGGACATCATATTCGGTCGCCAATGGGTGAAGACACAGATGCAGCCTTCAGGGAGAAATTGAAAAACATGGGGAAAAGTAAGATAGTTAGCATTTATCCATACGATAAAATAAAAAGCAATAAGTACATTAAGAAAGAGAAGCTATTTTGTAACTGTATTTTAAGAATGGCGACTAATATCATGATAAAATAATATAATATGTCGTAATATTTATTATGATTTAATTGTCTTGGCTTTCTTGTGTTGACCATATTTGGCAATTGTGTTATCCCTGCGGAGGGTAATAATACCTTAACATCTTTACATACGGAGAAAGAGAGCGTTGTTTCCTGTCCTCATTCGTCTAGCGGTCCAAGACACTCCGGGCTAAACGGAGGGACCCTGGTTCGAATCCAGGATGGGGAAAGCGTCTCTTTTTCTCCAAAATTACATAAGCTCTAGTTTGAGCTAATTAATACGTGGGTGGCAAAAATTATAGTATAAATTTAATTACATTTATAATCCAATACATGTATAGTATTGTAATATTTAATATCTTGATAATTTTTTTGGATGAAATAAGTTTTTCTTAAACTGTGTGCAGGGTTTAATTTAAAAATTGCTATTGGACAGAAAATTAAGTTTAATTCTGTTGAACATACCAGTTGTGTCTTGTTTGTGGGTGTCGCTTAAAAAGATTTTTGATTTCAGTGTCTCGGAAGAAATTTGCTCAACTGGCGAGAATATTCTCTAGACGAAAAAGACCTTTTAAGCCTATGTATCCTTTTGTACAGTATATTTATTCCCAGGGCTCTGACAGAAGCACTAAAATTTTCAAATTTTATTATATTGCAGCAGCCTTCCTAACATTACATTTTTCCGTATTGCAAAAACTGGGAAATTTAAAAATTGGGGGTAAAAAGAGTTCCAAAAAATGGTCGAACCCTGGGCTTCCGAATGTGTTGTGATGGCCTGGCTTTTCTATGTGGTCCATTATATTATCATATTCATTACATTTGCAGATACTGACTATCGCATTAATTTTACTAAGTACAGCTAGAGTAACAACCAAGTTTTTTTTAATCACTTTAATGTAATGTTTACTGAGCGCATTACATACAAATAAGCACTAAGCATGTGACTTAGTACAATTATTGATTAGATTGTATGATGGTGTAAGGGCAACACGTTTGCTTTCCATGCTGAAAACCTGACTGAATTACCCTGTAGTTGTAACACATTTACCTGGCATGCCATTTGACTCTCAGTGGTGCCAAATAATCCACTCAAGCCTCAATTATATTGGGCGAGTTAACACACTCCTCACTGGCAAATTTACTCGCTGCTTCAAAACACACTCAGTATAATAAAGTTGTCTACTTAACTCGCTCGGCTAGTGAAGTTGAGGAGTGGGCGGCTTTTCATGCTATTTGCCTGGGTTTTCTCAAATTTGATTGGCTGAAACAAACTCTCGAAAGAGGTAGGCAGAGTTGAAAGCTAGTTTAGAAAAATCACTGTTAGTAGTCGTCTACCGAGCACCTCTGCTACGCATTTTTACTGAGCGAGTTGCAACTAGCTAGCTCACACGCTGGATAATTTATAAACCATTGAGGAGTGTGTAAACTCGACCAATGTAATTGAAGTTTTATTAACTAACCACTCAGTAAAATGCTGAAGTTAGTTTCCCGGGCCTTAACAGTTCTCCAAGGGATCTGAACCTCTTATGTCCTGGTGCAGTATGACCTTTACCATCCTTGCACCATAAAACATAAACAGTTTATATCTCAATTGTATTCAGCAGTTGCTACTTTTCCTACCAGCTTATGTTCCTAGGTTCGATTCCTCGACAGTAGAGGTTCTGATCCATTGAAAAGTTGTAAGTTTTAATGCAGCATGATACTAGCTGCCCTTGTATCATAATGGACAGTGTTTCCAAAACTCTCTGCTTACAGATATCCATGGGGCCACTTATCCTTATTCTGATAAAAATAGCAGGTCCGGATGATCAAGGTTCGACAGATTGTGGTGGATTGTAATCGTCAGACAAGACAAAAACAGTACTCCCACGTAAAAACAGAAAGCGTAGGTACCTAGTAGGGAAAAAATTCTACTCGCCAAATGTAAAAAATTAGTTGTCAGTGGCAACCGAATTTGTCGAACTCTGCCAATAATGGGTCTTCAGAATCCACTGAAAAAAAAATAGCAGGATATATCCGTTAAAAGTGAATGAAATTTAAAATAGTTATTAGGGAGAATTAAAGTATTATGTAAGCACCTTGTGGGAAGGGGGGGGGGTTGAAATATTACTATGTAATACTTGAACGCTTCCTTATGTGTATGAATTCCATGTAGGTATGACTCATAACCTTATATTTCCTTGAAATACGTTAAGCAGAATATTTGAAAATGTGATAGAGGGAATTTTTTTTACTTAATAATACTATTAGGCTAGGAGATGGCTCGAATCCTTCACGGGATAATCTTCTTCTACATGAAGACGAGTATTCGGAGCTGTCGGAAGATGATTCTGATAACGATTGGAACAAGAAGGATACTTGGAACAGCCATGTAAGTTCAGAAGTTATCATGTACATGATTAAAATGGGTTTTCTTCATTGGCAAAGTTGGTAGATTATTTCCATGCCATGTAATATTATTATGATATTGCTTTGCAACTAATTGGCACCAAATGACTATTATTGTCCTTGTGCCATAAAAATGTAGCCAACTAACTTTTCAACTATGGCAATTTAAGAAACGTATGCTGCCATGTTTACCTGGGAACTCATGCTGCCAAGTCTGCACCTGTCTGTTGCCATGGAGATGAGCCTTAATGTTTTCAACGTGAAGAAACACATTCACATGTTAGGGATTTTGCAATAGGCATTTGCTGATCTGTCATGTAGATATGAAGGATTTTCTTTCAGAAGCAGGTGAATATGTTAGTGCGTCATTTATCTGTGGAAATGTTAAAGTCAACAGTTATCAAAATTCCACTTAGTCCGTACAGCAGAAATTCCTACCGCACGAATATATTCGGTATAATCCTTTAACTCTTAATTGACCTTTGTACCAACCCCTCCCCCCACCCTCATGTGTTGTAGAACGTGGAATTTTGTTTGGAACCTCACATCACTCCGGAATCCACAGAGTTCACAAGCAATCTGTGGGTATAAATAACATGTCATGCCTTTCAGAATTTCGTTGGATTCCAGGCCATGTAGGCATAATTGGAAATGAACAGGCAGGCAGTTCTGCAAAAGTAGTAATCGTAGAACTGAACAACACAATTTCATTCTTGGATTTTATAAACCATTTCATCTTCTTCTTTCGCTTTGCCATTTCCCATGTTATATGGGGTCGGCGTTATGGTCCTTTAATCTTCTCTTCCACAATCTTCTATCCAATGCCTCTTCTCTACTCCATCCATACTCTTCCAGATCTTCCGTCACTTTATCCTTCCATCTCAGCCGTGGTCTTCCCCTCTTCCTCTTACCCATTACCACCAGCTTATCCAATACCTTTCCCACATATTCCTCATTGCTCTGCTCCATATGCCCAAGCCATCTTAACCTATGTTCTTGTATTTTTCTTCCTATGGGTCCAACCTTGACCGTACCTCTAATTAGGTTATTCCTTATTTTATCCCTCCTTGTAACACCATTCATCCACCTCAACATTCTCATCTCAGCCACTTCCATCTTCCTTTCATGCGCTCTTGTAATTGGCCAAGTCTCCGCCCCGTATAACATTGCAGGTCTGACCACAGTTTTGTACAATTTTCCTTTCATCCTTCCGCTTACTTTCCTATCACAGAGCACTCCACTCATCTTTCTCCAATTTAACCACCCACATTGGATTCTGTGTTGTATCTCTGTGGTCAAAACTCAATCGCAGCCTACAAATGATCCAAGATACTTAAAGTTTTGTGCCGATGGTAATCCTTCATCTTGTAGACCTATGCTACTTCTGCTTTCTCCATTTAGTGCCACATATTCTGTCTTTGTTCTGCTTATTCTCAAACCTCTCTCCTCCATTCCTCGGTTTTCCTTTCTACTTTCTATCTCATCTTTTTCTTTCATCCTATTTATATAAAAGATGGCAGATCTTGTGGGGTGAGCAAGTTTTAAACGAACTTCCCACTAAATCAAAAGTTGAAATATGGTAGTCTGTCAAAAAGACTATCCATATAAAAGGAGTGATTCTTGCTAGACTCCACATTAAACACACACTTCTCGCACCAATGCTTGTTGAAGGGAAAAGATGCTTTGACGTGTGTTGGCTATAATCAATCTGCAAACGTTTTATTTGTTTGTAGAAATTTTAACCAATAACATTCATCAGCTTTTAACCCTAGTAAAATTTTGTAAGACTCTTTTAATTCTAATGCCATTTTTCAATTTTTATCTGATATTGGTTTGTTTATTCGGTTTTATTGCATCGTTCTTTTTTAGTGTCTTTAATACACTTTTCACTTTATATACAGCCCAATTCATCTCTTACACAAACCACATATACAACTTCACTTCTTTTGGTGCAGAATAGCCTCTACTATCCGTGCATCATAAAGCTCCAACCAACCAACCATCCATCACGAAAATGTGTAAATTATGTAAGTGCAGTCGTATTTGGTTATAAGGAACATCAAAGCTCAAGAAAATCTTCTTCTTCATAACTACTATTCGATATAACCATATGTACATTAAATCAAACAAGCCAAGCTCATTTTTTCACTATAGCCATTAATTCATTAAAATCAAACTCCACTGTATGTGTAAATTGTATAAATATGTATAAGTTATGCAGATATTTCTTAAGTAATTGTGCACATTTTAAGAAAAGTTCACAAAAAATAGTGATATTTTGTATTAAAACGATCATTCAAGGAAAAAGAATCATAGAAAATGTAGAACTTTAAAATAATTGTAAAATCGCTTAACTTCAATTTTTTCCCTTTCAGTATGGTGGTCCTGGCGAAAAAACGAATCCGGAGGCAACGAAGCAAGATCATTCATGAATAGTTCCTCGTCGGATCCCTTTGCCTCTCTTTGGATTGTCCCCAATGCCTCTCTCTAGCCCTTGCTTTTATGCATCTCCAACGATCTTCTAAAAATGAGTTGTTGCGTTATAGTTGTTACAACTTTGATTGTTGTATTTCCTCACTGCTAATCAGTTTCATATGTAGCTGCTAAGTTTCTTACCTCGTTCGTGGACGTTGATTTATTGTAATTTTTACCGTCTTAGTGCCATTTCGAATACCTATGTGTATAGTCTGCGTGTTGTTTTATACATGTGTATTCAAATTTTATTTTAATTCTTACAGTGTTGTATTTTTACTCTTTAAAGACCTTCGTTTATGTTGTTTTCACTCAGGTGGGAAAAAATATATATAATCTCAACTTTTTAAGTACAATTCTTATTGTTTTTGTGTTTATTTATAATTGTTGTTATTGACGTTTTGGGTTTTAGGCATCGTTTTTATGTCCGAACTTACCCCGTTTTTGGCATTATTTTATGTCAAAACTTTCCCCAATTTTAGGCATTTTTTTATGTCCAAACTTATCCAGTATTTGGCATACCCTGTTGTTTTGCTTTACAAGGCAACTAAGCTGTATATTGTATGGTTCTGTTTTTAAGTTCATGTCTGTTTGGAAGTTTCCCTTTGTTATGTCCTCCAAAGCAGAACGTGCTAAAAAATGTGGTGCACATTGCAGAATATACAGGCTCACTGCAGAACAATCGCAGGGTGAATCACTTCTTTTTTTTTGTCTTAAAGAAATAAAAAAAAAGTTAGTCCGACAAATATTTTTTGCATTTCTATTAAAAAAGGAATTTACATTTTATAGAATTTAAAAATGTATATAATACGTATATATATATATACATGCATCTCCTGCAGAACATTTTTGATCAGCTGAAGGCTTGTTGCAGAACATTGCAAAACATTCTGCTTTGGGGGTTATGTCGACATTACTTCAGGGGGTAAAAGTCTTTAAAAGACATAACTTCAGTGTAATGAAGTCTTGACAAGACATCGTTTAAACATTTTGTCTCTTTTTTTGCTAAGCGGCAAAAACGAAGAAAGTGGAGTGGTGTAACATTTTTGGAAACCTTTGTTTAAAAATGATACCGACTCGCAAAAATTGTTCAGAAAGTTTCTCTTCTGTAAATTTATGTTATAATCAAACAAATATGAATTGTGTATTTTGTTGGTAATGTAACTGTAGAGGACATTATGGGAGGGGTCTATATAATAATTCGAGGTCCTTCCTTATGTAATTCAATGTTTGTGGGGGGGGAGGGGGGAAGGCCTTCAAATTGTCAGGGATGTGTCATGTAATTCAGATTAGGGTTTCGGCGGTTGAAGGATGGGGCATTTATATCATTTCTCTATTGGTTTTGGTGAATACTCTATTTCCCTATTGATTTTGGTGGTGAGATGCTGTTCTTTTTTTCTTTTAATGAATTTGGAGAAAATTTAAAAACAGTTTATGATCAATTTTAATCTCTTCCAAATATGCAAACTGATCAAATTAAAAATTAGTGTAAGAATATTTTGAAATGTACAAGGCGTTTCAAAATTCACCCCTACGATACTTTTCTTGGGAAAAAAGGATGTTATAATAATTTCATATTCACTAGACTTGGTCTTAAATTGAGATTCTTAAACATTGTTTTATGAATACCATAACTTTTCAACTCATAAATGCGAATATGTGTATGGGGAGTCCATTGCAAATCCAAACAGGACAGCAAGTTGAAAGATTCAGAAAATGGACTAATACAATGCATGATATGGAAAATTGCTAAGCACTGGTCAGTAATATGTCAACAAAACATTGAATTTCTACAAATGGTGCAACATAAGCATGTCTGCCCTTTGCAACAGAATGTAGAACAACAATCTCTGCAGATAAACCAATTTGTTGCAAAATCAAAACTGTCAAGCTACTTTGAGTAAAATTAAAAAAAAAAATCCTCTATAGTTGATCGAGAAACTTTGTCGTGTTTGAAAGATCTGTAATTCTTCTATATTTTGAATGAAATTTAATATAATTTACCCATATAAACAATTAACGTTTTAAAGATAGTTACTTACATTTGAAGATGTGCCATATTTGCTATGGTATTGGGGGTTGTGAACAATTCTCAACTGTTTACATTCTCCCATGTAAGAGGCATAAACAAGTCTGAACTAAGGTTCCTAAATATTTTCAATGTGGGCAAAGTAAAAAAGTCTGAACCGTGTGCATCCTTAAATACTTCTGAATTTGGAAAATTGTATAAACAGTTCTGGACTGTTTATGTTTACATTCTCTTATGTAATTGATATAAATAAGAATTATTTCCATTCCCCAAGCATCATTGATATGGGCGATATGTAAACAGCTCGATTTCTTAATTATGCAACTTTACCTATTAATCACAAATCATTACTTTTACATGTATAGATGTTTTAATGAGGACTTGCAATATTTATTAATTTAAATGGCTATTTAATATGGAATGTATGATAATGTTTTTTAATTATTATAAAAATTGTAAAATTATTGTAAAAATGAAGGAAAAGGGATTGTAGTGAACATCTAACCAATGCCTCCAAATTATAGACAATTTGTACACATTTGATAATTTTTTAAATGACATTTAATTATTAAAATTTAAATTAATGTGTGCATAATTTTTAATGATATTCAAATTCATGTAGTAAATTGGTCAAGTGATTTGGGCAAGTCTTTTCTCTATTTGGGAGTCATTTCCTCAGTGCAAGAATTACGTGTTTGTAGGTTTATAGATGTAAACACTCTTAGATACGCATGGACAAAACAATTGCAACTTAAATTATTGGAAATTTGATAAAATAAAAATTTTAAAATTCAAAAAAAAAAAAAGTCTGGCTGTCGTATTTCAGTAATGGTACTACCATTCAACTAAAATGAGGCATATGCAGCTTTCACGAATCCTTTTTTACAATTTATTTATGTACATATAAGCAGATCACTAGTCAAGATCTTTGTTCAGAAAGTCCATATGCTTCAAAAATTCTGTGAGAATATATTTATTTTTCATTGTATGTGTATAACCAATCAGTTATAAAGCTTCTTGTTAGTGACTCTGTCTTTTTTTCTTACTAATAAAAATACACAGTTATATTGCACAGCCTCTTAAAACGTATTATAACACAAAACTTCATTTTGAGAAAAACAGCTTCAAAGTTTTGTTTCCAGAATATAATAGATTTGTATTACATATATAAAAAAATTTAGTTAACCCCTTCCTTCTCGCTCCGGTCAAAATTATGGGGTGAGGTTTCGCCCTCTATTTCTCGTGCTCGTTATATTTCCGGGCTGGAGTGTTCAAAAGTAACGCACCAAAAAGATTAAAAACAATCCATTTCTTATAGTCACAATAACCCTGATTGTTGGTTTTTCTGAAAAATTAAGTTTTCTTTATTTCAAGCTAAAAAAAATTCAAAATGAATACATATATTGTTCATGCATTTACTTTTATACAATTTCCTTGAATAAAAAAATAGGCACTTTTTTTTTTACAGTTTTCTTAAAAATTATGCGATTGTTAAGGGGTGTGATTGTTTAACATAAAAAAAAGTTATATTCCGAAATACGTCAAATAGTATAAATCCAATTATAAAATAGTCTTGTTAATCTGAACTAATTGGTACAGACACCTGTTCAGATTATCCGAAATTTTTACTATAGAATTTATTGTAAGCTATAACTGTTTAACGTGCATGTGTAAGAGACGACGGAAAATTTCCCTTTATAGAAAATTTCAATTAGTCGGCAACACACACTGTGCTGCTTTTTTACGTTTTGTTAGACGGCTGAAAAAAGTGGATTAACTAAATTTTCGGATTAGCGTGTTTGGATCAATGAGACTAATGTGTTGATTTTTGCTTTATGACACTTTTTCAGGAGATGTGCGATATGTTACCTAGTAAAAATACATATTTTTTATATGTACTAGAAAATGTATCCTCGGTGTATTCAATATATTACATATAATCCAGAAGTTACGGCTGTAGTATTTATCAGCGACCTGATTAAAGTCGCAAATTCACATAGTTCAGTGTTCCAGTGGTTGCCAAAAGAGAGGGGGAGATAGAAGAGGAGGGATGGAAATACGAACAATTCAGTTTTACACCAATAAATAAGGCTTTGCGCCTTGTTTTTTGTCCCCACATTGTTTTGAAAATGAAGACACTAAGGACACAACCTTGAATGATAACCCAAGTGGAGGGGGAAATCTCTGGGAAGGAAGTGATGGCTACAGGGGATGGAACCATGGTGAAGAGGGTGGAGTAAGTAGAAAAATAGGAAGGGTGGTAAAATAATAGGAAAAATAGGAGCTTTGGGGTCCCTGGTTAGATCACACCCACTTCGTGGACCCCTTGACCAAAGGAGTAGCTATCAAACAACTATTGAAGACACAGCCAGCCAACTTCTCCAATGACTTGGCATTTTGCATTGTCCTACAAAAAAAAAAGGGGGTGTGTGGGAAAGAGGCTTTGTCCGGCCAGGATCCACCAAGAACTCATTTTTAAGATGAGAAGGTGGGGGGGAGGAATCATGCAGCACTTTTAGTTCAGCTTCCGAAAAAAAAAAAAAATTAAGCACCTAAATAAGCACTTTTAAGGTCTTTAACAAATGTCCATGAAAATAAGCAGTTTCTCTAAGGACTTTTCATGGCGCTATGTACTTTGTGTGATTTGCTACCAATGAGGGGATAGAAAAAAAAGTTGGGGAAATTCAGAGAGGTTCACATTTAATAGCCACTTGATGAGCGTAAATTAAGAGTAGCATTTTAAAGCTTTTGGTTAATTTAAGTGGATTATCATCTACTAAAATGTCTACTATTGAAAACTGTCAATAAATAAACATAGAATGACTTTTTGCCTAGTAATAAATAAATTGAAAATACTGTAAATATACAGGTTCATCATTTTTTCTTCTCCAAATTTATAACATCGAAGTGTATTGGTCCCATCTCTTATCAAGGACTTTGTACATGGGGACTTGACTTACATAATTGAATTATATGTTCCAACTATGGGTAAACTATTCGTGATACGACACATATGACATACATATGACTTAGATGACATGACTATAATAAAAGGAGCTAATAAAAAGTGTAATGGTATGGCAATAAATTATTGTACAATGTTCTAATGGTTTGATGAACTGATAATACTGACGGACACCTCTTTCCGAACAGGCAAATATGTATCCCATACATGGTCCTAATTGTTTAGTGTTATATACAGACACTCCTTAAATTTTACATAACTTAGCATGTGTCACCACAGCAATGAAGCTATAAGTTGCCATCTATATAATGATAAAAATAAGTTGGCCTCAAAAAAATAAACTCTACTGGTAACAGTGTTTCCTTCAATTTATACTGCTAACGGAATATAACAAGGGAATAAAAAGAAAAACATACATAACTAAAAAATAATAAACAGCAATAAAATATTCTTATGTTCATAAAATACAATTTTTTATTAAAAAATATGACATAATTTACAGAGAAAATATTTGTAAATTGTAATATCCTGCTTTGATAAATAATAATTTCGAGATAAAGATGTAGTGTTCTTGGAAAACATTTAAAACCAGGATTTGGTTAAGCACAACAAGATCCTTTTAACAAATCTACGTAGTGTCAAAAAATACTGTTGCACCTACCACAGGAAATGTGTCTGTAATCATATAAGAATAAAACTTATCATTTCAAAATGAAAATTACAATTCTTTACTATACTCCAGATTGAAGGTTAAAACGTTTATAATTATAGCTTGGCAAGAGACAGTTTTGGCATGGGTTTTCGTAGGAAGTCTTGCCAATATGGTGGTCTTTCCATTGCTCCAGGATTATTCATTATCGCATCTTGTAAATTTTTATAAACCTACAACAAAAATCAAATTAAAATTTAATTATCAGCAAAGAATGATTCAATAGAATTTATTTAAAATTTTATATCTATTTCTTAGCAAGATTAAAGTTAACATTCAAAACTTAGTAATTTATTCAATTCTAGACTTTTCAATTTTTCCAACTTTTTTAACTTTTAAATTCCCGCAACTGTTCCATTTTTTCAACAATGAGTATTACAGAACAGAGAATCAAAGTCGTAATCTCCAAGATAACACTAAATTACAGTAAGATTTCAACATTTGGCTATATAAAGATGCAGAAATTTTCTGCAATTGGATGCACAAAAATGAAACAAATTTCACAGGGTTCGTACACTTCAGGAAGAAAAAAAATTCAAGACCCTCTGGTCCAAAATTGAAAAAAAAATAAATAAATAAAAAAATAAGGAAGAGTTGTACACAACTATATACATTTCACTGTTACAATATAATTTGCAATGCTTTTTTGGGCAAGCAGCCATTTTGAGATATTAGAAATACTTTTAAAATTTTACTTTTATCAATAACAATGGCTTACAAAAACAATGATTCAAAATAAATCTCAAAGAACGAAATCCTAGACTAAATTGTTCAATAACACTGAATGTGCATTAAATGATATTCAAAGGAAGAATGGGTAGGGGTGAGGAATGTAAAATATATAAAAATAACTAATATTTTGCTAAAGACAACATTTTTACATGGTCAGTCCCATCAAGGAGAAATCCTGAGTGTGTCACTAGCAATAGCGTAGCAATTAAAAATTCAGGAGTGAAACTCAAGTGGCTTTAAAGATTACATTACGTGGGCTTAGAGAAAATAATGTATTTTGATACCCAATGGGGAGGGAGGCTTGAGTCCCCCCATTTTCCTATGCCACTAGTTTAATGTCAATTGCCAAAACGGGAAGAGGCAGCTAACAAAGGTTAGCTACGTACACAAAGTGATAATTACTACGAAAATGTAAAAATTTTACCTTAGCAATGGAAGTGGAGAGGGGGATTAATCGCAATGCTACAGGAAAAATAGAACTCAAAGTAGTCTTACATCATTTCTTAAAATGTTTTGGCCATGGATTCCTTTTAATCCCGAATACGTTGCATCCCACATATCCAGCGATGAGCTGTTGACCAGCTATTAATTAGTATGGTATAAAGATTATCAGAACTGTTATCAATATTGATTTCAAAAGTGAGAAGATGATCATTATTGTCGTCGCAAAGATATTAGTATTTGAAGATTTGTAATCTATTTAATTATGTATAATAATGATAAGGACAGAGTACAATGTTCGTTTTCAATATGCATTTTGTTATTTTGATGGATACTTATTGTAATTATTTGATTAAATAAATTCTGGTTATAAGAATTGGAGTTAATCATTTGCAGATATACTGTATTATCAATCTCTTTTATTATCTATCAACTATTGGATGAAGGTCTTGTCAACTGCCTTTCATACAAGTCTATTCTAAGTAATTCTTGTTCCTATGCTTCCCACAACCTTATTTCATTTACCTTGTATGAGGACATTTCTACGGCTTTTGATTAATGTTCTTTTGGAACCTAGTTGACAATTTTGATTGTTTATTGTTGATAAGTTTCTGCTATATGTCTAGCTCATTGCCATTTCATCTTTTTTTTTTTAAATTTAACAACGACGTCCTCAATCCTTGTTTGTTCTCTTACCCACATTATATATTATGTATTCTCTTATATATTAGTAACCACTTAAAAATTAATTTCATTCAATAAGATTTTGTAATAATGTTTTAAGAAATTTCATTTGATTAAGATTACTTGAGTAAGAGACAGGTTTGCAAAAACTTAGCAGTGCTAGGTTTCAGACATAGGATTACACATTCAGAGCCATGTTTTGGGGGAGGTGAACTGGGTGGCCGCTCAGGGCTAATAAAAAAGTATAGCGTACGTACCAAGAACTCATTTTTTAGCAGATACTTTTGACAGAATATTTGGTCAATTGACCTTTTGTGTGTAACCTTCCATAAATGCTCATAAACTTCCCATAATGCTCATGCAGCTTCTAAGTGGCAGTCAAAATACACTGAAGTGCCAGAAAAACTGGTACAGGCGTGCGTATGCAAATAACGGAGCTTTGCAACCAATCAGCGTAACGCGATGCGGTCGGCAGCACCTATATAAGACAAGAGATGTCTGGCAAAGCTGTTAGATCGGTTCTTGCCGCTACAATGGCAGGTTATCAAGATTTAAGTGATTTTGAACGTGGCGTTATAGTCGGCACAAGAGAGATGGGACATAGCATCTCCGAGATAGCGACAAAATTTGGATTTTCGCGTACGACCATTTCACGGGTATACCGTGAATATCAGGAATCCGGTAAAACATCAAATCTTCGACAGCGGTGCGGCCGGAAAAAGACCTTGAAAAAACGGGACCTTCGACGACTGACGAGAATCGTTAAACGAGATAGACGTGCAACACTTCCTCAAATTGCCGCGGATTTCAATGCTGGGGCATCAACAAGTGTCAGCGTGCGAACTGTTCAACGAACCATCATTGATATGGGCTTTCGGAGCCGAAGGCCCACTCGTGTACCATTGTTGACTGCACGGCACAAAGCTTTACACCTCGTCTGGGCCCGCCAACACCGCCATTGGACTGTTGATGACTGGAAACACATTGCCTGGTCTGATGAGTCTCGTTTCCAATTGCATCAGGCGGATGGACGTGTACGGGTATGGAGACAACCTCATGAATCCATGGACCCTACATGTCAACAGGGGACTGTTCAAGCTGGTGGAGCTTCTGTGATGGTATGGGGCGTGTGCAGTTGGCGTGATATGGGACCCCTGATACGTATAGAGACAACTCTGACAGGTGACAGGTACGTAAGCATCATGTCCGATCACCTACACCCATTCATGTCCATTGTGCATTCCGATGGACTTGGACAATTTCAGCATGATAATGCGACACCCTACACGTTGAGAGTTGCTACCGAGTGGCTCCAGGAACACTCTTCTGACTTTAGACACTTCCATTGTCCACTTAAATCGCCAGACATGAACATGTCGAGCATATCTGGGATACCCTGCAACGTTCTGTTCAGAAGAGATCTCCACCACCTCACACTCCTATGGATTTGTGGATTACCCTGCAGGATTCCTGGTGTGAATTGTCTCCAAGAGACCTTCAGACATTAGTCGAGTCCATGCCACGTCGTGTTGCGGCACTTCTGCATGCGCACGGAGGGGGGCTGCACGATATTAGGTAGGTGTGCCAATTTTTCTGGCACTTCAGTATAAATGCATGTGTTATTAGTCAACTGTGTTAGCATCACCAGACTATGTCTATTATAATATTTCATTGTGGTGGCTATATAGCCACCGCAGAGAATCCCAGTTTCTGACATCCGATTTAGCCGCATAAAAACAAAAATTATTTTATAAGTTGTAATAGAAAAATAGAAATGGCTATATTCATTGAGTTAGCTTTTCATTAATTCAATATATGTAATTATAATAATTTGTATTTTAATTAATTTTGTCACCTGTTTTTAATTCAATTTCATCATTTTTTCTCTTTACTTTTAGCATTTAGGCCAGTGAAGGACTTTATTTTGTAATGCTAAACCCTGGTCAGTCTTTTTATCATTGTGTTATGTTAAAACATTTTTGAAGGCCGCTAAAATCTGTTTTGCACAAGGCTGCTAACACCGTGAGCATGGTCCTGTACACATTAAGCAGTTAAATCTCTTGTCCCAGATCTTTAAAATGGACTGTGCATGCACCTGTGTCTATAATCATTCTTTTAAAGCAAATGCTTTACATATTTCAAACAGTTATATGTTTTATTTGCAGTTCTTACTTGGCCATCCGATTTCCCTAATGCGGAATGCAGAATAAAATCCGGGGGCGCAATGACATCAACTAAAGCGACAGCATCATCTTTTAATTCTTCACATAGTTTTAATATGTTTTCTTTGATTGCAGAACTTGGAATATCACCTGAACAATATCCACCTGAAAAAAAAAAAAAAAAATTTTACATATAAAGAAACTAAGTAATTTTTCAACATTTTAAGAAATAATGCTCTCTTTATCATGCAACCAGTGGTGTTCCCCAGTGTGTTGTAAAAGGACATTTACACCCCCAAAATTATTTTATCTAATATTAGAAGTTGACAAAAAACGTTGGTGTACAAAATATGGTCAGCAACAATTTTCAATGCTAGGCAAACTAATTTTGGGATTGTCACCCCCACCTTTGGATATGGAACTAAAAGTAACACACTATGTTCCTAAAAACTTTAAGCGTCTTCCATTTTATTCCATCTTTGTAACTTTTGCAAATATTTGTTGCCCTTCTATGATTTTTTTAACTTCCTCATTAAATATGCATTTCGACATATTCACTCTATACGCTAACATAAAGATATGAAAATGTACACTTACCAGCATACAACAGCACTGAGAATTTTTCGACGGTCCACAGACCATATAATCTTCCTAGTTTATCAAGTACATTTCGAATACTTGGATCATCTTGCATTGTTATAAAACGTTCAAATCGTCTTATTGCAGTGAACTATGAAAGAAATATCGAGGATTAAAAAATTAAGTTTTGAAGATGAATTATGGATTAAACATATTAAATATTTATAGATGCATGTGTATGAGACACGTTACTAGTAGATGTAACGTTAAACTGGCACACAAAGCTCCACCACAACTTTGACAATGGTCCTGTTACTAATATGGAGTACAGAAACAACAGACTGAAATTTCACTTTGGTGTTTTCGAGACACTACAAATGTACACCACTTATTCTTGAACAATAACGTATATCCTCATCAATCTTAGCTGGTCTATGATTTTTTCCAAAGTGAAGGTATTTAATGAATGTAGTGCATTCAAAGTTTCTAGATACAATTCCTATTGAATGTATATAGGGTGTATGAATTGCATCGCATCTGCCCTCACCAAGAACCATTTGGAGCTGAAAACAACTCTACTTCAAGAGTGGGGGCGATGACGATTAGTTAACAGAGGCACATGAGAGGGCCGTCTGCTGTAGAGTCACATATGAAACAGAGTCTGCTAAACTGTGTGCTCTAAAACACTTCTACTTGGACCTGCATTGTAATCGGCTGAGCATTGAGTCACTGACTATTGCCGATTTTGCTTCACCAAGTGGGACAGCCTCTCACATCAAGTTTGATTGATGACTTGCCATCTACTACTAGTTTCACTGTCATTCATCCACTTTGATTAGGTTCTAACAACAACATTTTGTGAATACCTGATGAGCCACGCAATTTCGGACGTAACTTGTTCCGAGCCATCAAGCCATTGCAATCTGCTCTCTATCGAACTCGCTTATATCAGAAACGTTACCCATCACACACAAACATAATTGAAAGAATTATGCTCCAGAATCACAGGCAGCCGCTATATACCCTTCTTACCTGCTCATGTGCAGTGGTGAGCCCATTTAAACCCAGTGGGGGTGGTCATAATATTTTGTCTTTTCAGTGTATATACAGTAGCAAATTATTAAACTAAATAATATCCCCTCCTCTCTGAGGTTTGTTAAAGCTATATTGGTCACAACTGTTCATCATTCTGAAAAGTGGGTCATGGTTCTATTTTTATGGCACAAGGACAGCAAGGGTCATTCTGCACCATGAAACCAATGAATTATATTATAAAGGGTACCAGTCCGATTAGTAACACCATCTATTACAATTATTTGCATGATAGGCTAAACTCTTTACAATTTCCAAACCACGACACAGTTTAACCTGACAAAGTTTGCAATTTTACAACTAATGTTGTCTAAAAGTCATCTCTGTAACTGCTAAGTCAGTGATCATTTTCTGAAATTGCATTAATGTTCATTGAAGATAGAACTAAATAGTGTGGCCTCTAGATTATGGATTATAGTATATCGACAAAAAATAAAGTTGAAAAACTGAAAAGTATGCCACAATGAGCAGCCATTTAAAGGGTGACATACTTAACTATCATAGAATCAGGACGCATGTGTGTTGACTGATTAACAAGTGCAGAACTAATTTTATATTTCGAATGGAACAATAATTAGTATCATTAGAGATATGATAGTTTAACGTGACTTCCGACCATGATGTGCTCGCACATAACTAAATTTCCTGGGCAACGTATCTAGTTTAGCAAGTACAAAAGCCATTATTGTAGCCACAAAATTAATTATCAAGTACCAGAAAAGTTACTGAAATGATATAACAGTATGAAGAACGAACTTACGTGGAAGTACACAATAGATAACGTATGGCAATAGTAGGCCTGTGAATTGCATCTCGCCACGAAGGCATTACCAATTTTATCAAATTCTTCATGATACTTAGCGAAGCTTTGTTCCAACAGATAACAAACTAGCCACTGGTACATGTTTATGATATCTGAAAACATGATTTTCAATATGAATATTTAAAGTACACACTGAGGTGTATAGATAAGCTGTATAGAAATATGAAAATTTCATAAATTTAATCAAATTTTTTTTAACTATGTGAATCTAATTTACTTATATAAATATTTTTATTGCTTAAGCGCAAATTATAATTATTACTAAACAACGAAGATTTTTTTGTTTCAGATTTATTTTTTATCATATACGCACACACATTGGCATGTATTAATTTGTCTAGAACTAAAATGTTCTTATATTTATAGAATAAAAACTATAGTAACAACTATCATTTCTTTATTTTCCAAAATATGTTGATAAATGATGTCAAAGAAATCATAAAGTCATAGTTACCACTCAGTTCAATTTTGTCACTCTCTTTGATATTAGGGAATCTCATGTTTCGAGTTCTTGCGATGTCATTAAGAAAGGCAATATCACCTACAGTTTTTGGTAGAGGCTCATCTGTTAAAAAAAAATCAACACTCACAAAAAGCTTAAAGATATTATACTCTCCCTCTCTCTATATATAGGCAACACAACCACCAAATGGCAATACATTTAAATATGATCAAGTATACATAAATTCAAATCTGGCCCAGTGTCCCCAAAAGCCATAGCTATAACCATTTACTATTATTTGCCAATCTTAAACTAAGTTTTTTTTATTAAAGTGAGTGTTCATGGGTTGGGGACCAATTTAATTAATTCTCTTATGACCATTAATTTTCAATTGACAAGAGCAAATAGAAATTCAAAACCTTGTTAGTTTATTTGTGTTTCTACAGCACCAGAACAGCGAAAGTCAAATTGCATTGATTTCAGGTTTCAGAGGAATCTAACCCTCTGTTGCTAAGTGAAGCAAAATCCTGGATTACGATGGGGAGACAAACGGCACATGTTCTACAGAACCACTGGGGTCATTGCACAGAATTCCAAAAAAAAAATTTTTTTTTTGGTTGCTTAACCATTTTTGATTTCTTTCATACTTTATATGCTGAAACATATATGAAAGAGAAGTCAAAAACCAGCTGTAAAATTTTTTATGGAGTTGTTATTTCCATCCCCTTTCAACATACAAGAGTTTGAAAATTTTAAAAAACAGGCATATTCGGCGACTCACAAATCAAAAGAGGGAGCAGCTATCTGTTTGAAATTTTGCAAAGAAGTACCTCTCCTATACTGTACAGAAGTGCATCGATATCTTCCCAAGTAGTTAGTCAGTATGCATGCTTGTTTTTTTTCTTTTTTTTTTCCTACAGTTGAGTGTCGAACCTAGGTTAAGGCATACTAGATGAATGCGCACTGCAGCAGGGTCTAAGTTTTAAATTGACAAGCACAGGAAAAATGAATCAATAAAAAATAAGTACAAAGTTAAAGGCCTCCTCAGCTGTATCTCAGTGGTTCAGTTGACAAAATGCTTAGATACCAAACAAGAAGTCAACGAATCGAGTCCCCTCCCCCCCCACCAAGACAGTTTTTTCTTTAATCTTTTCAACCCTTGCTGTACACTGCCCCTTGTGGATTTACGTATTGTATTCATGGTCAATTACCAACCAATTTCAAGGTAATCGTGCCGATCCTAGAAAAGGCAAAAATGTTTGACTTTGCACAAAATGGTCAAAGAGCAAAATGGTCAAAGAGCCGCAGCTTAGGATGAAATCGTGAGTGTCAGTTAATTCCCTAATTTAGTATTGTGATATAATATAAAAAAGTTCTAACTAAGCAATTTAAGTAGTTTTATTAACAACAATTTCGCTCAGTATGTTTGTTAAGTTTCTAACTGTTTACACCACTATTTTCACAAACAACACAAACATAGTAAAATTTGCTCATCTTGCGATTTCCAAGGGCATCAATTCTGACTACTTTATTCATTTGTACCTCCTGCTTTTTCCACATCTCAATAATGATAAAGTATTATGCACATTATGAACCCTTTGAAAATTTATGTCATCCCGCAACAAAGGTCTACCGCCTTCCTTTTTTTGAACGAAGAACTGTCAGAAATTTCAAGTAAATATTACCAGAAATGTTCAGATTCTATCTATTATCATTATTCTGTCTATTTCAAGTTCAATACATTTTTAAAAAAACTGAAGCAACATTAGTCTCACAAGCTCAGTAATCAGAGGGTTTAACAGGCTTGTTAAGAGGATAGTCAACGGGTTTTGTTAAATAGACAGCTCGTGGGGTAGATTTGCCAACTAGACAGTTTATTAAACAGGTTTTAAACGAGTGATTCATTAATCATGTTTATCAGCTATTTAATTAGACAGTTTTCAAGCATTTATGACTAAATCAGCTCCATTTAATAAAAATAATGAAAATGAACATACTTTCCAATAATTTTCTATAAAGTGCTAGCAGGTAGTTGCTAGATTGTTGCAGGATAACATTGTTATCTCCTTCGTATGTGCAGTTAGCATCATTGTCATTACGACAGGTACCAAATCCTGATGCTGTAATTGAATAAAAATATAGAATTTTTTTAAAAAAGTGAAAAAAAAACCAAACACATCAAATTAAAAATGAAAGAAATATATATTTATTTCAAAATATAAGAAAGAGCAACAAAAGAACAATGAAGTTCAAAAGAAAATTTTTATGACCAATATTAAATAGAATATATAATAACACACACTGTCGCATGCCCAATTACACAGGTCTGCGAAATAATGCTTTTTAATTTTTTTATGCACGGTTTTAGGGTTTTTAATGTTTTTCGATACACTGACTTCAGAAATGTCAAGCTTTACTCTCTATCACATAAGGTTTTTCAATAAAGTGAGGATGAAGGCTTAGGAAAACCACACAGAATATCTAGCACAGTTCAAGAACTTTGTTTACAAAAAACTTAAAAATAAGATGCATTTTACATTTTATTGATTTGCTATGTTTGTCATAGCCACCATGAAGTGGATGAATTTTGATTTATTGATGAAGTAAAATACCTCTTTTCTAAGCAAAAATATTACTTTTGACACATTTTTATAGTAGCACGCCCAGTAGGTAGGCAACCAGACAGAAATTCTCGACTTGTGTCAAAACCGTACATGATAGAATTTTTTTAAGTATTTTTCCTGAAATCAGCATCCAAAAATACATAAGGAACACCCTTAACTTCGAAGAAAAAAATTTCATTACAGACCTGTGTTATTAGGGAAAAAAATATCAGTTATTACAAAAGGCAAAAGCTTTCATGTTTTAAATAAGTGAAGATTAAAATATGATAAAAAATAAATAAATCGTAAGACCTTGTGCTAAAGACGTGTGAGGCTTGTCTTCTTTGCTATTTCCTTATTTGGGGTCAGTTACATGACACTGGGGCTCCTGTTTAAGATATTGCTAGGTGTCAAACCAAGGCCAGCCATATACTTAAGCGCCTTCCCTTCTATTGCTGACCCTGGTCGCTTCTTGTTTATGATTTACTTCTAAATTCAAGACTTAATATCATCTTCAAATCTTAAGGTTAATAAGAATTACCGCTTCACATAGATTTGAACTTTGGTCCGGCAGGTATGAGGCAGTAATAATACTTTGAAGATACAGGTTTCTTAGTTTTCTAAACTTTCCGGGTTTACAAAATCAGAGCACAGACCCTATCTCTTTTAACACATCTTAAACGGAAAACAACTAAACTTGTTTTGTGCATATTGTTATTACAGTGTGGGAGACGACAAAACTCGTTTTCTACGAAAAGGTATATGGTGCCGCTATATACGAAATATGGATTTTGTCCATGGGGGACTTGACTCTCATAAATGAAATATATTAACTACAAATAAACCAGTATTGATACAGCATATGTTAGTTAACTTCTTCATGCAGTGTTAAAAACACTTAATATTCAACATACAGCGTCAGTAGCTGATTAACGTAGAAGGCAGCAGACTAGAGTATCAAAAGTTGAAGAGTAAGGAAAGGTTTTCATTGGCTTGACAATTAACCTGGCCTAGTTATCCTGAGGTTATTGCTATGCTTGCCTCCATATTACTATAAGAAATACATCCAGGAGCTGCTTTATGCTCCAAGACCACTTGGTATATTATTAGGGATGGAATTGCTGACTTAATATAAATTCAGAATAGGAGCATAGCAATTAAATAAAAAAAATTTTTTGGGGAGAAGGGGGCAAGCAGTTTTAAAAAAAGAAAGGGATTCGACATTAAGTAGAACAATTTACTTTGTTATTCAATGGGGAGGGGGAGGGAGAGTTTGAGCTACATGATCCTCTCTCCCTCCACCATGCCATTGCTTCAGAACTATAATATGTGTATGAACAAACTTATAAGCAATTAGAACCAATCAAATGAGCTCAAAAATGGTTGGTTGATTGAAAGTTTATGGCACAGAGACAACAAGAATCATTGTGGTTCAAACAAGGTAAGGTGGTGAGTACTTCAAAGTAGTCATAATTGGAGTAGTAATTTTTTTTCAAGAAAAAACTTTGAATTTTGCAAAAATTTGAAAAAAAAACCAGCTTCAGAATAGTGATACAAATAACTATTTCACTACTAAATAAGCATTATACAGGGTGTCCCTGAATTCATGGCCCACACGTTAAGGGGTTGTAGGGGACCATCAGATAAACCTCATTGGTCAAAATTCCTGTGTCTGCAAAGGATCCGATTTGGCTGTACAGTGAAAGTATTATTTACATCCACATCGTTACTACGTAGACAATTACATGAGCAGAAAAAAATTTTGACACATAATTTAAGTGGTTGGCTTAAATGCAGCAGGAGTAAAAAAATCGGAAATTCTCATCCCTGGTCCTAAATTGTGTTGTCATTTAGTCATCAAAGGTATGGAAAACGATTGTTTTACCATACTGGAGGCAATTAGGATTTGCTGGGAAGTGTTAAGCATGTGTAATAGGTGAAGGAGATCAAAAGAAACAACTTTGGTCTAGTGAACCAATGTCCGAAAATGAGCCGTTCTGGAACTATAGGGCTGCTATTATTTGCATCCACATTAGTTAATCATGTAACAAAATTTGAAAAATTTGCCGTTTTAGCCTAAAACCATATTGGAAAAGGTTTCACTACTTACTATAGTCCAAAATAACTTCCCATGGCCAAATTTATGCAGTTGGGGAATTTACGGCAAAGACGTGAACCTCACATTTGAGCCATGAATTTCCTAATTCCATAAATTTGGCCATGGTTAGTTGTTTTTGACCATAGTAAGTGGTGGAATCTTTTCTAATATGGTTCTAGGCTAGAATGGCAAAATTTCCAACTCTTGTTACATGATTAACTAATGTGGATGCAAATAACAACATTGCCATAGTTTCAGAACAGCATATTTTCGGAGATTGGTTCACTGGATTAACGTTGTTTCTTTTGATCTCTTTCACCTATTATACACGCTTAATGATTCCCAACAAATCTCAATTACCTCCAATATGGTAAAACAATTGTTTATCATAACTTTGATGATTAAATGGCAACACTACTCAGGACCAGGGAAGGGAATTTTCGATTTTTTTTTTGTTCCTGCTGCAGTATTAAGTTTATTAAGTCAATCACTTAAATTTTGACTCAAAAACTTTTTTTGTTCATGTAATTGCTTACGTAGCAACGATGTGGATGTAAATAATAGTTTCATTCTATAGACGAATCGGGTCCTTTGTGGACATGGGGATTTCGGCCACTGTGGTTTATCCGATGTCCTCTACAACCCTCAATGTGTGGGCCATGAATTTAGGGACATCCTATGTATAGTAGGATTGCCCTATTTGCAAGTCAAATGTTCCAAGACCAACTGCGAATAGTAGTGAACCCTACAGTAGATAAATAAAAAATAAAAAAGCAATATACATAAGCATAGTAGAAATTTTATTAATCAATAAAATTTCTACTACATGCTTATAAATGTTAATTTTCTATTTGTTATAATTATTATTTTGCATAATGCTATGCCATCAGATTAATTTTCTATAGCGTTTTTTGTTTACATATATGCTAATGATAATGTTTAATTGATAAATTAGACCCACTAAGCCACTACCAACATTAGGTAATAACAATACAAGGTGTGATCAAAAAGTAACAGGACTGGTGCTCAACGCTTAAGGAAAATGCACGCAAAGTGAGGACGCTCGGCAGATATTGACCTTGAACCCTCCCACACATGCACCAAAAGTCACAAAGTCATAGCTCCCACCACTTCTTTACAGCAGCGTTTTGAACAAATGTCGTACTGTGTTGTGGGGCATTCATTATGACAGAAAGTTGAACAGAGAATCTGCATCAAATTTTGCCAAAAGCTTGACGATGCCTATGCTGAGACCTAAGCAAAATTGAAGAAAGTTTGTGGAGAAGAGAGTATGAGCCACGTAAGTGTTTATGAGTGGTTCAAAGGTTTCCAAGATGGTCGTGAAATTGTCGAAAGTGATGAACGTCTGGAACGAGAGGCCCTCAACTAGCAAAACTGATCAAAACATCCAAGATGTGCATTCAGATGTGCCAGAAAATCGTCGAACCACTATTCGTGAGTTATCTGAAGAGTACAGAATTATCCACGATTCAGTTCAATCTATTCTGACTCAAGATTTGAGTATGAGACGTGTGTTTGCCAAGTTTGTGCCAAAACTGACCTCAGCAGAACAACAAGAAGACCGGCTTTCAGCAACCTGGAGCTCCTTGAATGACTAAGCATTAAATTCCCCAGGTCCCGCATCCACCGTATTCTCCAGATATGGCACCCTGTGACTTTTTGCTCTTTCCAAAAATTAAATCCCACTTGAAAGGAAGATGATATCAGGGTGTCGAGGAAATCTAACAGAATGCGACGAGGGAACTGCTCGCTATCCCAGAAAATGAGTTCCAGTTTTACTTCCAACAATGGAAAAAACATGGGATGAAGTGTGGGACTTTAGACGGGGACTACTTCGAAGGAGATTAAATGCCAAATCTGCAAGTACTGTAGATTGTTTGTTTTTTTTGTAGCCCCCAGTCCCGATACTTCTCGATCACACCTCATATATAATATACTTTGCTTTTAAAGAAAGTTATGTAAAATTATATCGCTATTTTTTTTGGCAGAAAACGCTATTTGTCAGCACAAAAGGAAGTAACAGGAAATTATATTGCCATCTATTGACACCAAAAGGAAGTAAAATTGTACAGACGTTTGAAAAACACTTTTTTTTTAGTCGGAAAGACATCTCTATATAGATCATCAACTGTACCTTTGCCCTTGCATTATCACACTAACGCTTTTTCCGTCTTGAACAAATGGGATTCTAAGGTTTTAGCTTAACTCTTAAGGTTATGGCGAGGCAATGCAAAAATATCTTGAAACATTTCACTCAAAATATATTTTGGTCATTAAAGTTATTTGAATATGAAAATTAATCAAAAATTTATAATAGAAATTAGGCAATAATAGTAATAGGAAAAAAATCTAAAATTCTCAGAATTGTTGAAAAAATTCTAAAATTTGTGAAATATTCCATTTCCAAGGAATGGTTTAAGTGGGGCCTGAATGTAGTTGGTTTTTTCACATAGTAGAAGAACGGCCAAAACCATACAAAAGTTCTATGCAGAACTCAGAAATAACAGATATATGGCAAAGAAAGTTTTGTTTATGTGTGACAATCTCACCTTTCAAATATCCATGGCCGCCACAAGCTTCTCGGGACTCTTGAATGCAATCTCTGGATAGCCATGAAACCACAGCTTTGGCACAACAACTCAGCATGTGAATGTAATTTCTTTCTTCTTTCTACAACATAATATCAAATATGTTTATCCATCAACTTTATAAAGCTAGTAAACACTGAGTTACATTCTTCTGCCTTACAATTTGGTTTATCCATTCATTTTACATTTTAAAGCTGCAACATGTGTCATCCAAGAGATGGATCAAAATTCACAAAGAAAAAGAAAGTCACCACATGCCTCGTATTCAAATCTGTGCCCCATTGATTAGGTCCATTGGGTTTGGGTTCGATAGCCAATTAAGCTTGGTTGGAAGTAAATGTATAGTGAGGGCGATATCAGTCACCCATCACGGTGTCCTTACAGATAGTTCTCACTTTAAGAATTCCTGCTTCATGAATTCGCAGCTTTACAGTTTTTATGATGTTGAAATTATATGTCGAAAGATCTATAAGAACTATAATAGTTATTTCAAACCTGGGCATCCACCCTTTCCTCAACATCACCTCAGCTTAATACTAAAATAAAGTTTTTACCATCAAATATAATGTAAATGATACTGTGCAATGTTTATATAACTGTACAAGAGAAGAATAAATAAAGGTGTATTATTAAATACAACTTATATTTTGACCATTGTGTTAGTATTGAGGCCTTTGCCTGATAGTGTTGCAACTTCAGTAAAATAAAAGTCATACATGATCGTTTTTCAACCTGCCACTTCAGAAAAAAACAATACAAAGTTTCACCATGAAATTCCATAACAATGATTATTTTGACATTGGTGTAAGGTTTAAAACTGGCGGTTTTTTTTAGTTGGTGGGGGGCATTGCAACAAGCTTTTACTTTCTGCTGTCCTTCATTTCAAACCCATTATTGTCAATATTCTCCACATTTAAGTAAATTTCAATTGTATCATCAGAATGATATCGTAACAGGTGTATCAACAACCACTGTATATCAGTTGAATAAAATTATTTCTATTTCTGTTCTAAACGAGAAGTTTCAGAAGCCAGCTTCTCCCTTTGTCGAGTGAAGGCAAAATTTTGCTTTCATTCTGCCTTCACTTGCAAAGGAAATATTTGGCTTCAGAAACGTTGTGTTTTTAAACCAAATGCCAGTGTCGAAGTAACTGTTGTTATATCATCTTGGAGTCAGAAAATGAATATGAATTTGTATTTGCACTTTGTATATCACTAATCTTTTGCTTTTCTCAAACAAGTCAGGTATTTAGTAGCAATCTGAAGTGTACACAATCAAATACTTAATAAACAGGTTTATGAGTAACATCTGTTGATTATTGACCGAAGAATGAAATACTTGTTTGTTAGTTGCCACTGTTATCTCAATCAATGAATACTGTTATCACTCTAGTGATCGTTTTCACTTTGTCACACATAACGAGAAGAGAATTTTAGTTGAAAAAAGAATGAAAATTCTTACGTTGTACTGAGTACATCCCCTCCCCCACTTTTTTGCTCACTTGATTTAAATAACCTGTTTCCTGTTGTAGTTTATTTTGATTAGCATGCCATGAATCCTTTTAGCTCCATTGGCCTTTTTTTAAAATACTTTAAAATCCATGTATTGATAGATTAATTTAGAGTTAATAGTTTGCACCGGATGTTACATTGATTG
>QLNU02013614.1:7754264-7767752 GCA_006491805.2 Dysdera silvatica
AATAAATTATTTAATCTTGGTTTTAGAGGAATCCCACATGTCCTTCTCAAAAATTTGATCACAAATCGTAAACAACAATATGTCAAATTAAATGTGTCCATTTCTGAAATTTTGACAATTATGGAGTACCCCAAGGCTCAATTTTGGGTCCACTTTTGTTTAATTTGTATTTAAATGACATATTTTTAGTCAATAGTAGTGCTTTAGTTATTGCTTATGCTGACGATATAAATATCTTTTTTGTTCATCATCAAATCGGAAAATTATTCAAAATTTCTATTATCGAACTCAAGAAATTTTGTAATTGGTTTAATAGTTCTGGTCTTACTCTTAATTTGAGCAAAATAAAAGGCATGAATGATTTGTGGGAATATATTGCAAATGGATCGAAACCCGAACCCGTGGATGGAGATGAAAATTCGATTGAAAATCCACGTAAGTGTAAAAAGTTGGACGGGAAAGCGAAGGCCGGGATTGTATTATGCATTTTCCCATCGGAGTTGAAGCAAGTAAAGAATTGTATAACGTCGCACAATATTTGGAAGAAATTAGAAGAGACATATCAGTCGAAAGGGCCAGCTCGAAAAGCCACATGTTGAAGGTGCTGATACACCACAAGATGGCGGATCCCTCTAATGGTGATATACGTGACCACATGCGAGAATTCTTCGATATTGTGGATAAGCTGTCTGAGATGGACATTGAAAATAGACGAAGACCTACTGATTGTGATGCTTCTAGACAGCCTTCCAGCAATGTTTGAGAACTTTAGGTGTGCAATAGAATTGTGGGACATGCTTCTGATGCCAGATGCACTCAAAAGATCATCGAAAAGAGTGACGCACGATGCCATGACAGTGAGCATACGTCAGGTGCTTTTGCCGCCAGCCATTTTCGACAAAATAAAGCGTGGAATAAAACTGTGAAATTCCAGAAAGAGAAAAATAAATACAAATGTCTTTTGATAGTAGTAGTAAAGGAAACTAAAAATCTTCATCAACTTGCTCAGATTCCAAGCACATATAAAAAGAAACATCCCCAAAATCAATACCGTATTTGTACAACTAGACATGTTAGGAAAGATAGTCAGCTAATCTGTTTTGGTTGTGAAGATTTTACAGGATTGCGCAATAGAAGTCATTTTGATAAATATCCCAAATCTTTAAAATAAATTCCTGAGTTTTATGTATAAGGGGCTGTCCATAAACGATGTCACGCTTTCTGGGGTTATTTTCCGGACCCCCCACCCCCTTGTCAGGAATTTTCCCATTCTTTGATCACAGTGTGTCATACACACAGCATCCCTCCCTACCCCCTGGACCACGACATCATTTATAGACGTCCCCTAAGTATGATATATATTATACGTATTATGATAATGTCGCAGATTGTTTTTGCGTGTTTTTCACCACACAGCCTTGTATATAGCCTCATAACGGTGAAATAAAGCCTGCGAGTCAAGAGGTTATGGTCTAGCGCAGCGGTCGCCAACCGGTGGTCCGCGAGAAAATTTTGGTGGTCCGCAGAAAAATCTGGACATTATTTGCATTTTTAATGTTTTATTAATAATAAAACAAAAATAATATTCTAAGAAATTCTCATATTCTGAATGACAATTTCCACCTTTATATTGCAGTAAATTCACGAAATGTGGTCCGCGGGATTTAAAATTATGAATTTAGTGGTCCGTGAGGTCCGAAAGGTTGGCGACCGCTGGTCCAGAATATCAATCCCTAGACTGCAGTGAATAGACATTAGGTAAGTGCTCCTCTTTTGACATCACTAGAGAGTCAAATCCATATTGACGGCATTCTAAATGAATATGTGGAAGTCACAGTTTGACCAGCGTTGTTTTGTACATTTGACTGTGACCACCACAAATGCACTACCGCCATACCAACACAGGACCTTATTTTAATGAAACCACTTCATTGTGTATCTATGTGTGCAGTATCATGGATTAAATTTCAATTTGTGTGGTGAATCTTGTGAGATGTCTTTCCTGATACTGCACTTCTATTAACCACCTCAAAATCATTGCCATAGTTATAACCTATAACCGACTAAAAATATATTTGGACAAAAGTAACTTACGAGGGTTTGAGACTTGCTATTGAACATAGTTGCCATAAAATGCTGAGTGAGATCATTCTGAAAGTCCTTCGCAAAGTAATAGCTGACGAAAGTAGCGGCAATGTAAGGGAACAGCCTCCATTGCTGAAATAAAAAATTCTTTTAATAACATATTCACATGTCAATCACATTCCTTACTATATGATTACATGAAGGCACCAAACCTGAAGTTGATATTCAATCACAGGCAATTCTTTGTCAGGTGTTGGACCAAATTGTTTCCTAACAGCAGAATATCGCACGGAAATGGGAATGCTACGTCGCATAAAGGTCACAGACAACATAACAATAAAAACTCGACCCGTGGACAAGGAGCCAATCGATTCACTAAACCTCTCATTAGTATCCTAAAACATTTTTTAAATAAAAAGCTGCATCATTATCACAGAAAAAAGCTTGATTTGCAAACAAATCCAATTACATAGCAAAGTTTCACTCACTAACGATAATTATACAATATTTTTTTCTCACGGTTTCTTTAAAATTTTGTGTCTGTGCCTAGAGTTTCGTTTGTAAACAGAACTTAAGATGACCCACATTATCATTATAAATGCCTTTGCTTACGGATATGAGGCTGGAGGCAATATAGATTTGAACTTGGCGAATACTGGCCTAAGGAGTATAGATTCAAATTTTAACTTAGGATATGAATCTGGATTTAAGGGTTTGAGCATACGGGTAACTCTGAATCTGTTCTAAATCTGAATTTGAGCATTGTCAAAATGACATGAAATTGAATTTAAAAGACACATAATAATAGATGCGTGTTCATTAGTATTTTGTTCAAGGAACTGAATTCAAATGATATAAAAAGAGATTACCTTTCTCTTAGATACGTTGTTTCTACTTTATGCTGAAAAGTAGAAGGATTGTATGTTTTTTTGTTTTTGTTTAAATTCATTATCCTAAGATTATATTGTAAATTTTATATCTTAAGTAAATTTTATATCACAGGATTATAATAATTCATTCCAGACCAGATGCCAAGAGTAGAGGATGTAAGGTTGGATGGGACTAACAACTTAATGTGACTTCAGAACAATGACAAGGAGGTTTCATGAAACTAAACACACTGGAAATCGAACATAGCCTAGTTCACTGACAATTATGAACCGCCATGAGCATTGGGGAGCTTTTCCCCCCCACAACACAATGTTAATCAGAATCGATATAACAGAAATGAAACATCTAATAAAATAAATGACAGAATATATATGGAACAATATAAAGAGAATGGATTTGAAAGGGTTTGGCACTTACATTGTAAGGTGATATATATTTTCCTTCCGGAGTAACATTTCCCGTTTTGTTGAGTAGGTTAGCAAGAGGTATGCGGTAGTTATTAAACATCACAAAACTGAGAAACAAAAAAGGATTCTTACGTAAACTCATATTCAATATTTGTGCATAATTTTATCACCCATTGTGGGCAGGGATTAGAAATAATTTTGAGTAAAGAGTAATTTTACATCTATTAAAAGAAAAAAAAAATTAAAAAGTCATACTTTAGTCTACATAAGATGGAAGGAAAAAAAGAGGAAGGAAGTTAGAGAAATGGAATAAAGTAGGTAGATGTGCTATTAAAACAAATAAATGGTTAATAAAAAAACAGAACCTGTCAATCTAAAAAAACCTCTGTATCACAAAATTTATATATTTCCCTGTTTTTTTGGTCTAAATTCAATGTATATTTTCCCGTTTACCTTGAATAATTTTTTCCCAAAACCTCTGTATTTCGAATTACGGATTAGAGGATGAATTATAAATTTAAAGGCAGTTGGGAAACGTCCCCTTGCATAACAACGATTAAGACGTCATGTGGGTAATAGAGCAGGGAGACAAAAGGTGCAAATTGTAGGTTTCTTGGAAATCCTCACAGAGAATGTAACTCTAATTGCCCTTTCCAATAGGGACTGAGAATTTCATATAATGGGGGTTGTGAGACAGAAGGGTGGGGGGATGATAAGCAAGTGGAAGCTCCAGAAAATTGTTTAATCGAAAGTTAGATGTCTAAAACTATCAATTTTTGTTAAGGCATGTCAAAAATGTTTTATTTATATCTATTATTACATATTAATTAAATACAGGTTATCGATTTACGAATTATAGAATTTCAATCTACTGATAATAGCTGCAATTTTATGGTATATGGATAGTAACGATCAAGTTGTGCCAAACAAAGCAAAATCTTCAAATATTACATTCGTAATATTTAAAATGTTTTTAAATGTTTCTAGCATATTTATAAATGCAAAACAAATTTTTCTATTCATATTATGTTCAAAGCAATCCTGGTTTATTTACAGTTTCGCAACTACTCTGTAATTTGTAAATTTCGATACACATAATAATTAAAGGCAATTGCTTTTCTAAAGTGGATGTTGGCAGGGAATTAATAAGATTAGATTTACAAACATCTACATTATGTGATTTATCCTGGCAACTACAGTCCATAGAAATTATCAGTGAGAAGCTTTGATCTTATAAAGGACATTTTGTTCATGTTACACAGGGGTGAATTTTCCAAAGACCCTTGATTATCAATTCATGGTAAATGGAATTTTGTTTTAACCATATGTTAAAGGAAAAAATAATATGGGGATTCTTATACAATCTGACGGAACTTCAGAAAACGGTTCGTATTAAAAGTAATTCGTCTTAAGCGTGTTCGTTTTAACAAGGTTCGACTTCAGTGATATTTAATGTATATACTTCACAAAGTGCTATATTAATTTGCACTTACTGTGTTATCTGACTAGAATAATAACTGATAAACTATGATAGTCAATAACTTATTCCCATGAAAGTCAACATATTAATCCTTTTATGGTGTTTCGACACTTTTTATTGGAAGAAAGGTTTCTTTTTAAAAAAAAAAGTTGTTACCCAAACAGAATTAATATAGAGCTAAATGAAAGATTGCAAATCAAATTTTACCCGTTGTCAATCCCATTCAAGCCCAGTTTTGGTCCGAGGTCTCCAACCGTGATGCCAGGATATGGAAGCAATGTTTTTGGATCTCGTAAAGGAACGATAAAGGAATGCAATCCATGACAAACACCATCTGGTGTATATAACTGGGCAAAAAGTACGGCATGAGTAGCTGTTTGGCCGAGGTTTGCAACCCAAGCCTTGCTTGCTTCGAAGTCTGGAGTATGAAGCACAAACTCCTAAATACAAGACATGTAAAAAAATGATGTTAACTAATGATTTTATATGGTGTAGTGATTTGAGGAGATTATTAGAAAAGACAAGGAAGGATATTGGGAAAATGGAGAAGTGGTTTAGAAGTAATGTACTAAAATTAAATGCCAATAAAACAATGGTTCACAAACTTTTGAATCAGCATACCTGCCAACATGTCAATTTTGAAAATCTTATAATTTTATGTTGTTTGTTTGTGGTTTTACGGCTCAAAGACTACAATGGTCATGCTGCGCCGGGACCTACTGTTTTCCGAGGAATCCGAACCTCTTATGGCCTAGGGAACCAAACCCCGGACTACAGTGAGCAGTGCGATCTTTATGAGATCTCTGAGTAAGCGTTCTTTGCACCGTTGGGAGTCGAACCCAGACTAGGTGAATGCATTACCACACTATGCCACCGCAGGGCATTATAATTTTTTAAAACGTGCATGTGTCATTAGCATGCGCATTATCAGCCAACGAGCGAAATACATTCAGGGTAACATGTCCAGAATTAAAAGAGGTACTATATTTGTTTTCCTTATTATGCCCAGGTTACTGATAAATGTAGACTATATTAAACATAAAATGAAATCCAAGGTGATTTCTCAAAATTAAAACATTATTTAATTAAATGATTAAAACAGCAACATATACTTCATGCTATGTAAAACTACAGAAGTACTGATGATGATTCTTCTGCTTTATTATATATTACGTGTTTATAAGTGGCTTATTAAGCCAGTGCCAAAAATTTGTTATTGAATTTTTGCTTACAGGAATGTCCTTTTTGCATATTTTTAGTTATCCATTCATTATGAATTTGATCCACCCTCTCTTCTTTTATTATTTCATCAGGCAAACTACGAAGCGTCAATTCTTTTTTTTTTTTATATTTACTGGCCTTTCAGTTATTTGAAGTTCACAGAATTCTGACCATAGCTGATCAGTTTCTACATTAAAATAATTTTCTTTCAAAAAAGTTTAAAATAGCAAACAAAAACGACAAAAGTGGGTAGGAGTGAAGGTCATAAACTTGAATACAAAGTAACAAATTAATAAGGTTTAGGGTTGGGAGTATGCCGATATAAGTAGGGTTTCTTAACATGGTTTGTAGGGAAAGTGAAGGTCATAAACAAGAACACGAAATGACAAGTTAACGAAGTTTAGGGTTGGGTACGTGATGATTTAAACGCAGTTTCTTGACATGGTTTTCTATACATGATTTCTGGGACTTTCGAAAGGTGAAAAAATAAGTGTAGTAGTGAGTTAACAAGGTTTTACTGCATTAAAAAACTGTCACTATTTTGCAATAGACACAATTTTCTTTCTCGCATTTTAGATTAATTCGTCGCATTTTGTGAAAAAAGCGGGAGTAGCTTAAATCCTGGCTTGAAGAGTACTATGCTGGCAAGAAGGATCCATCCCTTCATGTGGTTCGTGCCATACTCAAACCCTGCCATCGGCATGTGCCAACATGGTTCTTGACTCATCAGTCCAGGCAACGATTTCTCATATTTCTAGGGTACAGTGGCGATGTTCCTGTGCCCATGCTAATCTTCGTACCTGATGATATGCAGGCAGCAGAAAAAACTCTCACAGGACGATGGCTTTTGTACTCAACAGTGAGGAGATGATGTGACTGCTTACGTACTGTCGTGCACTAGCATTGAATTGCCAAGTAATCTACTGTACTGTAGCCTGTCTTTATATTGTTACAATCGGAGTTAGACAACCCCGATCATCCACATATTGTTGTCCCTGGCAATTTGCTCTGGCCAGGATGCTTTACAGAAAGCGATGTATACCCTCGATACAATGGCTCTTGAAAATTCTAGTGCCCGTACAACTTCCGAGATATGTGCGACCCATTCGTTAGACCCTGACAATTTGCTCATGATCAAATTCACTTAAATAATTCATCTTATCCATACTGCATTCAACTATTACTGATACCACGAGCCTCACTCTTTACATTGCCTGATGGCTGCTTTTTTATTTGTAAAATCTTTTATGTTAAAAATATACAATACATGAAGAGAAAATTACTCAGTGTTTATCTGTCTACACAACTTTAAACCTCCAATTAATTTACAAAGAAATGCGATTCGTTTTCAATTTTTGCAAATTACCTGTGTTTTAGGGTCGTATGTGGCTTGGGTTCTCATCCCTTTTGTATTTGACCCATGACCGATTTCCGTCAGAGCAAAGCACCCAATGACCTATCAAATTATGTATAAAACATACAAGATTAATTCACATAACTATATCTGTAACATTTAATTTAGATTTTATCCATAAATTAGAGATTAACTTGGTTCAAATCAGGGTTGGCAAAAACCCGGGTATTTGGACAAAAACAGCTCACCTGGAGTTTTCACCAAAAATTTTTAGTTTTTGATGGGTTTTTGCTAAAACCAACAGGTTTTTCTGGATATTTGTAAATACTTATATAGAATTACGATTTTTTCTTTTCGGAACATTTAAAAAGGAATGAAACAAATCCATCCAGGGGTACATCCAGTTTTCTTTTGGAGGTGGTTGACCAAGTATAAACTGGCATATGAACAGGGTGTTGGTGAGGGTTGCAACATCTCATTGTGGTGGAATTTTTTTTACATACATATGGATAAATGGAGTTGTAGCTCTGTAACTACCTCATTAGAAATTTGTAACACCCCCCCCCTATATGAAACTTCTGCATACACTTATGCATGCATGTCATTTTTTAGTAAAATACACTGCTGACCATTAATAATGCTTAACCATGAAGGCATGCAACAAACATGAAATTTGCTTGAAAGGCACAACATGCTGGGATATGCAAATAATTAGCATTTCAATGCATGCTTGCAGAGCAGGTAAGAGTAATGTCACTGACAGTCTGTATAGAAGAGAAGATTGTAAAGTGGGTTTTTCATATGGAAATCATGTTCGCATATTGGCTGCTTGGGCAAAGGTCTTATTATGCCTTATATAAGAAGGGGAATGCCTACCAACACATCAGAATTTGAACACAGTAGAATCGTAGCTTACCGGGACTGTGTTTTACCATTAAGCGCTATTGCTTCTCATGTTGGTCAGGATCCCATGATTGTCTTGAGAATATGGAATCAATGTGTCTAGGAAGGTCAAACAGAATGCCGTGCGAAATCTCAGCAGCCGCAAGTTACTAATACTTGAAAGGATAGACATGTTATCCGCACAGCCTTTTGGGATAATACAGTTATGCCACGTGCCCTGTGCAAGGAACATGGGTTCTGTTTAGGACAACATGTGTCTGCACATACTTTCGCTTTCTTTTTGGTTTTACGGCTCAAAGACTACAGTGGTCATGCTGCGCCGGGACCTACTGTTTTCCGAGGAATCCGAACCTCTTAAGGCCTGGGGAACCAAACCCCGGACTACAGTGAGCAGTGCGATCTTTATGAGATCTCTGAGTAAGCGTTCTTTTTGCACTGCTGGGAGTCGAACCCGGATTAGCGGCGCACTAGGAGAACGCGTTACCACTAAGCCACGCGTGGTATATATTTGTTTGTTTTGTGTAATTTTTCGACACCCATGTAGAAATAAACTTAAACTAGAGCTCATGTTTGAGCTTCTTTCACGTGGTTCAATAAAATAAAAAATAAATTCTAGCATGAAAACTCACCCCAGTGGCTTTGTGTGTTGACCATTATTTGGCAATTGTGTTATCCCTGTGAAGGGTAATAATATCTCTTACATGGTACATGTTTTTGAAATTTAAAATGTTGACTCGGTGGTTTCTTAAATAAATATTTAATTTGCTTACAGTTCAATAGCTGACAGTATAAACATTATTACCATAGTTTGATGTTATTTTCATCCATTTATTAGCATAAAAAGCATTTTACGCCAGTTTTAAAATTTAATTATAAATGTTTAGAGGGTAAGGTTGTAAACACTAATACAAACCTATCATTTCAAAAATGCAGGTATAATGTGGAAATTCATAAAGGTTTAAAATTGAAAAAAGATTAAAATGTATGTGTGATTTCGTACGAAAACTCACTTTATGGCAAAAAACCAGTGGGTTTTTGCTGGTGGGCCCACCCAAAAAAACTCAGGCGTGTTTTACTGGGCTGGGCCTAACTTGCCAACCCTGGTTCAAACCCATAACTGACTCTTCACTTCTTGCCTTTAAGACTGTTCTCACGTTAATGTATCGTAATTAAATGAAATGAAGAAACGAGCTGCTTACTTAATTACTAGCTACCACTAATTTCTACAGCTAATTAACAATGAACTAAAAGCTAAATAGAACAACTAACAGCTAATAATATTTCACATTTATAATATCTTGTTAATGGGGGGGGGCCTCCCGTTCCTGATATCTTACTAAATTTAAACATTTAGACAGCAAATTGCCTATAAATTAACACACTCCTTCAACAGCAGATTTACCAATAGGCTAAGTAGGCTGAAGTTTACGATGGCAAATTTATGACGGAAAGTTTGCTGTCGAGAAGTTTACAAAGGCAGTGCTGAATTTTTTAGTGGCCGACTGAATTATCAATTTTGAATTGTTATTTTCAGAAGCACAACTGGGCATTGATAAAGGGAGAGATGCCATAGGTGACACCATGAAAGAAGATCAAAAGGCACTGAAAAGACGAATTTGAAATAACTGCCAGAGGTATCAAATTAAGAATTTGACAAAAGCACTAAAATCTCTACCATGACTCTATTTACATTTGGTAAAATTATCAAAATATCTTAGTCTATAGGCAGCAAAGTTGTGAATAAGCCTCTGCACTCCTTGATAATCTTTTAAAGGCCTTTAAGTAAAAGCTTGAAAATACACATCGAAGACTTTCTGAGAATTTCCATGGCCAGTGAAAACCAGGACTTACACAAAGGGAAGTTCTTAGATATTTGGTGGTTCTAGGTAGAGATTACAATTCTGCTGTTACATGAAGACTGAGGTGAGGGAGGTCACATATTACATTAGTTATCTCCATAGATTCCGCACCAGAAAATAAAATTTTTCAACCTATGATAACGGGTCATCTTGACGTGTGCAATGCATTAATCATTTTGCAAGATATTGTTCATAAATCTTGGAAAGCTCGAAGGCTAATGACTAAATAGTCCAATGCCTGATATTTGTAATAATAATCATAATAATGTAATTATTTTTAAATAGAATAAACAAAAACACTAAACAAATTGAAAAATTACCTCACGTTTATTAAAACCCTGAAGTAGGTTTGGATGTTTGCCTTTAGTACTATTCCTTATTGTTTGAGCCACATACTGTAAAAATAACATTTTGTAAAACTACATAAAATAAACTCTGTTATAGAAAACACGGATATAAAGAATTCACAATTATAATGAACAGACAATTTTAATTTGATTTAATGTATAATAAATATGATCATATCAAATTATGGGCACATGGCTAAAGCGTACACCATGTTATTTTACCTCTGTGAAATAGCACTCACACGAAAGAACAAACTTAAATGTTTAATTTTGCAAACTTGACGAATACATTAAACTGAAATTGGACTAATGATGTGACCAGCATTATCTTCGTTAAAAAAAAAAAACCTCAAGGCATCCGTATTGTATGAAAACCAAACAAGAGTAATGATAAATTGTTCTTGACAAGCATCTCACTACGGTACCGTCACTTCACATATTTACAAGCTTCCATGTAGCTGCTGTAGAATAATGGTTAAGGTTAATAACAGCTATAATGAAGAAAATCCTCCAGTTCCTTAATGTTTATTATAATTAAGTTCAACTGTACTGTTAAATAAATAAACATATATACACTGACGGAAAATGGAAAAAGAACATCACGAAGGAATTGAGGGACGGTTATAAAATTTGCATACATTAATGGGGTGGAGTATACGTAGTCCTGATTTTAATTTCAGGATCAACCAATTATCGCTGACGCCAAAACATGCTATAATATGCAAATTATAGTCGGTGGTATTTAAGCAGAAGGGCGAAGTGGATGTAATCAGTAGTCGTACTATAGACACTTGCGAAGACTCTGAAGAAGCTACAATGGCTGGACATGGAAGGCATGTACAATTTCAGCAGTTATCAAACTTTAAGGGAGGTCATCTAGTGGGACTCTGTGAGGCCAGTTGGTCGTATCGCCATATTGCAGAGTAAATTAGATGGGAAGTATCGGTGGTGATACAATGATGGTGTAGATGGTCCGAAGAACATTCCCATACGAGAAGACGTGGAAACAGGATTCACAAATGGACTGATAAGCAGACAGATCGACGCATAAGAAGAGCGGCGTTGTCAAGCAGAACATCCATTGCGTTGCAAATTCGAGCTGCCGTTGCACCTGAGGTGACTGTGTGAACAATCTGCAATCGTCTACTGGAAGCAGGAATATGTGCATGTGCAACTCTGGCATGTGTGCCTATAACTTCAACCTAAGGTCGGGACCAGCTGCAGTGGTGCCGACAACGTCTGCACTGGAGAGCGCACTGGTGATCTGTCGTTTTCAGCGATGAAAGCGATTCTGTTTGGGAGCCTCAGATAGCCGTATGCTTATTCGCAGACGCACAGGGGAGCCTCTCCACCCTTCTTGCATCCGCCATTGACACACATGGCCTACACCTGGTCTCCTCTTATGGGGAGCGATCAGCTATCACTCCCATAGAGAATTAGTGTTTGTACCGGGCACGTTAAACAGCATTCGGTATATCAGAATTATCATTCAGCCAATTGTTGTGCCATTTGTAAGGGTAATAAATAATGGTGTCTTCCATCATACCAATGCCCGCCCACACGCAGCATGTGCATGCAACATGAACTTCAAAATACCAGACGACTTTCATGACCTGCACATTCACCGGGTTTGCTCCCATTGAGCAGGTGTGAAATTTTATGGTGCACTGGCCTCATGATGTCCCACTAGACCTTTCTCAAAGTTCGATAACTGCTGAAATTGTACACGTCCAGGCATTGTAACTTCTTTAGAGTCTTCGCAAGTATCTATAATTCGACGACTGATCACGTCCACTTTGCCCTTCTCCTTAAACACCAATGACCATAATTTGCATATTATAATATTTTTGGCGTAAGCATTAACCGGTTGATCCTGAAATTAAGATCACGCATACTTGTGCTCCACCCCATTAACATATGCAAATTTCATAACCATCCAGGCAATTCCTTCTTGGTGTTCTTTTTTCATTTTCCGGCAGTGTGTGTGTATATATATTATATTAACCAAATCACTGAACTCAAACACCAGAATGATACAAAGCCTGAGCTAATTTAATTTTTAAATGGCCTTACTTTTTCTCCAAACCCTGAATAAAAAGTGGGTAAAAAAACTCATTACAGTCTCATCAATTTCGGATTATTCAGCTTTTAGAATGATATATTTACAGATATTTAAGAAAGTCACCTATAACCTTATAAAATGGTGAATTGTTAAACGTTGTTGATGACGAGAGGTGCATAAACAAAACATGAGGTATCTGTAACTCTTCTCTATTACCCCAAGATCTCTTATGTGTTTTTCTCTTTCAATATGCTATGTTGGAAGTAGATACAGTGAATTTTTTCTCTGCTGCAACTTTGATTTTACATACTTAGCAAAAGAAGATTACTCCAACTGTAGAAAAAAATCTTCAAAAAATAACGTAACTAGTTTTCATAAATGGCAAGATTTGGCATAGGTTTACATTAAAGATAAAACAGGCTGAGCGTGAGCCTAAAACGAGCTCTACATTTCATATAGTTTTTGGGCTCAGGTAGGCCTGGGCATTGGAGGATCCAGCAAGAGGCGGAGGGGGCGATCACCCCCCCCTCCCTCAGGGTTAAATAAGAAAAAAAATTAAAGACGATGAAGAATATTTTATGTATTGTTTGTTACGACTGTAATAAATAAAAGTCTTACAGTCCAAAGTATCTAAGTCTTGGAGAAATGCGATCAAGACGTTTTTCCACGAATCTTCAAGCTACTTGCCTTTCAAACTACGTTTTCAGTAAGTGTTGCTTCAGCAGAATGTAGTTTTTTATCCTTGAAGCGCCGTTAAACTTGGCTTCGAACGCGGATGACAGAAGAGACTTTTAATACACACCCACAGAGATATTCATATTGATGTAAATAAAGTGATTGACAAATTTTCAAAGAAACCAAGATGGCTAGACTTTGCAC
>QLNU02013614.1:7776762-7792383 GCA_006491805.2 Dysdera silvatica
TATTATTCATTTTTTTCACATCAATCTTTCAACGTTCGGTTCGTTTTCGACATTGCTGTTAGTAAAAAAAAAATTTGTTTTTCATAAATGAAATGTTTTTAATATTTTTCTCTACTTCCTATTTCGAGAACACTTGTTAAACACTCACGTTTTCGAGAACACTTGTTAAACACGGTATGTCCAACACTCATATCAGGTGTTACCATATGACTGCTTTTCGCCGTGAATCAATGGTTTGAGGGAGGAAGGGCCGGGAAAGCAAACATAGTTATCGCGTAACGGTTTAAACAGGGTCGGAAATGGAGAGGACATATTATTATTATTAAATACATGGCTACAAATTCATATGTGGATTTATGATTAGGAATCTGTAGTTATACGGCCCAGGGCTGGCGCCAAGAGGGGGGCGAACCAGGTATTTGTGTACATGAATACCAGTTTGGATACATATGGATGTCTAGCTACAGAGAGTGTTTACACATTTTTAGAACGATTTCAATAGAGGATTAAAAAATGGAAATATTTTGTGGGAAAATGGATCTGACAACACGTTATTATTTCAAATTAAGATTATCGTCTGCTACTTTCAAATTCATTTTTCATTCAAAATGGCGCCTGTAAACAAGCTGTGGATCGAAGAATACGTTTTTGCGCTTTCCGAAGAGAAATATTCTTATTCCATTATTAAAAAACGTTGTGAAACGCATGGTATAAAGATTTCTAAGTGCAAAATAAGCAACATTATTAATTGAAAAAGGAAAGACCGTCAATCGAAACTTCCACATAAAAAGAGGACTCCAAATGAATACCCGAACAAGGTACGTACTGTTGCAAATATTTCTAAAGTGAGATCACTGGTAACAAGAGAAAATCCCCCGACGCAGAAATCAATTGCAAACTCTTTAAGAACTTCTGTAGCAACAGTAAATAAAATAATAAACCAAGATTTATAACTTAAAAAAGCTAAAAAACATAATCTTCACCGTCTTTTGTCGAGACATGTGGTTCAACGCAAGACATGTTGCAGAATCCTGTATGAAAATTACTTATCAGGAGATAAATGGAAATAAGTTGTTACCCTTGATGAATTAAACTCGGTGCATGACCTAATGACTTCATGCATAAATTCATGCGTCATCACCTAAATGGCTGTAACAAAAAAATGTCCAAACTTGGTTCCGAGAATGCAAAGAAAACTTCAGTAAAGGCTTTATGGTTGTCGCAGGTTTCTCTTACAATGGGAAATTAAAAATAAAAAAGGTGAGAAAAAAAACATTAAAAACAACTCATCATACATTCTATAACAACAAAAAAAATCGACGCACCAAGAAGTTGTCCGATTGTAATGAAATTTCGTATGCAAAGACATTTTGACCGAACATGCAAATGATTAAAATTTGGTGTCCACTGAATAAATAGCGGGAACTCCAGCGCATCGGAACTGCGCATTCAGCAGGTGTATATAAGGAGCGATTCTCAATATGTGGTCAAAATTTCTGTTGCATTTTGACTGCGGACATCTTACGTTGACTGTAACAATGCCTCGCCGAAAGATTCGTGCTCATTACCAGGATATGTCAGAGTTTGAAAGAGGCTGGTTGGACGAATCGAAGAATCGCTGGACATGTGGGTCGAAACGATGCGGCGATTGGACGGTGCTGGCAAGAGTGGATTAACGACGGCAGATGTCAGCATCGGGACGGGAGCGGTCGACCTAGGGGCACAACAAGGCGGGAAGACAGAGCGATTGTCAGAGCAGATGTCACAGCACCGGATTCGTCATTATCAACTATACAATGTGTGTCCCGCACACATGTGTCCAACATGACCCTCTGCAGACGACTGAGAGAGCGGAATTTACGCTCGCGCCCACCGTTACGCCACTTACTTCTCACGCCTTTACACCGTCAAGTCCGATTACAGTGGTGCCGGGCTCGATCAACTTGGAACTGCGCTGACTGGGGACGTATAGTCTTTAGTGACGAGTCCCGTTTCCAACTGTGTCCTGACGACAACCGCAGACGTGTCTGGAGACGTCCAGGGCAGCGTGGGGATCCTGCCCTTACTATCGCACGCCACACATGCCCACAACAGGGTGTTATAGTCTGGGATGCCATCTCCTTTGATAGCCGGACCCCTTTGGTGGTCATTTCTGGCACACTTACAGCACAGCGGTACGTAGACGACATTCTACGACCGGTTGTGTTACCGTTCCTTTTGCGACACCCTGGACTTACGTTTCAACAAGACAATGCCTGGCTGCACACGGCACGTGTTGCTATGAATTGTCTTCAAGCTTGCCCAACACTTCCTTTGCAAGCTAGGTCTCCTGATCTCTCTCCCATAGAGCACATTTGGGACGCTATGGGAAGGCGATTGCAACCATCCCGGAATGTTGACGATTTAGCCCGACAGTTGGAGACAATTTGGCAAGAAATTCCGCAGGACACCATCCGGGATCTTTATCAGTCTATGCCACGCCGGGTGACAGCTTGCATCCAGGCCAGAGGTGGACCAACGCCTTATTGACTTCCTCCCTTTGTAACGGTCAAACTCTGCAATAAATCATTCAATTGTTCTGAAATTTTAATCGTTTCTTTTTCTATGTATGTTCTTTACGTCCACCAATTTTTATCGCAATCGGACATTGCACATTCCTTGCAAAAATGAAATTGCTACAGGTATTGCATATATATATATATATATATATACCCTTTCATCATATTCCTGCAAAGTACCCTGATGTTTTTCCTGTGGACTACCGTCCGTTTGGTCTGCTGAGAGCTCCCTCTAAGCGCAAACCCACTACCATTGATGGACTTTGGAAAGTTGTGGAACAGGAATGGCAAGCAATACCTCTGGAAATGTTGCGAAAAGACAGACCTATCATCGAAAGCGCGATGCAGACTTAATAGTTCAGAAATAAAGTTATCAGATAGAACATTGAAAAAAAATTTCTTTACAATTTAAACATTAAGAAAATGGCTTCGAAATCATTCTAAAAATGTGCAAACACCTTCTGTATTTAAAGTTAAAACATGTTCCCAATTAAAAGAGTTCGTTAATTACATTTGTTATTTTTTTTTATCTCTTCACAATAAATAAATAATTAAAACCTGGGAATTCGAAAAGTCTTATGTCTGGAAAAATGTCCACCATTTTGGAATTTTTTTTTTACACTTTCAACTATTTCTGTTTTCTACTGTTGTTTTCGTCTTCGTTCCTGGCAACCACTACGTGTTACGTCAGGTTTCCATAATTATTTATTTATTATTTTGTTGGCGTCATGTGTCCCCCGATAATTAGCGCCGCGTAATCGCGTTAATTCCCGTTCCTGCTTAATTTGTAGGCGGCGCACTGACGTCATTTATGATTAATATTATTATCTATTTATTCGTTTATTTTCGCCCCAAGTCATAATAACGTAAAATGGTTATTATTATTATTATTTAGGTCACGTTGGCGACGTGCTGTAAACATAGAATACATTTTAAAGCACCCGATGTCGGCGTTTCTTTTTTTTTTTTTTTTCCACTGTCTGTTTTTTAAATTAATGAATTGATATACTGTTGTTAATTAGCCTGTCATGTATCTTAAACAAGTGACGTTCAATTGAATTAATAGATGTTTATGAAATCTCATTGTCTTTGATATTTTGTGAAAATGTATTTTATGATTAAGTAACGAAATTTTAATTAAAATTGTACTACATATTTTCGCGCTTTGTTTGTGGCGCCATTTTTCATCGCAATTTCACTTTTGTTCAATTAAATTAACCATGCCATACATTCGTCTTCATATGCAACGACTATCTGTCCACTGCTGGATGAAGGTCTGCAAAGCTCTGTTTTATTTTTGCGCAAAGAGTATCTAAGGCTATACTGCGCCAAAAAGGCTGGTAAGCGTTTCCACCAAAGGCGTACGCAAAGCTCCGTAATCGTATGTGTGTGTGTGGGTTATAGACTAAAATGAGGGTTACGTTGGAGCTACAGCTCATATATTCCAATGTCAGCCATGCTTAAAACATTAGCAATGGGGGTTACAACCTGCGCTAATGCTCTCACACGTGTCTGTTTTAAGCAGTTTATTTCCATATTATATTTCAAAACTTTTTCTTACCTTGTTTTTTCACCTACCCGTTTTGTCTGTGGACGTATTCTATATATTTGATGTTTTTTTGGAATCTAGTTGAGATTCTCAGTTGTCCATTGATGGTCAGTTCGTTTAATATGCTCAGCTCATTGCCATTTCATTTTTTTTTCAGCTTTAACACTGATGTCCTTGTTTGCTATTTCATCCATGTACAGTAGCGAGCGTAAATGTTGGGGGGGCCCTGGGCCATTTACTTTTGCAGGGCCATTCACTTTCGCGAGGCCCTAATATTTTGAAAAGGGACCTTATCGGGGAGACTGGGCATATGAAATAGACTCCAGAGAGAAAAAGTGGGGAAATTTTGAAAAATGAACTCCTTAAAACAAGATTTTTAAGCCATTTGATGGGAGATGGTAAATAGTTTTGTCTTCTTCTGATCCGTTGTTAATAACAAGAATCTTAATTTGATAAAAGTATAACAAATGAATTGTAAGAACAATAAAGATCATTTTAGCGTTATTGAAATTCGAATAAATTACGTTTACGTTTTATAATGAATAGGGGTCTACAATGTAATGACAAACATTTTACATTGCAAGTGCATCGATCATAAACGGGCCGGCTCAGGGCGGTTACCCGGATTGCGCGTCCCTGGAGCCGCCTCTGCCCATGTCTATTTCGTTGTATATTCTTGGCTATTCCGAGCATGCACTTTTCTATATTGCTTTAAGTTTTTGTAGTTTTCGCATTGCTGTTTTCGTCAACTCCATGTCTCTGATCTGCAGGACTTGTTGTTTACACACACACAGGTATTTCAGGATGAAGCTGCTTCTTCACAATGTATTCCATCTAAGTCATCACCCATCTTTTTGTTGCGTTTCCCCTCATCATGTTCCGTACCACTGACGTGATACCTGGTGGCTAAGGTAATTGTGCGAATTGACACTTTCTAGTTCAGTGTGTCGTCCATCTGCACATTTACTTCCTTTATAAACTTGTTAAATATGGTTTCAGAGTTCTTCTCTGCTTACTCAAACTGCTCAATGTAGTTTATATAAATCGAACACTACGCAGATTAAATCAAACAACAATATCAATCAACGTTTATTGGCGTAGTGATACCAACGCCGATGGTATGGCGTGATTAGATGGTGAAACGTTCGTTCCAATGTACTTCTGGTCAAAGGAGTTCTAAAGGATCCGTTGAAAAAAATAACGCTGTCATTGGCAAAATACATCTGATTTAAATTATATATTTTCCATTATTTCTTTGTTATTCCAGTTTCAAATTCACCGTTAATGACTCATGGATCCACGGGGAACGATGGTGCGATCGCCCTCCTTCCATTGAGACCGGATTATATCATGGAAAACGAAAAATACCGGTCATTTGTCTAAAAATAGGGATAGGAAACAAATCCCCCTGTGAAAGATTTCTGGATCCGCCCTTGCAGGGGATGTAGAAGAAACGTTGAATAGAAAAAAGCTTTATTTACTATGGAAAGAGGCGTTACTTAGGGTGACGTTATTGGTAGGAAGCATACATGCATAAAGTTCCAAACTGTCTGGCAGTGGTACCAAAATTTGTCTGGTGAGTTTTATGTCACAATAATAGGCAGCGATGTCCTAACGTGTTTGTAGTCCTTGGACCTAATCACTTTTGGAGGCCCTTTTATCCAGGCCCGTAGGAAGAGGGGATAGGACAGGCCTGGCCTCCCCCTAAATATTTTGTGGCCCCAAAAAATGTTAATAAAATGGCAACTTTTTTTAATTCTGGCTCCCCCTAAGGTTCGGATGTCCCCCCTACACTTTTGCATTGGCGGTCAATCTGAAAAAAAAAAAATTTTTTCTTTTGCCCTCTTTTTTCCCCCCAGCCTGGGAAATTGTCTGCTGGTGGCCAATTTTGTCTGGTAGTCAGAATGACAAAATACAGCAATTCTACATCCATGAACGTCAAGTTGAAGAAAATATTGAGAGGGGGGACAAAATAAATGAATCTGTAGGTGCAGTCAAGTCAACCAACCAAGGAAAGAAAAAACATATACAGTAATAATTAATACATTTTATAAGTCTTTCACCCTAAATCATACCATTCATATTTTTTACTTGCTATCCATTAGCTTTGGGTAGGCTGGGCCCCACAAAATATTTTTTAAGATGGGCAAAGAGACCTGCACTCCATAGATTTGACGCCTTGGTCTCCACATCATCATAGGATAACATACTATTAACAATTTGCTATCTCTTCATTGATTTAAATAAGATATCTCTTTAGTTAAAGTATATATTTCTTAAAATTATTCGTTATATCATAGAACTATATCACAAGGTAGAGAATTACAACTCATGGATGAAATGTAGTTTTCTGTGGTAGACTAAGTGCGAAAATAATATTCCAATCTCTCTTTAAACTACAAGTTCCTAATTAATAAAAAGTACAGTTTAGTGTTTGATAATAATTAAAACGTTTCTTACCGTATGTCGAACAACGTCTTCACCCTCTAAAGCACATTTGAGTGCTCTCCAGTCAAAAGTAGCCCTATTTCTGTACACATCTAAAGGCCCAGGTGCGAAATCTGGCAACACTTCTTTAATAGAAGCCATTTCAAAGTTTAAGTCTAGAAATAATAAAATATACTTAAAGAAAAACATAACATACTACCTTTAAATTCTTTTTTTTAAAACATGGAGATAAATTAGGTATGTGTGTGTGACAGAGAAATACATTTATCTCATTACATATACATAGCAGAGGCGGATCTAAAGAGAGGGATTTGGGGGGGAATGCAAAGTACAGTAGGACCCACTTACAACATGCTCACATCACATTTAGCGAGTTTCTGGATACAGCGAGGAAAATATGGATTTTGTTTGGTATAATGATCAAGCACAACCCAAGTTAAACATTTTTAGCGAACAATTTCTTTTTGGACCCCGGATGTAATGAGCAATTAAAAAAGTAAAATAGGAAGTCAAACTTTTTGTAAAAAGTTCATCATTATATGCAGTTGATCGTTATAATTGGCACTCGTTATAACCAATTTCTATCACATGTTTATGGATTTCAAAATGCTCCCCTCACAGACTTTGCTGTACATAACTATATATTGAAAACATTTATTTTCGGGCACCCATTAATTTACCCACATGGGGTTTTTTTTGTTGTTTTTAATCATAAAAGTACAGAATATTTTTACTGTCTGTTTACCATAACAACTCCTCTCACCAACAGATCCAGTTAGTGATGGTTGCTATAGAAACATGGCCCACATATTCTAATAGAAAGTCAGATGGAAATGTTGTTTTTGATGAATATTGGCAGCAGAAAGTTTTATTTTTTGTTTTTACAAATATATGGCATAGGCTTCGTATATACATTTCTTTACATGAAATTTAAAAACCTTTATGAACCCACCAGCAAATGGGGAAACGAATGAAACTTTAAGAACTTTTTTTAAGAGGTCCGCCTTCAATCGCTACCAACACTTCCATACTTGAAATCGTAATAGGTACCATAATATTTCTTTTCTATTGGTAATTTTGTCAGTTTCGTTCTTTAAAAATGTGTATCTTTCTGTACATCTTTTTTCAGTGCTACAGCTCTTGAGAAGGACTTGGGCTTCCTTAACAATCAACCATTTTCCTCAAACCAAGACTTTTCTTCGCTAGTCACTCATTCACATTCTTCTCAGGTCTTTCTCCACTACATCAAGCCACCTTTTCCTTAGATGTTCCACTTTTCTTTTTCAGGCGCTCTTTTAATATACTGTACAGGCTTCCATTTTAGCGAGTGTTTCCTTCCATACATTTTTTCTTACTTGGATTCTGGTTTTCTTCTACTTTTTTAAATACTGTCTTTTTTTTTCTAATTCAAATATGTCAAAAAAATTATTTTACTGAGGTTTTTTATTGTTTTTGATTAAAAGAATAACAACAGAGCTGTCGAGTGCAAGTGAGGCCCTAGCCCCCTTAATTTGAATACAACTTTGTTTTTCTCTAATTTATATTAAACTTAATTTTTTTCTGTAATTTTAGTTCAATATCGGGTTTTTCTCTAATTTTAACTTCGTATGATTTTTCTGAACTCACCATCATAACGAATGCATGTGTTTTCCACCATTTTGAAAAAAGTAATTTTCATTAATCTGCAAATATTTTAAAACTACAATAACTGGAGAATATTCGCCCCTAGTTTACGACACTCGTTAAAACATAACATTTGTTTTTGAGTTAGCCCACCTTTAATTTTGTTTATCTGCTCTTTGAGGAGGGAAAATCAGTATTCGGATAGGAGAAAAATGGGCACTTCCTTATTATAGCGGCCCCTGAAATCACCGCCAAGATAGTGATGAATCGCCAAGATACTCATGAAATCTTGCCAAAATCGGGTGTCGTCTTTTATTTACATGGTGTGAAATTTGGTCTGCGTTTCTCGTATTGGCGTTGTTGCTTTTTGAATAATCCTTGTTTTCTTTTTAATATGCGATTAACAATCTTTAATTTACCGAATAAAGAGGCAGATGCCATATGATCTTTTCAAGAAAGTGGGCTTTTACCTACGAAACAAGTATGCGAAAATGGCCATAACCTACTGATTCAGGCAGCGCACATTGAATGTGATCGGAACGGTCGCGAGTTGTGAAGCGACGAGTGGGGGGGTCTGGGGTGTCTCCCCCACCCCGAGTTTGGTCCCCGTGATTCAGGTAAATGTACTAAAAAATACTAACTGCAACATAATATTGATTCAGTCTTTTACTAATTCAGGCAACGCACATCGAATGTGATTAGAACAGTCACAAGCCATGAAGCGACGAGCGGGGTGGGGGTGTCTCCCCCAGTTCGGTTCCTATGATTCAGGTAAGTGTACTAATTGCATGAAAAATACTAATTGCAATATAATATTGATTCAGTCTTTTACTGATCCACAAACACCTTGGCGCTATCGTAGGCGATCTTGGCATAATTCTAAAGTCACCAAATAATCTCGGGGGGGGGGCTATAATATAATAAGGAAGTACCGAAAAATGTAGGTATGAAAACACTCACCAAAATGGAAACCTCTACTGTATTGTAAAGGAGTATCCCTTTTTCCTACTGGATTGATACTCTTAATCTTCTTAATCATCCTAGATTCTCTCACATGGGCATCGTTAGGACGGGGCAACTTCCCCCTCCCGAATCGAAATATATGCAATATTTTGAATACATTAAAAGGTTAAAGTAATTATTTGCTTGAGTTAACATTGGCAAAAAAAATGCCCCGCCCTCTGTAATTTGCCTTAACGACATCCTTGTTCTCTCATCCTTTTTAGATGTCAAGCCATTTAAGTCGTCTTTTCCTTATTTCTGCCACAAGCTCATGGTCACCATATAAATAGTATATTTCCTTGTTTTTCCTAATTTTCCTTACATTTTCTTTTCTGTTTAGTAATTTTTATAGATCATTTTTTTCCCCTTCTTTAACGATGTGCAGCCTGTTTTGTTTAATGTATTTCTTACTGTATTTTTCAATTTTCTATTTCTCTCCTTGTTATATTCACCTTTTTCTTTGTATCTTCCTTTTTTTATGCAGATGTGAGGGGTATTTTCAAATTTGAAAGACTAAAAACTTACTTAAAAATTTTCAGAGCAAACAAAAAATGTCTAGGCATGTTGAGTAGAGTAACACCCGCTTGACATAAATATAATAAAAGCAATCGAAGACAACTTTGGGCGGTTTGTAGCATGAACCAAGGCGTTAACAGCTTCCACGTTTAAAGTCATGAGCTAAGAAGTTATCCAGTCTCAAGCTTTCTTGTTAAGTGTAGGAACATTGGGATTATACAACTACAAACCGCTCAAAGTTGTCTGATTGCTTTTATTATATTTATGTCAAGCGGTGTTACCTACTCAACATCTCTACGCCATAAAACGTGGCTTTTTCCACAGCATGAACCAAGACGTTAACCGCTTCCACCGTTTACGCGTCGCAAAGGCTAAGAAGTTATCCAGTCTCAGCTTTCTTGTTAAGTGTAGGAACCGTGGGATTATACCCTACAAACCGCTTCAAAGTTGTCTGATTGCTTTTATCATATTTATATATATATATATATGTCTAGGCATTTTAAAACCATGTGGTTATAAGGGAAAAAGTTTTGTTTATAATATATAATCAAGTTACTTATTTTCAATTCCAAACACAAAATTGGGTATATGAAGTTGTTTGCTATTTTGCATAAAGAAATTCTACAACTTGATTGAAACTTTTTGAAGTACAGCTTCAAAATACCATCACAAGAAAGAATTATTTTTGCAGTTACACAATATCTTTTATTTAAAGTTTATGTATAAATTAATAGATTACAAAGACTAATCAAGCCATTATTCTTAGAAAAAATACTTTTCTTTTAAAATAGATATGAAAATAAATATAAATTACAACAGAAGTCTTCAATGTCAGTTCTGGTCTGTTTTCCAAAAAGAATGATCACAAAATTATTTTGATGCTTAATTATTAATTAGCATACATGTTAATTAATAATTAAATTTCAATTATCAGTAGTCAATAATTAAGCTTCAATTTATTTACAAATAAAACACACAAACAAGCAAAGAACATGAATGAATGAATCCCGTCTGACTGATTAGTTACTCTTGTTAGTATCACGGCTAAAGTTATTCTTTGTTACGTATTATGGCTGAAGTTACTCTTGTTACATATTTAAAATAACTTCAGTTGTTTTACATACATCAACTTCATATTTTCAGACACTTCATCTCAATTAATAATAAAGACATTTGAAAACTTCTTTCTTTCTTTTACTTTTTCAACTTTCAATGATTTTTGGTAAATTTTTCGTTTTTTGGTTAGCCTACTCTTGTTACTATCGAAGGCATGAATTTAATTTACCTTACACACTAGCATAATTTATTTTGAATGGAGATTTTTTTTTCTTATGTGGCAACATAGGATATATATTACTAGGGACAAATTTACAGGCAAAAATTAAATCTCCAATTTATTTTAATTTAAAAGTACACTAAAAAAAAATGAAATTTTTGCAATAAAAGTACTTTATAAAGTGTGCATAAAAAAATATGCCATTAAAAATTAAAAAAGCTCTAGGTTAATATATTTTGAATATTCATCTACAAAATGATAGCTAACATGAACTTGCAGCATGAAAAGCAATTTTATCCCTCATGTCCTAATTTTTGTGGAATTGTCCAGCTGGATTTAGTTCATACTTAGAGAGGAATTCGTTGATTAGTTCTTTTTGTCGAACTTTGTTCATCCCACTTTTCCAGACAATTTTAAAAGGAGGAAAATCATTCATAGGCGTAAAGTTATATGCCCCCCCAATAATTTGAAATAAATTGCAATTTTACATATACTGTAATGTATAAATGTACAAAATATGTGCTTGCCCTCCCCTTCCAATAATTTTGAAAACTCCACGTTGATGAGATCATTATTAAACCTTTGAGCGACATAATTTCCAAACCCAAATTTAAATATTGCCTCCATTGGCGAAGAACCTGTTAAAAAATGAGTGAGATCATTGGGAAGTGAACTAAGAACACGCAAGCGCTCTTTTCATGTTGATTATTAGGCCTAAAATTTTTAAGGCTGAACGTGGAATATCAGAAAAAAAGAGGAGCACCATATTCAATTTTATTTCTAAAGGAAGTGAGGACGATTTGTACCAAGAGGTTTGTTGAACTTATCTAGAAAGATGAAGAGACGAACTTAAATACATTTGTAAATTTATACGATATCTTTAAGCACTGAACTGAGACTTTCATTTCATATTATTTGGGAAGTAGATTCGTAAGGCCTTTAAGCTGTTAGAAATGTTGATTGTGGATTCTCCTATGTTGATTTTTGAATTTGTTGAAATTTTCCGATTAAAAATTACCTTCCATTCGCACTTTTCTGGTGAGAATTTATGCCGCCAAGACTTTGTCCATTCAATTATATCTAAGGATGCTTTTTGAAGATTAATTCGAGCTTGTTCAAAGTCAACATGAAAACTTATCACAACGTCATCGGCGTAAACAAACATTTCACAACGGAATAAGAGGCTTGAAACAAGCGACGAACGTTTGTAAATAAAGTACTGTTGCCAGTTACATAAAGCAGTATTCTCGGACACGACCGTGGATAGAAGCCTTCTTTTCTATCGCCCTTTTAACATTTTTCAGAGATTTTCTACCGAATGGTTTCTTTTAAGCCAGAAGTTCTGGTTTGATTTTCTTATTATAGAACTTAAATTTGTTTTTCTAAATTTCAGGAAGCATTATCTTTTGGTTGAGAGTTCATTATACTCAAGTCTGGAGTACGGCTGAAAATAGGAAACTTAATAATTATAACCAAAAACAAATTAATTAAACACGTACTCAATCGCTTATTTACGGAGATAATCTAAAATTTACATTTGATACTTAGCAAATTTACAGAATTAAATTAGAACTGTATCAGCAGTAAACGTGTAGGTCGTGTCATAGGTAACACGGAAAAATATTACGCAGGAACCTCTTTCCGTGTCATAGGTAACACGGAAAAATATTACGCAGGAACCTCTTTTGGCTTGCTGTTAAATTGGCGAAATGTTGGCGTACACGTGTTACAATTTTTCTGTGGAGTTTTCAATGTTAATAACGCCAAATTACCCGTTGGTTGCTCACTGGAAGCGAGATTTGAATTTCCATAACACTTTTAACCCGTATTTAAAAAATAAAAAAAAAGTTTTCTCATCTCCCTTGATGCCTGGAATTGCCTTTCTTGATTGAAATTGAAACTTAGTAGTTTTGAAATAGAGTAAAACCTCCCTAAGGAGACCATTGTCGATTCCGTGAAAAAGGGCTCACTCAGAGAGGTGGTTTTTAAATGGAGGTAAATTTAGCGTTAGGTCTATGGATGGGAAGTGGGGGAGGAAATCTATTTTAAGAAAAGGTGGGCGTTAAGGGAAGTGGTTGCAGAATTGAGGTGGTCGTTAAGATTTTTTTTCTGTATGTAATTGAAAATTATTTCCGAGTTGTTTTGTATTTATGGAAAATGCATATTCGGCAATTTTCACGATGACCGTCATTCCCTAAAAACCATGAAAAATAAACCACAACTGAGTTGCGTTTTTCATGTAAAAACCCGGGTATTTGCCAACCCTGTTTGCCCTGCATCCAAGTTAAGTCTATATGAATCCATTATTTAATAACTCATTAAATAATTTGAATAGTTAGAAAATACATTACTTTTAAAGACGTTTGCTCAATTACATTTCTTATATTGGAGCATCTGCAGGAAGCTTCAGGTTTTGACAATATCACGTTCTTTCGTAAATATTAACGGTTCTTTTGGCTCACATACAACATTAATTTCGCCAGAAAAAGCGACAATTCTATTCGACGAGAATTATTTCGATCTGGAAACCAGGCCGCACATCACCTGCTCAGCCAATCAGATCGCTTAAATCGGTCCTAATGCTAAAAGTGTTATGGAAATTCAAATCTCGCTTACGGGACGCCGCACCAGATTGAAAAAAAGTGAAATTATTAAATTACCGTTGTGACGGAAATACGTGTTTAATTTTTTTTTCAGCACACAAACGGATACATGCATTTTCTGCAATGTTTTAATTTAAAAACAATTTACCATGTAATTAGTATCACTATAATTATAATTTAATATACATAATAATTAAATTTAATATACATAATAATTATAATTTAATATACATAATAATTATAATTTAATACACATAATAATTATAATTTAATATACATAATAATTAAATTCTCTTTATATTATATATATATATGGCCTGCAAAAGGGTTGCTGGTATCTAACTGGAAGGAGACCCACACGCTGAACGTATGTGACGATGTGTGGAACCGGCCAGGCCAGTAACCTAGTGTCCTACCCCGCCTTCAAGTGGTGCAGGCTGAGCTTTCTATTTATGTGGCAAATTAATATTTGCTACACGGATAGAAAGGCGGAAGGGGAGGGCTAATTCACCAACCCGTCTAGCCAGCGTGGTGAAATTATGGCTAATTCCTCCATTATGTTGACACACCAGAAACCATGGCCCCTAGTCTCCAGGTGCTGGAGTGCTCCTGATCAAGGCAGCGGTCAGTGTGGCATGAAAGCAGGGGGTGCTAAGAATCACTGGAATGGCCCAGGCTGCCGTTTGTTATTGACCTTGGCTACGTTTAATGGACGATCCCTTGCTTCTGAAGCAAAACTTCAGGAATTGGAAGAAGAACTTGACAAGATCAAATGGGACATTGTAGGACTCAGTGAAGTTAGAAGAAAAGGTGAAGAGTTGGTGGAACTTAAAAGTGGACATTTGTTTTATTATAGAGGAACGGAAACTGGAAGAACAAGTGGTGTTGGCTTCTTAATCAACAAAAGAATTAAAGACTACCTTCTTGAAGTCGAAAGCACGTCAGATCGAGCAGCGAGGCTCGTTGTTCAACTAACCCAGCGATACCAACTTCAAATAGTACAGGTATATGCACCAACATCAAGCCATACCGACGAAGAGGTTGAAGAATTTTATGAAGAAATCAAAGAGTTACACACCAAAGGGAAACAACATATCAAGCTCATCATGGGGGATTTCAATGCAAGAATTGGACAACAGGAACAAGGAGAGACATCGGTTGGTAAATACGGATATGGGGAAAGGAATGAACGTGGCGATCAACTCATCGAATTTGCAGAAGCTGAAAATCTTAGCATCATGAATTCATTTTTTAAGAAGAAACCGCAAAGAAAATGGACATGGAAACACCCAAATGGGGGAACTAGTGAAATTGACTATATCCTGGCAAACAAGAAATCAATTATTGAAGATTGCAGTGTACTGAACAGATTTAATACTGGAAGTGATCATCGAATGGTGAGATGTAAAGTGCACTTAAATACTAAATTAGAACGACAGAAGCTCATTAGGAAACAAGTAAGTAAGAGGGTGGATTTAAAGAAATTAAAAGAAAATACCGAGGCATTCAAGTTGGAATTAAAAAATCGCTTTTCTGCACTGGAAGGACTTATTGATGAAAGTGATATCTCAGAAGCAAATGAAAACATTGTTAAGACAATAGTTGAAACTGCTGGGGAAATTGGTGGTGTAACCTGTAAAAAGCACAATAGCAAATTATCTGAGAAGACGAAACAGCTCATGAAAAGGCGAAGAGATATGAAGGTGGACAATCAAAATACCAGTTCCAGGATTGAGTACATAGAACTTTGTAAAACTCTGCGCAAAAGCATGAAAGAAGACATAAGAAAATTCAACTGTGAGTTAGTAAGGAAGGCCATTGAAAATAACAAGAGCCTTAGGGTTGTTAAAGGAAGTTTATCTGTTGGGAAGAAACACATCATTGCATTAAAAGGAGAGGATGGCACCGTAACAAGAAATAGGGAAGAAATACTTAGAAGAGTTGAAGAATTCTACAGAAAGCTGTATGAGGGAAACAGTGGATTAAACGAAGACGCCGAAATAGTAGAACAGCTCCTAAAATCTTAAAAGAAGAAGTTTCATTTGC
>QLNU02013614.1:7792482-7827554 GCA_006491805.2 Dysdera silvatica
TAATGAAACTGAAAGTAAATACCGAGGCATTCAAGTTGGAATTAAAAAATCGCTTTTCTGCACTGGAAGGACTTATTGATGAAAGTGATATCTCAGAAGCAAATGAAAACATTGTTAAGACAATAGTTGAAACTGCTGGGGAAATTGGTGGTGTAACCTGTAAAAAGCACAATAGCAAATTATCTGAGAAGACGAAACAGCTCATGAAAAGGCGAAGAGATATGAAGGTGGACAATCGAAATACCAGTTCCAGGATTGAGTACATAGAACTTTGTAAAACTCTGCGCAAAAGCATGAAAGAAGACATAAGAAAATTCAACTGTGAGCTAGTAAGGAAAGCCATTGAAAATAACAAGAGCCTTAGGGTTGTTAAAGGAAGTTTATCTGTTGGGAAGAAACACATCATTGCATTAAAAGGAGAGGATGGCACCGTAACAAGAAATAGGGAAGAAATACTTAGAAGAGTTGAAGAATTCTACAAAAATCTATACGAAAGTAACAGTGGATTAAACGAAGACTCTGAGATAGTCGAAGGAACAGCTCCTAAAATCTTAAAAGAAGAAGTTTCATTTGCAATAAAAAGTATGAAGAAAGGAAGAGCCCCTGGTGATGATGGTATTACATTAGATATCCTAAAAGAAGCTGGAGAATATGTAGAAGACATACTTGCAAAATTCTTTACCAAATGTCTTAACAGCGGTAACATACCAAACCAATGGGATTCTGCAACAGTAATTCTTTTGCATAAAAAAGGTGATAAAGAGGATTTGAAAAATTACCGACCAATTAGCTTGTTACCTGCTATTTATAAAATCTTCACAAAAGTGCTAACACATCGCCTGCAGAAAAAATTAGATGCAGCTCAACCAAGAGAACAAGCTGGATTTCGAAGTGGATTCAGTACAGTGGACCATATTCAAGTATTAAGAGAATTAATTGAAAGAACACATGAATATGAACTTCCATTGTGTGTGGCATTTATTGACTATGAGAAGGCCTTTGACTCTATTAAAACATCAGCAGTCATCAACTCTTTAAGATCAACAGACATTGAGGATGTGTACATTGACATGGTGAAACGTGTGTATAAAAATGCAAGTGCAAAATTTCGGTTACATAAAGATACCAAAACTATCAAAATTGGTAAAGGTGTGAGGCAGGGAGATACCATTTCTCCAAAACTTTTTACTTCAGCTTTACAGATGATTTTTCAGCAGATAAATTGGAATAACAAGGGAATAAAAATAAATGGTGAATATTTAAATCATTTGCGGTTTGCTGATGACATTGTTATTTTTTCAACGAACCCATTAGAACTCCAAGACATGGTACAGGAGCTCTCAACTAGAAGTAAAGAAGTTGGACTCAAGATGAACCTACAAAAAACTAAGATCATGTTCAATAATTTCGTAGAGGAAACAAAAATACAAGTTGACAACATTGAGCTAGAAATTGCTGATTCATATATTTACCTTGGCCAGCTGATTTCAATGGATGGCAACATTATGAAAGAACTCAACAGACGTATTAAACTTGGCTGGAGTGCATTTGGAAGAAACAGTTTTATCCTGAAGGGGAAATTGCCTTTGTGTCTAAAAAGAAAGGTCTTCAACCAGTGTGTATTGCCAGTCCTCTCTTATGGATCAGAGACATGGAGTCTAACAGTTGGAGCAATACGAAAGTTACAGACAACGCAAAGGAGCATGGAGAGGTGCATGCTTGGAATAACTAGGAGAGATCGAAAAAGAAACACTTGGGTGAGAGAGCAAACTAGAGTAGAGGACATCATTGTTAAAGTAAAAGGGCTGAAATGGCGATGGGCTGGGCATATTGCAAGAAGAACTGATCAACGATGGACAACAGAAATTCTGAACTGGATTCCAAGAGACCACCGAAGACCTAGAAAACGTCCTCAAACTAGATGGGTGGATGAAATAAGAAAACAGGTTGGGGTGACGTGGAAGCGAATTGCTCAGGATAGACTTGTGTGGAAAGCATTTGGAGAGACCTTCATCCAGCAGTGGATAGATAATGGTTGAATATGATGATGATGATGATATATATATGTTTTTTTGCGACACGGTCACGCAATTTTGCTAAACACCCTTTGAGAACCTAACTAATCTGGTGAATATAATAGCTGTGTCTAGCATTTCTACTCATATGTAGCTCGCTAGCAGCTTACTGTTGCTATGCTGCTGCAAAAAGGGCATCTGGCAGGTATGCTATTTCGAATATTGGGCCGTTTTTTGAATTACACTCTATAACAAAAAAAAATCGACGCACCAAGAAGGAGTTGTCCGATTGCGATAAAAATTGGTGGATGTGAAGAACATACATAGAAAAAGAAAGGATTAAAATTTCAGAACAATTGAATGATTTATTGCAGAGTTTGACCGTTACAAAGGGAGGAAGTCAATAAGGCGTTGGTCCACCTGTGGCCTGGATGCAAGCTGTGACATAGACTGATAAAGATCCCGGATGGTGTCCTGCGAAATTTCTTGCCAAATTGTCCCCGACTGTCGGGCTAAATCGTCAACATTCCGAGATGGTTGCAATCGCCTTCCCATAGCGTCCCAAATGTGCTCTATGGGAGAGAGATCAGGAGATCTAGCTTGCCAAGGAAGTGTTGGGCAAGCTTGAAGACAATTCATAGCAACACGTGCCGTGTGCGGCCGGGCATTGTCTTGTTGAAACGTAAGTCCAGGGTGTCGCAAAAGGAACGGTAACACAACCGGTCGTAGAATGTCGTCTACGTACCGCTGTGCTGTAAGTGTGCCAGAAATGACCACCAAAGGTCATTGTAGGCCATAACGCCCTGTTGTGGGCATGCGTGGCGTGCGATAGTCAGGGCAGGATCCACACGCTGCCCTGGACGTCTCCAGACACGTCTGCAGTTGTTGTCAGGACACAGTTGGAAACGGGACTCGTCACTAAAGACTATACGTCCCCAGTCAGTGCAGTTCCAAGTTGATCGAGCCCGGCACCACTGTAATCGGACTTGACGGTGTAAAGGCGTGAGAGGTAAGCGGCGTAACGGTCGGCGCGAGCGTAAATTCCGCTCTCTCAGTCATCTGCAGAGGGTCATGTTGGACACATGTGTGCGGGCCACATGTGGGATAGTTGATAACGACGAATCCGGTGCTGTGACAGCTGCTCTGACAATCGCTCTGTCTTCCCGTTCTGTTGTGGCCCTAGGTCGACCGCTGCCGTCCCGACGCTGACATCTGCCGTTGTTGACCCACTCTTGCCAGCACCGTCCAATCGCCGCATCGCTTCGACCCACATGTCCAGCGATTCTTCGATTCGTCCAACCAGCCTCTTTCAATCCGATAGCACGACCTCTTTCAAACTCTGACATATGCTCGTAATGAGCACGAATCTTTCGGCGAGGCATTGTTACAGTCGACGTAAGATATCCGCAGTCAAAATGCAACAGAAATTTTGACCACATATTGAGAATCGCTCCTTATATACACCTGCTGAATGCGCAGTTCCGATGCGCTGGAGTTCCCGCTATTCATTCATTGGACACCAAATTTTAATCATTTGCATGTTCGGTCAAAATACCTTTGCATACAAAATTTCATTAATTTCATTGGAGAACTTCTTCTTGGTGCGTCGATTTTTGTTATAGGTGTGTTGGGCTGACTGGGATTATTTCATAACATATTTCAAGCGAAATGAAGCGAAATTTGTAAATGCAAAAGCTGGTTGTTGCTCAACGCTGCAACTTGATCACCAGTCGCTACCGATAGTGATGAAATAACGGACCAAAGGCGGTATAACCGGTGCTGTCGTACTGAGCGCCAAGCCAAGGGGGCGACAAATAGCCTAATGACTCCAAAGTGAAAAATAAATTATAAAAATTATCTTATTCAATTTTTAAAACTTCAATTTTTAATTAAATTAAATTAATTAATTCTTATGTTTTATTGCCGATTCTACTTCTTCATTCCACCACCATGCCTCCTTTCCATTTGGCGGTCCTTTTCCTGATGTTTTTCATAGCACCTCTTTTTCTGTCTTTCTTATATTATAACTATTAAACTTCCACCATTCTTGTAAATCTTATGCCAACGTTATCTCTTTTAGCACCTTTTCCTTGAACCATTTCCTCATATCATTCTCCTTCAGTTTCCACCATTTTATCTTCTGTTCTCTCTGCCTTGAACGTTTCATGTTTTTACTAGTTGTTAGTTCCAAATCTATTACACGCAGTCTATGCCGTGCCGCAACCCTCTTACCACTAATCACCTTACTGTTTCTTATTTCCTTCAGATGCCTTCTACGACACATAGAATAGTCAGTCTGGCTAGTTCTGTCTCCACTTCTATAAGTGATCATTTGGTTTTCCCTCTTTTCAAAGAAAGTATTAACAATCGCTAAATCAAGCTAAATTCAATTAATTAATTTGTTCAATTAAATTAATTCAATTTTTAATTTAAAAATGCAATTTTTAAAACAACTTCTGAAACAACTGAAGATCAGAGAGATCACGTTAAAAACAATGCATGCATGAGGGTACGAAGTCAAATGTCACCTTAGTTCCGTCCGCCTACTTTGAAAAAAGAAAAAAGGAGAGGGGTTGTCACGACAGAAATTAAGGCTGGATTTTTTTTATCAATCCTCGTATGTGCACAAGGTAAATAAAAATATTCAGACACATCGGTTTGGTAGTGAATTGTCAAAATTTTAACATCCAGTTTCTTGAGTAGCCGAAATTTTAATAACCAGTTCTCTTGATTGCAAAAAGTTTTACAATCAGCTCGTTGAGAGTCCAATTGCACTATTTAGCAGCTATCTTACAACAGCAACAAAATGCATTCTCCAACAAATTCTCTGTAACTCTAAAGGATTTGTTTGTGTTTTATAACAGAAGGGTGGCCAAAATCATACTGTGGCAGGAATATGATTTTAGGAGACACCTGAACCTTTGTCGCCGAGAATAAAATTCTGAAATACGAGCTGATATAAAAAAAATGGCAAGCACGCAGTACCAGTGGGATTCAAACTCAGATTTTCTACACGAAAAATAAACACTGTGCCTTTACGCCACCTAGGAGCGCATGCTCAATGTGTGCTAATTGTACGTAACATATCTTCTAAATAATTCTACATTATTTGAATTCGCCATTGCTATTAAAGAAATATATAAGTTTTTGAAGAAAATTTTTTTACAAATTTTCTGAATTTCTACGAAATACATTTATTTTTAATGTAGTAAAGCGAATGCTGTACATTCAGTGGCGGTTTTAGTGGGTGGACCGGGTGGGCATTTTTTGCAGCTTAGCAAATCGGTTGTTAAAATTTCGCCTGCTGACCATTGTCTATGTGTACGAATACCTTTGCCTCATAGTGCAGTTTCTATGATTTGCTATATTCATAATTCGCAAATATAATTATTTATAATATATACACACACATATACACATAAATCATCTTAATGTGCCCAATCCCATAAAATTAGCCATTTTTTAAAAACTGACGTTGCAAACTATGATTCGCTTATAGATGAACAAATTCTTTACATAACTTACCTTTCTTTTCGATCGCAATTAAATCCGTCACCGTGTTCTGGCCATTGCCATTACCAGACTGTTTTCTACTCAACTCATCTCCCTCTCTTATCGCATCTTTTTATAAAATATGTAGGCCGCATGATTTCATTATCCGGAGGTCGAAGTGCGGAGAAGAAACGTGATGAGACGTTTAATCAGGATCGCATAAAGGTTTCGTAGGACCCCGTGTAGCAAAAATAAGCCCGTGCAATTACAGTAAGTTGCGTTTATAAAAAGAATGTTGGGACTAACGAAAGTGCTCGCTAAATCCGTTCTAGAATTTAAATTTTAACGTTTAAAAATACAGTTGACACAGGTAACGACATATTTGCATGTAACGTACATACAAAAAACTCTAAAAGTTGCGGGATATGTCGCGGAAATTCGCGCCACGATAAAGTTACTGCCCTGATTGGCAACGGTTTTGAAGTAGCAGTGAGTTTTGCAGTGAAGTTCTAGAGAAGGGTGGCCGCCTGTGGGCGCCCTTCTGCTTCCTGACAAGCTCTGTGCTCTCGGGTAGGGCGTACGTCATAGGTTGCTCCCAACGGAAACTGTAGATAGAGGTTGAATGAACGTAGAAAGAAGAGGAAGATGTTAGTAGCGAAGGTTCATCGCCAGTCGAACGCCGAGAGGAGACAACAACCATGGACGCCACTACAAGCCCATGGCAGGTGTGGGAGGAGGCGACAGATGAACCAAACGGGAGCCTCAGAACCGCCGGCTCAGACCGGCCAGTAGGACAGCAACAATGAGATGCTGGAGACGAGGAAAAGCTGAGGTATAGTGGGGTAGAACGGCGTTCCACTTTGTGGCGCTAGAATATTCTAGGGAAGTAGTGCAAGGAATTTTTGGTGGAAAAAATGACTAGGGCCCATATCAACTACGATTGTTTTTTTGTGCTCATTTGTCATTATTAAATAACTAATAATTCTACAGTGCAAGATACTCAAATAATTAAAAATAGTAGTAGATTTTGTTTATACAATTTTACAATGGCCAGCTTTTGTTTTCCACAAAAGATCACTGTTTTAGTAATAGGTTTAAAAATAATCCTATTGTGCAAAACTTGCTTTTGCTTGCCCTCTGTCCACTACTTGATCTACGGAAGCCTTTTTTCCTTTTGTGACCTTTAAAAACTCATCGGCTTTGTGAACTGAATCCTTATGATAGAGAAAAGTTCTATGTTGGCTGAACTTCTTCAATGGCATTTTCTTCCAATTATTAAATTCTTTTGAAACAAGTTGACCTGTGGCTTGTGTCAATCTTAAACAGACTTAATGAGGTGAAAAGAGAAAACACAAAATTTGCTATAGGCGCTGTCTTCTGCATTTAGGTAAGCTAGATAGTTATGCTTACTCAATTCAGAAGAGCAGAACTTCTGACTGTGGTGAGATTTTCCTTGACTTTATACAGCACTCGTGGGAAAATTGCAATTTGCATATGGTTGCCAAAGACTTTTTAGCACTGTTATCCTATCTTCATCAGTGAGGTTAGATTTCTTGACATAATTAAAAATATCTGCAGTCAGAATTTCCATTTCAACTGTTTTGGACTACCTTTATCTTCTGGAAAGCGTTTGAAGACTGCCCCAACTCACTGCTGTTGCTTTCCTCAACAGCAGTCTCATCAATGTCACAAGAGTTCAGGGAAATGTCGTTGGGATCGTCACTACTTTTAAAAGAATAATTTCAGTGTCTGTTGGCGTAATAATTTTTCGCTTCACCATCCCAGATGGGGGCGGTTTCTTCGGCAACCTACGTGGGTGCTCCAGTGGTTCCTACCCTTATTTTTAACTGGAACGATCGTCCCCACACACACAACAAATAGGTTGTTTATGCAGGGCTGTCCTGAAGAAAATTATTGAGAGTATGCAGTGCTGTCTTAATTAAAGAGTATTGAAATTGCGGGGTTACTGGACTTGGTGACGTCACCGCGTCACTCTGACTGGCATTTGACTGGTCGTCTAATGGTTGTTTAAGACAATGTTAAACAAACTGGAACTAAATGCAAAAAGTCCTGGGTTCTTTTTCGTTTAAATATGGATCGAAAAATTCCAAGTACCTTGAAGTACATTACGTTGCATTTTTTTTTTTTTTAAACGTTTTTGATTGTAATACCATTTATGTTTTTGACTTTTTGACACCGTTTTTCTACTTTCTATGTTTTAATTTATCGATCATGAGGCAAAATACCTCCTTCTAAGCAAAAATATTGCTTTGACACATTTTTATAGTAGCGCACCACCTAGTAGGTAGGCAACCAGACAGAAATTCTCGATTTGTGTCAAAACTGTACGTGATAGAATTTTTTAAGTATTTTTTCTGAAGTCAGCATCCAAAAATACATAACACTGTTCACTTTGAAGAAAAAAGTATCATCGCAGACCTATGTTATCACTCTGGGTGATTTTAACATTAATCTACAAAGCATAGATACTAATACATTTACAGATATTATTCCGTCTTACAGTAAATGTATTGCGAATGTACAATTTATTTAATTCACTAGTTGTGTTCCATTAATAGAATTTTTTAAAATTCTAAAGTGAGAATTTACTTATTTAATTAAATAAAATTTATTTATTTAGTTACTGATTGGTTAAAATAAGCATTCGTGATCAAAAGGATGAGCCCAAACGAAAGAATTACAAATCCAATAGGTGGTAATGAAATGTCAGAAATGAAGTGAATAGATTATATAAAAAAATTTAATAATAGTTAGAGTGGAAAGTTTTTTTAATTAGCTATTTAAATTGGGAAGTTATATTTCTAAGTATTTTTCAAGTCTGTCGTTTATACAATAAAGTGGCCAAAGTCAAAACTTATGGTGACATTTGAATTGGTTGCTCTCCGTTTATCACGGTGTCGTTGAATAATGAGACCATGGACGTCAAAAGAAGCCGCTCTCATAGTGAATATTCGCCCCCTACCGCTTTAAGCAAAATACCAAACAGCATGCGGCAACATGTTTAGTTCCCTAGAAGGGAGAACTTTTTAGAGTGGACAGGGGTTTTAGGGGTTACAGAATTTCAACTCACACATTTCTATGTTAAGGGGCCATTCGCTTGCATGCCCGGCCGGGCAAACTTGAGTCGCCGGTGATTTTTGCTACTAATGTCTTTCCTCTTTGACCCACATACGGGGGCGAACCAAACCAGAGGTTACTTCCTATTGTCCATTCGTTAATGATCCCGTTTGGCGTCTTTGGCATCATTCTGCCCTTCTCACGGTCCAACTTGCGTAAACGAGTGTTGGCAATTGACAAAAGAACACCCATCTTTCTATCTGGATACACTTCAGCTAAACCCAATATATATTCAGGTCATTTTCACGTCTCACTAGATCACTAGCGAAAAGTGCTGCGAATCATGTATAAAAAACAAGTACTCGTCTTAGCGCTTTCTGCACTTAATGACGGTGAACGAGGGGGAAAAAAAAAGAAAGAAAAAAAGAGAACAGTATGGGCAAAGCGCTTTCTTTTAAAATGAGAACGGTATTTACATCTAAATCTATTGGCGGAAATTCAACTAGAAGAAGATCACAATAACTGTCGTAATTATTTATTTACGGATGGACGAGGACAATTCTCGTCTGATTCTGGACAAAGTCAAACCATTAATAACTAAGCAGGACACTCGGATGAGACCTGCAATTCCAGCGGAAGACCGACTGATTGCAACTTTGAGCTTTCTATTATCTAGTATCGGGGCGGTCACTGGAAAATCTGAAGTTTTTTCAATCATTTCGCCCCAATTGTTAGGACATATACCAAAAACTTGCGAAGCGCTGTATGAAGTTTTACAACCAGCGTATATGCAAGTATGTATATTTCATATAATATTCATTATTACTACATTGACTACTTCGAAGCTAATATATTAATTAATATTTGGATGCTCTAATTAATTTATATCGTGTGGAATGTCGTTGAATTGTGAGCTTGAATGGTCATTAAGGAATAAAAGGGGTTTGTTATCGAGCAAGATAAAGTAGGATAGGTGCTCCAGAGTTCAATTAGTCCATCCCCTTCTTCAGTAGCTAGTTAAAAAAGATAATTTATTAAGCTAAACTTTTAACTTTTGTTAATGAAACTACCAATAAACGATGATTTCCACCTTACACATTTAAATCCATTTTGTAGGAATTTGGAAACCTGTTTTTAAGAAACGTAAGGGCAGGGGTATGAGAAAACATGGACCTACACAATCTAATAAATTAAGAGCATCCGGACCATTCAATAACCCCCACCTCTTTATTAGTCTATTTCCAAAAAGATTAATTTGCACATACGCAAACAAATTACACACACACACGAAAAAAAAAGTCGTATTAAAAAGGAACAATTTTGAATATATAACAATCTAATTACATATTAACATTAATATATGGGGGGCGAAGGCCGTAGGCAAGGGGGGGGAGAACTTATTGACTGCCCCCTTCCCTCCCCCAGAAATGAAAAAGTTTATATATATAGTCTTTGATATGCAAACCAGAAAATTCTGTCTCTAGAAAATCTAATAAAGTATCCAGTTAATTACAGCATAAAAAAAAATTTTGGTTCCCCCCCCCGAAAAAATTCTCTGGGGGGGGGATCTATTAATCCGAATTAATATTTGCTTGTTATACATTATCAACAGCACTTTAAAAATGGCAAATTTTTAGCAAGATCAAGATTTGCCATAAGTAAAAAACATTTTAATGACAATATTCGCCAAAACTGGCAACACTGTATATATAGCCCCCGGCATAGATCCGTGCTCAAAAATCTAGAACATCTGACAAGCAAAGCCACAAGCCCGGCGTGTGATGCGCCGGCCTTTTTAGTGCGCGCGCACACACACACGACCTTAGCTTGTGAGCATTCCCTTTCAACAACAAAATGCCCCCGAGGCCCAAATCTGGCGTGCAAGTGAATGGGTACCTTAAGAGGCCTAGGGATTTTGGACTTTCCCTAGTGGTTCTTATAGTATCGCTGGTTATAGTACTTTCACGGTAACATATACATACATGCATGTACACCTACATATGTCTCTAAGAATCAAACAGATTGGGACTTGCATGTTCCTTTTAGCCTACAAGAGTTTTGTATGTGAGGCGGCTGGTTGGTCACTTTTTGACATGTTGTTAGATCAATGTCTATAATTACCTTGTGCTTTTCTCTTAAGGCAATCAAGTTCGATGCATGCTCTCCGTCTAATGAGTATGTTTGCAATTTATAGACACCTTTGGAAACTATTAACCACTTCACTCGAGAAAGGATTAACATTGGAAGAGAGTGGAAAAAGACTCATTACGACTAGGGGCAACGAGACACTTTGCAGGAATATGTTGAGAAGGTATATATGCAATACCCGTATCAATTTTCATTTTTTCAAGGAATGCAGTGGTAGTTTTCGAGGTATGACTGCTGGCTTTGTCTTGATGCAGTTTTATACTCTGAAAATTGTTGGAATAAAAAAAATGGAATTTCTTCTGTAAATATCGGATGTAAAACATTCTCCTGATAATATGATGAGTTGATTTTAACGTTGTTTTCCACTTTTTTATTTTTAATTTCCCATTGTAAGAGAAACCTGCGACAATCATAAAGCCTTTACTGAAGCTTTCTTTGCATTCTCGGAACCAAGTTTGGACATTTTTTTCTCCGCGCTTGCGATAGTAAATGGACCTTTTTTTGTTACAATTATTTAGGTAAACCCCTGCTTCATCAAGGGTAACAACGTATTTCCATTTATCTCCTTCTAAGTAATTTTCATACAGGACTCTGCAACATGTCTTGCGTTGAACCACATGTCTCGACAAAAGACGGTGAAGATTATGTTTTTTAGCTTTTTTAAGTTGTAAATCTTGGTTTATTATTTTATTTACTGATGCTACAGAAGTGTTTAAAGAGTTTGCAATTGATTTCTGCGTCGGTGGATTTTCTCTTGTTACCAGTGATCTCACTTTAGAAATATTTGCAACAGTACATACCTCGTTCGGGTATTCATTTGGAGTCCTCTTTTTATGTAGAAGTTCTGATTGACGGTCTTTTCCTTTTCGATTAATAATGTTGCTTATTTTGCACTTAGAAATCTTTATACCATGCGTTTCACACGTTTTTTAATAATGGAATAAGAATATTTCTCTTCGGAAAGCGCAAAAACGTATCCTTCGATCCACAGCTTGTTTACAGGCGCCATTTTGAATGAAAAAAGAATTTGAAAGTAGCAGACGATAATCTTAATTTGAAATAATAACATGTTGCAAGATCCATTTTTTACAAAATATTTTCATTTTTTAATCCTCTATTGAAATCGTCATAAGCAAAAGCACAGGTTTCATTTGGAGGGTATAATTAAATACAAATGAATCAATACAACAGCAAACATTTTCAAAACAAACAAAATATACAGGTATAACATGGTAGTAAATGAACCATGACAAATATTTGCAAATGTGATAAATTTATAAAAATCACAAAAATTATGTCTTTCACATCATGTAAGAAATTTACATGCCTGTTTAAATTAAATAATACATGTCAATTCATTTAAATGTTCAGAGAATTTTGAAATAACATGCAAGAAAAAGGTGTTTAGGAAGAGAGATAGTACAATTTTTAACAACAATGGCCTTTCAAGAGCCATTCTTTATTGCACTACACAACCCCAAGAGCTTTCGTAATCACAGTTCACGATTAGTTGGTGTTCCCACTCTATGTATATTTATTCATAAAATTTTGCTGAATATTGCACAACTGTTCTTTTTTCTCACATTAGACCCACTAATCGTAGGTAGAAAGATAATAGTTACAACACTGAGAGACCTTCCTAACTGCAATACATGATTAAAAGACATTATTTCTTCAATGTATACACACTCATTAAAATTCCGTGTATACTGCATAACTTAACTTCTTGAAAGATATTCGTTATAGTGAGGAAAATTAAATGGTAATTTTCTAAAATCTCTTCTTAACTACAATATATGGCAGCCATTGTTGTCTCGATGTATATCCATTCATCAAGTTATTATTGTACGAGGTACGACAGTTAAGTAACTTTAATTACAAATGTATGTGGAATTGAAGAATGAAATTGATGTATGAGCCTTCATGATAGGTCCCTCCTAACTTGCCACAATGGTTCAAACGAATTTCCCAACTCAAAAAGCAGTCTTGGAACTGCACCACAAGACCACTATGCGTGTTCCGAAGGAGATACATCACCTTCGGCACATGTGTTATGGTTCTTTGAATGTCCTCAACACTTTCGAAGTGGGTCACATTGATATAACTTTTCATTTGGGGACAAAGGAAGAAGTCGCAGGGGGAGAGGTCAGGGCAGTATAGGGGCCCAGGAATACCCATACCAGTCAAACATTGACGATTAATCAACTATGAATGTGAGGGTGCGCTGTCTTGATGCAGTATTCTCGGCCAATTCCGGGGGAAGGGAAGTCACCCTCACATAAAAAAGCTTCAAAACTTCGGTATGGGACTCAGAATTGACCAACTGGAAGGCATAAATTCGTGATGAATCATACCTCGGATATCAAAGAAGTAAATGAGCATAGTGTTGATTTGCGAGTTTGATATTCTGGCCTTCATTGGTTGCGGTTCGCACTTCTCTACCCACTGATTGACTGACGAACGGATAGATCCTGCACCTACCCAAGTTTTGTAAGTTAATCGTAGGCCAGAAATTTATCATGTGGAAAGTGGGCACGGTTTTGAAGTGAAAGCAAAGAACATAGAGGGAATATATCTATAAGTGATTTAAATTAGTCAAAGATATTCTGGCTCACTTTATAGATCAATTGCAGTAAGTTATGTCTGACTATTTAAAGTAAGTTACAAGTAAAAGGCGTTACAAAAACAATATTTTATATACGCTATCATTTTTTTTACTGCTGTTTTATATGTTAGATAACATTTCTTTCAGGCATGCATCTATCTCTAGTTTTTCCACGGTTTCATTTGTTCTCCTAGCCAAAAAAAATTTCTGAAAGCACTCTTGGGAAATGCATAATTAAAATGCATTATTTGAAATTGAGAAGGGGATAAATGTTAATGAGTTGCATTTTCTACAAAGGCATTTTATTTTAACTTGAAAAAAAAAAATATACATATATATATACAGTGGAGGAAGTAAAAAAATAAACCTCCATAAACAACTATATTAAGGGTTTTTAATTAATTAATTTCTCAATAGGAACAACGATTCGGAAAGATGCTGAAACATTCTAGTGCATTTCAATATATTAAGATTGTTGGACTCACAAGTAAATTATGTCCTCTCCACCAAATTTTTAAAATGTTATTTAATTAAATAAAATATAAACTCCCCACAAGAGTGCAATTTCATGAATGAAAATATATATACTCAAAGTTTTTTCAAAATATAACCAGAAACATGCGTTTTCCGTTTTTTGCCGGTAAATAGTGCTGCATGCATGAGCTTCCTGATTCCTTCCACTTTTCACGTAACAAATTTCTGGCTTGCAATTAGGTTACAAAATTTGGGTAGGCGCAGGACCTATCCATATGTCGGACTATGGTCTTTTGGTTCCAGGGTCGTATTGGAAGACACTTTGCTATACACAGCCTGCAATTTTCATACGCTTTCGGCCGGTTTTTTGCCCAATTTCACAAGAAATTTTATGCTTATCTACTGCTCTTTTCAGAAGTCACTCATTTCTTCGACCAATGGTATTCAACACCGATTTCCATAATTTGTACCTCGAAAATTGCAAAAGTAATTGATGTAATATTTACATTATATACTAGAAACGAAAGAAGTTAGTAATATGGTTTACAGTTCACCAGTGTTGCCATTCTGAAGTAGTCTCATTATTTAATGTAATTTGCCACATCCTGTATATTGTGCAATTGTTCTTTTTCCTGAACTAAAACAGAAGCTACAACCTCTGAATGCCATACATGAATAGTATATCCATATAAGGATATCCATTCTTATTATGAGGGCCATTATTCACTCAATATATATCTATACACCAAATATTTTCCATACATTGCACAACTGTTCTTTTTCCTAAACTAGTACCATTTATAACAGTTGATAAAATAGCGGTAGAGCACTTTCGTTAAAAACGTTGAGGAATTATGGGGAGGGTGGATTGTTTACTTATTTGTTTATAAGAGTACCACTAAACTTGAGAGTTAAAGTAGGAATTTTGTACCGATATTTATGTTTTTATATTTTGAAACTGTATGGGGGATGGGACTATAGGCTTAATGTGATCAAGAAACACATACAGGCGTAGGCAGAAAGTTCATAAGGGGGATCATAGGTTTAATGAGGGGGGTTACAACCCCCAAAACCACCCCCTGGCTATGCCTATGCATACACACCATCAAGCTTATCAAGAATTGAATCCGGTGACGTAACTAAAGACAATAAACAATAGGATGGGATGCAGATATATATTTGATCCTTTAGATTCATACGACAACAATGTGATATTTATTGTAGAGCATCAATACAGAGCTTTAAAAGTCAAAATCTCAACTAGTGAATTTACTATTGTACAAGTACATTTATTGTCAAACACATCTTATTTTCATTAATTTTCAGGAACAAAAATATGACAATTTCAAATCACAAACAATGAAATAATTATACCTGAGAGGGGGGGGGAAAGCTGATAACATCATCAGTTTGACAAGTCCCGGCCTCCTCATTTGTCAAAGAAAGATATGACATTAACTGAACTATGTGAAAAAAAAGGGGGGGGGGATAAATATTAAACAAACAAAACAATTTCTTTTCAAAATTAAGTAATTTATTAAGAGATAATAGAAATATTAAGGGTATATATTTATCGAAATCGATAAGAAAGTTATAAAACAGTAAGAAAATATCAATGTACATTATTAATAAATAATAATTTTGCCAAAACCAACACCCAATAGAAATAGTTTAAGTTGTGACTGAAACAACTTTATATCTTGTAAATGGTAATATTCGATGGCAATGCATTCCAAGCATGAGGAACCATTGCATTCATATAAAAAAAAACAGAGAATCGTTTGTTGCTACTAAGGGAACTAGCAAAGTACCTCGATGAGAAAGGTATCTTTCAGGTCTGTGGGTTAGATCAATTAAATCGTCATATATAATGAGATTTGTGCAGTAAAACATTAAAATACAAAAGCTCTAAACAACAAAATCCTAAAATAATATTATACAAAAACAATCCCATCGATTTGGCAACTGGAAGACGTAATTTTGTTAGCAGAATCCTCATAATTTGTATCTGTATCCTCTCAAGTTTATTAATACTGCAAACTCCAACAAAGGCACAAATGTTATGTTACTATAATAAGAAAAGTGGGGAAACAGTAATGAATTGTAGAATTGTGTGTGTCACGGCTCTAATTAGAAGAATGTTTTTAGTTTGACGCAACAGCCCCAAAGTAACAAATAATCTTGATAGTACACTTTAAACATTAAGATTCCATGAAAGCCTAGATTAAAATGTAACACCCAAAAACCTGGCAGAATTAGAATAAGGAATCAAGTTCTGATTAATTATCGGATCAGGCGATACTAGACGGCATTATCTATTGCGAAACGATACACAATTTTTGACTATATACTCTCAATCTATTAGCAGTAAACCATGAAAGGAACTGTCGGATCTGCTCATCTATCAGTGCTACAAGAGAATCCAAATCATCATGGGGGAACAAAAAAATCATCTGCAAATATAATTGGATGTGCCAAAGTAAAAGACTGGAACATAACATTAATGTAAACAAGAAATAGTAACGGGCCCAAAAAAGTGTCCTGTGGAATACTACAAACAGTAATTAACATAGGCGATTTTCCACCACCACGTTGAATAAACTGTCTATGATCAGTTATATAACCAATCAAAAGATCAAGACATAAACCTCGACTATCCAGATAATGAAGTTTTTCAATAATGACAGAATGGTGAATTATATCAAATGCCCTGCTGCTATCAAAGAAAATACACACAGAACACTAGCCCTTATTAAACGCCTCATGAAGTTTGCCAGTTAATCTTAGTAGTGCCAACTCATACGGTTGTTATCTAAAAAAAAGTGTTGCATCTTTAAAGAGTGGCTTGCTTCTGAATTCGACATTTTTTAACAAAGAGTATTTGTTACTGAGATGGACCTATAAAAGAGTACTGACATTGGTACTGTTGGAGGAGAACAATCAAAATATCTAACACGGTTGCAAAGTATCAATATGTACATAGGAATGGAGAAAATCAACTGCTAGATAAGTTCTACAACAGTAGCCCTAGTGGTGACCAGTACAGTTATCGTTATACGTGCATCCAATTCATATTCCCCAATCATTGTAAATAAATATATTTCTTTTCTGTAAATAGCGTTACAGCCATTATTTACAATTGGCGGACATATTCTCATTCTTTAAACATGATTCAGTGTTTTCTTGTAACTCACTCGTTTTAAGAGAAATCTGATATTTTGAATCATTCATTCACTCATTAAATGAAAATGAGGAGAATCAATATTATTCTCTTTGAACATAAAAGCTTCTCAGTCTCACATCTCTAATTCCAAGACAATCCTTCTCTTGGGTCCTTTAGCAGCTTAATTGTATCAATATCACAGAAACAGTAAAACCTCTGACACCTCAAGTATTTTTCGTTTAAGGGATAACAAGCATTGGAACTGGGAACTGAAAAAGTGACCATTAAATGGAGGTGTCTTCTATTCAGGAGTATCCATTAAGGAGGCTTTACTGTATTCACATTATAATGTATATATGGCTAGTGGCAGTCTAACAAAACAGGATTAAAACAAGTCTTTTGGTACCCTTCATCTCAGCACTTCTTTGCTATCCTTTATCTAGTCCAAATGTAGGTTTTATACAATAAATACCCCCCAACTACTCTTAAGTTTCTTTCCCTTGAAGCTTCTTTCTGTCTTGTTAGTTTATTTCTAAATGTCACACTGCTTCAAAATATAATAAGTACATTATACACGCATTCATATGACTATACAATATATAAATACAATATATTAAATTATTTTCAGTACTATACACATATCTGTAACACAAATTTTATACATTTTCAACAGCATAATGTACATTTGTTCTTCAGTTTGTGAGAGTGTATAATATATCACAACGCAGTGTACACCTAGTTTTATCAATAACACGAAATTACCACAGTAATGGAAGGCACTTGCAGAGTAAGGCACTTTGTAATTGTTGTTCCAATGGTGCATAAAGATGGCTGTAAAGGGAGGTTAAGTCAAGTGGTGCTTTAACTGTATAATGTATTAAATATAAGGGTTATAGAATCATGAAAAGGCTTCTGAAAATTTTCTAGAATGATTATTAGTATGACAAAAGAATTTTTATATGTTAATTAATGGAATTTTAATAATTTACTAGCTATTTAACAGGGAATAAGAAAGCTAAATATACTCAGGACTATACGAATATATACAGTATGTTAAAGTTAATACGTTCTAGAAATGGTTGCTATGGTCAGGTCTCATTAACATCTAATTCTTTTCCAAACTTGTAAGGCTGGGTACTGTTAGAGATTTTTAACACGTCCACCAGAGGGCGTGAAGGACGATACTGAACAGAAACTAAAGATGGGCAGATGAGGTGTGTCTCCAATGGTGGTAATGTGCAATTGCATGTACGTAACTTAAATTTTTAATAAAGTTTTATACTGTGTGTATGTTTTAGACACTATGTACTTATTAAACAGAAGAGCTAATAAGAAGCCTGCATGGACTGACGACAAGCCACTTACCTCCATGTGACATGTGGGTATTTGTACAACCATACTCTTTTCTGCAATTATTAAATTGTTTGAACATGCATATATAAAAAGGTGCATTTAATAAGTAAATACAAATGTGCTCAGAGCTCTAAAACAGAAAATATCAGCATTCATATTAATATAATTGACAAGTATAAAGGTTGGTTTGCTCCTTTCTTTACAGATTAAAATCTAGTAAGAGTGCCGACATGCCACCCCCTGCAAAATTGCTAATTACTCTCCGGCACACTAGATAAATCTATAACCTGCTTATGCAAAATATATACAATAATCTCTCCCAATCAATGATTTCCAAGGGATGGAGAAAAATGGCGTTAAACAGAAAAAGATGCTAACTGGAATGTGAACGATTCTATGAAGAATTTACCGGGACTTCAAAATACCGTCGTTAAACAGCAATAATTGTTAATTAGAATGTTGTCATTGAAAGAAATTACTGTACGTACCTTACACATGTAAGGGTGTAAATGTATGAACCCACACTTTCTTTATTGTTGTTCGCATAGCTGGGGGTGGGGAGGAAAGAAAGGACATGTGAACATATTCAAAGAGTAGCGTACATTTTAAATTTTGTTACAGATATTTGTGTTGATAAATTATGTTTGTCTCTCTTAGATTTTAATCTATACGTGATCAGGCTTGTAACAGACGCCACTTAAAAAAAGTTTAATTATCGAGATTTTTGCAAAAAATTTTAAACGTATGGCAATAAGTTGATTTTATTTGCATTTATTGTGCTTTGCTATTAATGAAGGGATAGAAGAAAAGTTGGGGAAATTCACACTTAATACTTATTTGAGGAACATAAATGAAGAACAGCATTTTATAGCTTTTGGTTAATATAACTTCAGTGGATTATCATCTATTAAAATGTCTGCTACTGTGAAAATTGTCAAGAAATAAACAATGTTTACAAAAATCTAATTTCAAAGTAAACACAAAATGCCTTTTCACCTAACAACAATTAAATTGAAAATATTGTGAATATGTATGTTTTTCATCAGTTTTCTAAGTTCTAAGAATTTAGAAAAGTGGATTGTTGGCCCCTATCTCCCCATCAAGGACTTTTGTCCATGGGGACTTGACTTCACATAATTGAAACAATATATTCTAACTACAGGTAAACCGTTCCCGATACAGTACAATATATACATATGACGTATATTTTTTAGTTGACATGACCATAATAAAGAAGAAACAAATAAAAAGAAGGGATGTTATAGCAACAAAGAACTGTACAATGTTCTGATGGCTTGATGCATTGGCAATGATGCACTGACCGACACTCTTTCCGAGTAGGCAAATAAATATCCCATACATGGCCCTAATTAATTTCATGAAAGTAGCACTATGCAGAATAATAACAAACAGAGAAAACAACATTTATAAACGTAATTAGAATTTTATTAATCGAACTCAATTCATTTTGGACGGACTTGGCCATCCTTCATCAGAAATACACGTTAATCTGATTCTATGAACAATGAAAACTGTCCAAAATACGTTCGATTAATAAAATTTCTACTATACTTATAAACACTGTTTTCTATTTGTTAATTGGTTAGTATTTAAAATTATATACAGATCTCTTAACAATTTGCATAACTTAGCATGTGCCACCACAGCAATGAAGCCATAATGTCAAGGATGTAGGTTGTCATCTATATAAAAACGGTAATGATAAAAAATAGGTCGGTTCGCAAAAAATACGTTCTACTGGTAACATATGTTTGTTTGGCTTTTTTATGGCGCAAGAGCATCTGGGCTATACTGCGCCGCTCTACTGGTAATAAGTTTTTTCTCCAATATATAATGCTAACTGAATATAATAAGGGAAGAAAAGGAACAAATAAAAAAGGTATATAATTGATAAATAGTAAACAACATAATAAAATATTTCTAGTTCATAAAATTCAACCTTTTACTTAAACAAAACAACAAACAAAAACCATAATATAATTGACAAAGAAAATATTTATAAATTATAATATTTCTGCTTTGATTGATGAACATTAAGATACATTTTCATGATGAACATGTAGTTTTTCTCTGAAAACGTTTAAAACCAGGACATGGTTTAAAAATAGTAAGATCCTTTTAACAAATCTAACCGTGTCAAAAATACTGTTGAACTACTAAGACGTAACAGTTCTTGGACAAACAGTATATTAAAGCTTTTGATAATTTAGATCAGAAGGAATGAAGACACGACTATAAGTATACATATAAGCATACAATAATGTCAATGATTTCCCACACAGGAAAATGTGTGTGTTGGTAAAGAATAAAAAAATGATTGTTCAAAGTGAAATTACAATTCTAAACATATTTGTAAATTTAAAAAGGTTTATAGCTATAGCTTGGCTAGACAGTTTTGGGGTTGGTTTTTGCAGGAAGTCTCGCCAATAGGATGGTCTTTCCATCGCTCCAGGTTATTCATTATCGCATCTTGTAAATTTTTATAAACCTAGAATAAAAATCAAATTAAAATGAATCATCAGCAAAGAAATTATTTAACAGAAATTACTTATAATTTTATACCCACTGCATTTCTTAATAAAATCAAAAGTTAATATGCAAAGACTTAGTAATCTATTCACTTTCCGACTTTTTTTCAATTCTCCCCCTCCTCCCAAAACTTATTTTAACTTTTTAAATCCCCCGACTGTTCTATTTTTTTGTTAATGAATTTCCAGACACAGAATATAAGTTGTAATCTCCAAAGTATACAAAATTTTAGACGAATTTCAACATTTGGTTACATAAAAATGCAGTAAATTTTCAGCCAATTTGACACATAAAAAGAAGAAATTTCAGCCCTTGTACACAAAGTTACAGCAAAACCTTATCGCTTGCAGAATTTGTGAAACAAACTATTACAATTTTATGTATGTGTATATATATATATATATATATATAGGAGAGTTCAAGTATTACGTAAAAAAACTTTGTCCATTTCAACCCATCCCCCAGTAAAGCAAAAATTAACATTGGCTAACATAGGAAAATAAGACCAACAGTAATAAGTGTAAACATGAGGGTTAAACATAGCATAAATTGGGGGTGGGGGGTGAAGAGATTTTGCCTCCATTCTAAAAAAACTGGAGGGACATGTGTCCCTTGCCGCGGCCAATATTTCAATACTTTGCTATAACAAATTTATCAATATTTGACGTGTTCTAGTGATACATTACTAGATACAAATGAGTGTCCCTAAATTTAGTTGCCTAAGACCAGCTGGATCTAAAACGAAAAATATGTTTTGCATTCTCAAGATATAATATGCACAACTTCTGCTTTATTCTTCCCTATCTCCGTTTTTATCACCTTAATTTGTGTAGTTCATAACGAAAACCTTGAGTTCAATGTCAAAATTATTAAATGCAAATTTACAGCAATTTTCTGTGTTTATAATTGTATGCTTATTTCCAAAAAAAAAAAAAAAAAATGTAGGTGTATACAGACATTATTATATTAGCTCAATCACCTAAATTATGCATCAAAAATTGTATTTAATTCATGTAATTGGCTACGTAGCAAAGATGGACGTAAACAGTAGTTAGGCTCTACAGCCAAGCCAATCCTTTGTAGACATGGTGATATGGCAAATGTGTCCCCAATAACCTCCAAAGTTTGACTCAAGAATTCAGAAACATACTGTATACTATCTTATATATTATGAAGACTTAAAGAGGAGTTTCATTCAATAAGAGCTTTTAAAAATGCTTTAAGAAATTTTGCGCAAGGATCACCTGCGCAGGAAACGGTCTGCAAAACTTTGGCAAGTACTAGATGCATGTGCAAGACATGGGTTACACATTAAGCAGTTAAATCTTGTGTCTCAGGTCTTTAAGACAGATTGTGCATGCACCTGTGTCCATACTTATTCTTTTTAAGCAAATTCTTTGATATTTCATGCAGTTTCAATTTTTTATTTGCAACTCTTACTTGGCCATCCGATTCCTAACGCGGAATGCAGAATAAAGTCTGGGGGAGCAACAACGTCAACTAGTGAAACGGCATCATCTTTTAATTCTTCCACAATAGTTTCAGTATGTTTTCCTTGATTGCAGAACTTGGAACATTACCAGAAACAATATCCACCTGAAAGAAAAATTATGATATAAAGAAATGAAGTATTTTTCAAACATTTCAAGAAAAATGCTCTCTCTATCAGGCAACTGGATGTCGGTTGTAAAATGACATTTACAACCCCCAAAATTATTTTGTTTAATATTAGAAGTCGATAAAAAATGGTGAGCAAAATATGGTCATCAACAATTTACATAAATTTTTAATGATCGGAAAACTAATTTTGTGGTTGTCCATAGTGGCAGACTAGGTCCTCTCAAAGGGTGCACCGGCCGGGGGGGGGGGGGGGGACCTTGTGGCTCAGTCCGCCCCTGTTGTTCCCCTCCCCTTTTTGATATGCCATGAAACAAAACATTATGTTCCTAAAAACTTTGTGTTTCTTCCATTCTATTCCGTAACTTCTGCAGATACTTTACATGTTTCAACGATTTTGAATTTTCTCATTAAATAACGATTTCTACATATTGAAACTACATGCTGGAATGAAATGAACACTTACCAGCATACAACAGCACCAGGAATTTTTCGATGGTCCATAGCCATAAATCTTCCCAATTTATCAAGTATGTTTCGAATGCTTGGATCATCTTGCGTTGCGATAAAACGCTCAAATCGTCTTATTGCGTGAACTGTGAAAAAAATGTCAGGATTAAAAAAATAATTTTGCAGTTCAATTACGGATTAAATGGGTTAAATATGTCATGAGTAGACATAACATTGAACTGGCACACAAAGCTCCACAATTACGACTACTATTTTTCTTTGTATTCCCGTGAAAACCATATTGACGATCGATAATCCGGCAAAATCGCTAATCCAGCATGTCGTGTCCACGACCATGCCGGATAAAGAGCTCCTACTGTAGAGCAATAAGTTCAAAGATCACGGCTGTAACTATTAAGGCGTAAGCCACTGAACGTTCTCCAAAGTTGTACTAATGTTCACAAGATTGAATTGAACAAAGTGACCTTTAGACTATGAGATCGTAGTATATCATAAAAAATTAAGTTTTAAAAACTAACAAATATACCCTGATGAACAACATACAACAAAGACATAGTTCATATCATAGAATCAGGTTGTATGTGTTGACTAATTAAGAAGCACAGAACTAATTTTAAGTTCCAAGCATAACATTAAGACACATTGTTAAACAGAAAAACTAATAGTTCAACGCAACTTCCAACTATGATGCACTTACACATAACTGAACTTCCTGAGCAACAAAATCCAGTTCAGCAAATGCAAAAGCCATCACTGTAGTCACCAAAATAATTATCGAGCACAGAAAAGTCACTGAATGAATGATATAACGATATTAAGAACCAACTCACGTGAAAGTACACAATAGACAACGTGTGCAATAGTAGACCTGTGAATTGCATCTTGCCAAGAAGGCATACCTAGTTTATCAACTTCTTCCTGTATTTAGCCAAGCTTTTTCCAACAGATGACAAACTAGCCACTGGTACATGTTTATTATATCTGGAAATATAATTTTTCAAATATGAATATTCAAAGTGCACTTGAGGTGAATAGGTAAGCTGTATAGAAATAGAAATTTCAATAAATTTAATTAATTTTTTTTTACTATATGGTTCTAAATTCACTTATATAAATATTTTTATTACTTAAATTATTATTGAACACAGAAGATTTTTGGTTATGATTATTTTTCATCACATGTACACACTGGCATTATTAATTTGTTTATGAATAAAAGTCCTGTTAGGAAATAAAAACCATATGCAAACATATAGTAATTCATTTTGCCATTTTCAGTTAACGACCATCATTTACTTTCTAAAATAAGTTAGTAAATGACGTCAAAGAAAATAATAAAGTTCATAGTTACCATTCAGTTGAATTTCGTCACTTTCTCTGATATTGGGGAATCTCATGTTTCGAATTCTTGGGATGTCATTAAGAAAGGCAATCACCTATGGATTTTGGTAGAGTTCATCTGTTAAAAAAAAAATAATGTTCATAAAAGCTTAAAGATACTATACTTCCCCCTCCCCTGTATATATATATATATATATTATCAAAGTCTTGCATTAACAGCGTAAAATACTTCTACAATTCATTATCAATTCATTATCAAGTCCCAACAAACTGAACCAAAGGAACTTTTTTTAAGAATACAATGTCAACAATTATCAAATAAATATTGTGAGGCTAACTTAATCTGTTCCATGTCATGAAACTACTTTCATCACTTGAAGTAGGGCTGATAGCCTAAGGTAAGCTCCAAATGTCAATATATTTAAACATGATCAAGTATATGTAAATTCAAATCAAGCCCAGTGCCCCCCCCCGCCCCCCACAAAAGCCATGAGAATAACCACTTACTATTGTTTGCCAATCTTAAACAAAGTTTTTCTTGAAGTGGACGCTCACATGTTGAAGATCAATTAAATTTACTCAATTAATTCGTTTACAACCATTAACTTTAAATTGACAAGCATAAGTGCAAACTTAAAACCTTGTTAGTTGAATAGAAATAAGATGAAAGTACCAGGGAGAAAATTACATAAAAAGGTTAAACACTGGTAAAATAGCAATGAAAAAGATCACTCAAGCTTTCGGACGCATCAGCAGCAGTCCTTCATCAGGAGTAATGACGATGTTATGTTTCTGTCTCTTTTTTATACTTGAAATTTCTGGAAAACCCTTCATCAGAGTAGTCCCGCAGAAGCTTGTGCTTTTACGGAACAAGAATAGCAAAAGTCAAACTGTATCGAGGACTGCAGTTTTGAGGAGTCTGAACTTCTTAAATGCCTAGGAAACCAATTCATGGACTACAATGATTAAGTAGTTAGTCGAAAAGTTTTTTTTTTTTTTCATCATTGAATGTCGAACCTAGGTTAAACGCATACGAGATGAATGCATTGCAACTGCACCACTGCAAGGATAGAGCTTTAAATTGACAAGCATAGAAAACTAATTATATAAAAAATAAGTACAAAGCTAAGGAGGCCTTGTGGGTTGTATTAGTGGTTCAGTTGACATGATGATTAGATATTAAGCTAGAGGTCACTGGATCCAGCCTGAGACTGTTTTTTAAATCTTCTTTCCGACTCCTACTATACAGTGCTCCTCGTAGATTTACGTATTGTACTACTTGTGGTCAGTTGTGCCAACTGTAGGAAAGGCAATAATATCCAACTTCATAATACATAGTCAAAAAGCTGTAGTTTGGGTTGAAATTGTGGGTATTGCTTAATTCTCTCATTTAGTATTGTGTATGACCACCTTATTTACTATTGTACTATGAAAAAGTACTAACTAGGCAGTTTAAGAAGGCTTATTAAGCACAATTTCATTCAGTATATTCGTTAACCTTCTGTTTATCCCACTATTTCCATAGGTAATACAAACATAGCAAAATTTTTTCATTTTGTGATGTCCATAAGCATCGACCCCTAACCTTTTCTCCACTTCAATAAGGATAAAGTTTTACGGACATTATAAACCCACTGAAAATTTATTTTATCGAACAGAGGATTACTACCTTCCTCTTTGAATAAAGGATTGGTGGGAATTTCAGATTAATATTACTAGAAGTCAGTGGCGTAACTACAAATTTTGGGCCCTTGCGCAAAACCATAAAAAGCCCCCACCCCCACCACATGGTTGCTCCCAAAATTATATGCAGGGTGTGCCTCCAGGAAAAATTCCAATTGAATAATGTTGTTGGACTGTAGTTTCTTGTGGATTCAGTCCTTTTTCCCCCTTTTTTCATAAGCCAAGGGGGTGCACGTGCACCACCCCTCAAGGCACCCATGCCCCCCCATGAAGAAATTTCAACTTGTGGGGGCTGGGAGGAAGTTATCAGAGTTTAGCTGTCTTTGATTTTGGGTGTGCTTCCGTTTCCTTTCTGCTAACGACAAGGGGAGTGGGGGCCACTGTACATCCTTGAAAATATTTCAATGTTTAGCCGGGAAAAAGACCTCACCACTCCTTAGACACTTGGGCAATAGATCTTGGTGGGCCATAATACTCACCGTATCTACAGCGAATAGCTTAGAACTTATGGATGGTCTACTATAGGGCCCATTGAACAAAAAAATTAATGAATAAATTAATTATAAATTAAAAAAAATCGGTACCTCACAGAAAATGAAAAAGAAGAAAAAGCAAATAAAAATTTTATGTTTATTTTATTTACAGTTCTTTCTGGAAAAAATTGGGGCCCCCTTTTGAAGTGGGTCGTTGTGCTTTGTGCAAGTTTGCTCCATAGTAGCTGTGCCACTGCTAGAAGTGTTTGAATATCAGAACACATTGTATCTCCGTATAGTTCACTACATTACAAAATAAATAAAAAAAAAAAATTAAGATAAAAAGTACCGTGATTTTAATTCTCAAACGTATATACAGCGAAACCCCAATTTAGAATCATTAAAATGACTGAAAAGAAATTACGTTATATGCGGGAAAACACTAACTCGAGCAGGACAAATGCAAAACACTGATCATGAAATAAGAAGTAATTTAGGTTACATACCTTTCTATTTCTTTTTTACAATGATTTAAATATCAGTTTTCAAAATTATTTTTAAAGAAATCAGTTATTTTACATTGAGTTTTTGTTGTTATCAGTTACCCCACAAATTCTAATGCATATGGTCATCACTATACAAAAGAAATGCTTTCACTGTTTTCGAAGCTTGAATGGGTTCTCCCACAGAGGGAAGTTCATGTCTTTCATCATCATATTGATCATCGTCCGAACTATCTGATTCTGAGTTCATTAAATCACTTGAGTTGGAAAATCGCAGATGTCACGATGTTTATATCACAAGCTAGATAGATAATCCTCAAAGTCAGCTGACATGGGGGAAGAACCCTTCCTTTTCATTAGATTCTACATTTTCTCTCTCCTTGCATTCAAAATCATCACCTCTAACCTCTAGAAAACCACCCTTTACGAAATAACTTGCGGTATATTTACTTCTGACTTGTTTCCATGCTAAAGAAATCAATAATGGCCTTCTAGAATGTTCATCGACTTTTCCCTGCATACAGATTCTATACCCAGAGCAGCGTTTTAGAGAAGTTGGTTTCGATGGTTCAATATAAACGAACATATGATTCCCCAAATCACAAGGTTGAACTTTGCTTACGCAACTGATAGGGAAAAATTCCTCTCACACATTTTATAACTTTAAATTTACAATACGGGCTGTTCATTGATCGAGAAACAAAAGAATCTTACATTTCTTTGAGTGCACTTGTCTAATTTGCAAAGAATGTTTCCAAAAATTTAATTCGAGATTTTTTTTCCCCCTTCACAATTACCGATGTATTTTAAGAAAATTGCATTGAGTTCTTCCTGGAAAAAATATTAAATGCAGGAAATGTCTCAAAGTGATAACGTTAAATCAGAGATTTTTAAAGTTACACATTTAGGAAATTATTTGAGACCAATGAAAATGTTATATTCAGGAAAACATTAAATGCAGAAAACATTAAATTGAGGTTTAACTGCATATAGAAGGAGAAGAATAAGGAGGAAGAGGCAGTGGCGGCAACAGCAGCAGCAGTTGTTGTTGCATTTTTTTTAAGCAACATTAGTCTCTCCAGTCCAACAACCCAAGGGTTAAATAGGCTTGTTGACAGGACAGTGAATGAATTTTGCTAAACAGGCAGCACATGGGGTGGATTTACCAACTAGGCAGTTCATTAAACAGGTTAGTTAACCAAATGATTCATTAAGCATGTTTATTAGCTGATTAATCAGGCAGTTTTAAACATTGATGACTAAATCAGCTCCATTTATTGAAAATAGTGAAAATGAACATACTTTCCAATAATTTTCTATAAAATGTTAGCAGATAGTTGCTACACTGTTGCAGGATAACGTTGTTATCTCCTTCGTATGTGCAGTTAGCATCATTGTCATTACGGCAGCTACCAAATCCTGATGCTGTAAAAAGAAGAAAAATATATAATCATTTGGGAAAACAAATTGAAAAGAGATACATCAACAATTGAAAAGAATATATATTTATTTAAAAACAGAAAAATTTCAAAATATAAGTAAGCACAACAAATGAACAATGAAAATTCAAAGCATAAATTTTTATGACCAATATTAAATGGAATGCATGAATATTTAATTCTTTTTAATATATCTCCCCCACCCACAATCGCATGCACAATTATTACGGGAAGAAAAGGCCACATAAATTATAATCAATATTGCTTTTTAATAATTATCTGCAACAATACAGAATTATTATTAAAGAAGACAAAACTACCTTATTTTAAATAAGTAAAGATTAAAGTATAGTGAAAAAAAAAAATTGTAAGAACTTCTGCTCAAGGCACATAAGGCTTGCCATCTTCACTATTTCCTTATTTGGGCTCAGTTACATGACATTAGTGTCATGTCCATCATTTTCTGTCTAGGATATTTCTAAGTGTCAAACCAAAGCCAGCCAAATCCTCAAGAGCCTCCCTTTCTATTGCTGATCTTGGTCTCTTTCTGTTTATGATCTATTTTTATAATTGAGGCTTAATACGATCTCCAAATCTAATATAATAAAATAATAAGCATCTCCATTTTACATAGATTTGAACTTAGGTCCAGCAAATATGAAACGGTAATCACACTGTGAAAATACAGGTTTCTTTGCTTTCTAAATTTGTTGGATTTACAAAATCAGAGTACAAATCCCATTTCTTTTAAGAAATTTTTTCCACGGGGGAACCTGACTCTCATAAATGAAATATGTTAACAATAAATAAGCCACTATTGATGAATTACACATTAGTTAACAACTCCATGCAGTGTTAAAAATACAGTTGACAGTCAACATACAGTGTCAGTGCTGGATTAAAGTAGAAGGCAGCCAATTAAGATACCAAAAGTTGAAGAGTAAGGAAATATTTTTTAAAGAGAGAAAAAAATTAAGAAAATACATAGACATACAGGAATAATAAAAAAAACAGCAACAGTGCTACCAAAAAACCAATTATACTATTGTATATAGGGAAATATGGAGAAAATCAATCTTAGGTTAATAAGAGGATTACAGAGGAGATTTTTTGCATTATTACATGGGAAATATACTTGGGATTGGAAAACAATAATGGAGAAAACTGGTTACATTCAAGCAAATAAATTAACCGAATATTGCATAATTACCAAAATATATGAAAAAATTTACAAAAAAAGTTACTGGTGTAATAGATATAACATATAGACAATATATGGATGAAGGAATGACACTGAGAAGGGATGAGATGTTAAGTAAGTAAGTAAGTAATACTTTATTCCTTATTATTATGTACATCAGGAGACCATACAAACGATTTGCTTGGGAAATGGAAAGAGAGCAGTAGCGATGCTAGTAACGGGGCTCTCTTTCCGGAAGACAAAGCAAGGGATTTCTCGTATTCAACAAGAAACAATAACGATATCGATTCGCGCGTACAGATCCTCAAAGTTATAAAGCGATTTACATTTGCAGGTGTATCACATTTACAGAGTTTATGAACAGTCTTGACTCGAAGATGTTGATGCGAGTGAAGGTGAAGTCGCATCAAAGGTAAGAACAGAGCAAAGTAGAAATAATTTAGAACACAGGGATTGTAGATTTTGGAATACATTAGGTGATATAACAAAGAAAATGAGAAATTTTGGGAGATTTAAAAATGCAATTAAAAGGGAATTGATTGAGGGAATAATGGCGGAGAGGGATTAGTACTGTGATTGTTTTAAGTTGGAAACGTCTTAATATGTCACTTCGGCGTTATTTTATTTGACTTGATTTTTGCTTCAATTATAATCTAATTTACAAGTTACATTCAGATCTCTCGTCATGTCGATAAGTTATAAAGCATTTTTTTAAAATTATACCCAATTTTTAAATGAGAAAAATTATAAATAATGTCTAAAACTTTTCAAAAGCACAAAGAATTAAGCCAGCTAATGAATCCTCTCCATATATCCTGTTGATGTCATAATAACTCTACATAGAACTGATTATCAATGTTCCATTCCCAAGGAATGATTTAAGTAGGGCACGAGTGTTGTATTTTTTATTTTATTGCACAGTACAAAAACAGCCAAAATCATACAAAAATTCTATGCAGGACTCTGAAATAATAAAAATGACAAAAAGTTTCGTTTTTGTGTAACAATCTTACCTTTCAAATATCCATGGCCACCGCAAGCTTCTCGGGACTCTTGAATGCAATCTCGGGCTAGCCATGCAACCACAGGTTTGGCACAACAACTTAGCATGTGAATATAATTCCTTTCTTCTTTCTACAATACAGTATTATACATGTTTATCCATTAAATTTATAAAGCTAGTAAACACTAAGCAGGGTACATACTATTTTTTATTTTAAAAAGCAAAATTAAGGAGATTTTAAGGACTTAAAACAAAAAATTAAGGACATGCAGAACACCTAATTTAGCACTGAACAACAACAAAAAAAAATGTAGCTACCAAAGTATAAATATTCGCATTTATATCTATGTTAATACTAGGGAAAAACTGAACGTTGATGGCAAATAAAATAAAAAAATGTGATTTTTAAGCATTAATGTATAAAATTTTGGTTAACAAATAACTGAACAATTAATTTTAGATATTATATGTACTTCAATAATTGCGTAAATTCGAAATAAAAAATAAAATCCAATTTATCAAATTCTGACACATAAAGTATGGAACAATTTTGTTAACTGATACAATGGCGTTGTTAATGAGGGACATATTTTGAAGAAATTATTTATTCAGAGGTTGCAAAAAGGTTGACAGCGCTACAACAATCAAACAAAGCAAAAGTGATTCTCAACGTTTTACCCTTTAGAAAATAAATAAAAAAAAACTTTTTACCATAAAGTGAGAAATAAGAAATCGTTGAAAAAAAAAATGTCGATCATATTATGAAATTCTTATACTATACTTGCAAATTTTAAAAAATGTGCGTCAATAAAATTATGCACAATGCTATGTTATCTCCAGTAAACCCAAAAAATATAATCCCATTTATTCACTAATATAAAAAAAAAAAGCTGAAATATTAAGAACTTCCAATTTTAATGCAAAAATTTATTTAAAAATTATTTCTATCTTATCACTGCCACCCCCACCCCCCCACCACAAATTAAAATATAGTTCTTAAACCCCTATAAGCTACATCTTATCTCCATGAAATTACTGTAGCAATGAGAAATAAATAGAAAACATGTTCATTGATACATGAGCCACTAAAATGAAATACAGCCAATATAAAAAACAACCGTTCATGAAAAGAATGCAAACGAATTGAATATGAAGTTACGGCCGGGTTTTAAATTTTAAGGTAACTATATAGTCAGAGAAGCTTAAAAAAATAACGTGATTGTAAATGATGCATTTTTTCCGATTAAGAAAGTGAGATTTCTAAAATAAATGTTTAAAGTTTATGCATAAATAAAATACGTCATATTGACCTATGGTAAGCCAAAACTAGTGCATGCGGAAGAAAAAGTACATGCTACATAAGGTCGTTTTGTTACAGAGATTATAAGTATATGGGTGTTCAGGTTATACACTTACTGCATTCAAAAGTATGGCTTCAAACAATCCATAAAAATAAGAACATGGAATGAAATAGTGTAGACCTTGGGATTTTGGTATCGGGGCAATGGACAGAGGGGGATCAAAGGAGGCAAAGACCCAATAGCCTGATGAGATTTTTTTTTTTTTACAATTATCAATAAACATACCTTAATATATATATAATAATGATCAAAATAAATTTTATAATATTCACTTAATTTATAACCATGCGATATGTAATACAATGTCAATTAATAATTATAATAGGAGTATATATATAATATATATAGTAATATTAGAAGGGAAGTAATATAATACAGTAATATTAGAAGGGAATAAATATTTTAAAAATTCAATAAAATACCTTGGAGTACTACGTGTGTGTGTATGTAAAAGGAGGATACATATTTAATAATCCGTTAGCTTTTGAAAACTGCCTGAATGGGGGGGGAATATGATAAACATTTTAGGGGCTTGTAAATATAGTCCCCCTGCTTTTTCTTGAGTAATCCCACTACATAGTATAGATGCTACTTATGTCCCATAATTTCATCGTTTCTGACCAACCAACAATGTAAATCTCATCACGTTGTCATTGCTTTTGAAAATGTCTTTGTAAATCTATAAACATTTCTGATTATTTAAGTTCAATTAATTTCCAATTAAACATTAGTTAGACATGAAAAAAAAAGAAGAGAAAATAGGGACCAAATGACAAAAAAAAACTGGACTTTTGCATAAAAAAAAATCTCTCTCTGAATTCTTTGAGCAATGTAAAAATCATTTTTTAAATTTTCAACTTTGATAGCATTATTGACCAAAAATCCTCCTTCCACAGGTACTTGTTCATGAGATAGTCTTGGCAACTTTCAACAGTTTTTCAAATTAAGGTTTTTGGATATACGGCATTAAAAATTTAGCTCTGCCATCACCAATCGTTCTATCTTCGCTATTGTGATCAGACCAAATTATCACACATTCATTGAGTTGAGATGTGAGAACTGAAACAAGGTCAGGGGTAAAAGAGATTTCTTAGGGTTTTCGTGGCCACATTTGGTGAGAAAAGACTAGGGGTATGAAATATAAAGAGTTTTTAAGGACCTGGACATAAAATTAAGGAGCTTTGAATGCCATTTTCAAAATTATAGGTTTCTTAAGGACTTTTAAAGACTGTATGAACCCTGACTAAGACATATTCTTCTACCTATTTTACAATTTTGTTAGTTCATTTTATGTCTTAAAACTCCACTATGTGTCACCCAGAATGGGACCAAGATTCAGAAAAGGAAACCGAATTAAGAAACGAAACGATTATGAAAAAGAAAGTAACCACATGGCTCGTGTTTCAAATTATGGGCTTGGGGTCAATTCTTAAGTAATCTTGGTTGAATATAAATGTATAGTGCGGTGAGAGTTACCCATCATGGTGTCCTTATACCAAAAAAACTGACTAATATCAGCATTTTTCTAGTGATTTGAATTATTACACATAGAAAGGGTTATATAAGCAAAAAAAAAAGTGGGCATTGGCAATATTTTTTTTTTTAAATGAGTGAAAAACGGAAATTATGCATGCGTGGCTTTAGCGGCCATAGCATTTGGACAATAATCAAAAGGTTTGCTTGTGGTTTTAGGGCGCAAGGACTACAAAGGTCATGCTGTGCTGGCACCTACAGTCTTCCGAGGAATCCAAACCTCTTAAGGCCCAGGGAACAAAGCCCCATAATAATCGAAAGGCCCCTAGTTCACTTAGCCTAGGGCAGAACAGCAAAAGTCATACTGCGGAAGGACCTGCATTTACACCTTGTGGCAGATACAAAATCAGGATACATTTTTTAGTACTGTTGGGAATCGAATCCTGATTAACGTTACAAAAGGATAAGAAACCAATCCCTAAACTATAGTAAACAGACATTGGGTAAGTGCCTATTTTTTTTTGGGTGGGGGGGCACCATTGGGAGTCAAACACCTGTCAATGGTCAATGAAGGCATTAACATTGTGCCACCACCAGAGGTGTAGCCATGGTGGTTTTAGGGGGTTGTAACGCAGGAATATATGAGTTGTAGCTCTGTAACCTCTCCCATTAAGCTTATAACCCCCTTATGAACTTTCTGACTATGCTACTGGCCACGACAGGGCCCCACTTTAATGCAACCACTTCGTTGTGCATCCATATGTGCAGTATCATGGATCAGATCTCAATTTGTGCTGTGAACCTTGTGAGATGTCTTTCTTCCCAGGGAAATAATTCACTACAGTTTTATCTCGCGCTACACTTCCAGTAGGCAGCTCAAAAACATCATTGGTATATAATCACCACTATAGTTATTACCTACAAACGACTACAAATTAGTATGTATGGACAAAAGTAACTTACGAGTAAATAGTTTCATGTAATCTTTCACAGTACATTATAATAATCAACAACAAACTTTCAGGTAATCAGCTATGTAGCAATACAGTAAGTTTTAGTAGTACAATAAGTTTTAGCAATAAATAATCGTTTTGCTACACAGCTGATTACCTGAAAATTTGTTGTTGATAACTTACGAGTGTTTGAGACTTGCTGTCGAACAACGTTGCCATAAAATTCTGAATAAAGTCATTCTGAAAGTCCCTCGCAAAGTAATAGGTGACAAAAGTAGTGGCAATATAGGGGAACAGCCTCCATTGCTGAAACAAAACATTCCTTTAATAACATACTCAAATGTAATTAAATCACATTCCTTTATTACTATATAATTATGCAAAGGCATGACATTGTAAAGCACAAAGAATCCATGCAACAAACCTGAAGTTGGTATTCGATCACAGGCAGTTCTTTGTCAGGTGTTGGACCAAACTGTTTCCTAACAGCAGCATATCGCACGGAAATGGGAATGCTGCGTCGCATGAAGTTCACACACAACATAACGATACTCACTCGACCCATGGACAAGGAGCCAAACGATTCACTGAACCTCTCATTGGTATCCTAAAACATTTTTTAAATAAAAAACTGCAGTATTATCATAGAACTCGGCTTGATTTGATAGAAATACAT
>QLNU02013614.1:7831310-7857627 GCA_006491805.2 Dysdera silvatica
ATATATAAACAGCATGAAACACTTACCTTGGATTATCATGTATTTGGTTACAAAACGCAAAATTATTCGAAATATGTTTAATTAAATACTTTGTTTTCTCATTCATAAAAATGGTGTGCTCAATGACAATAGGCCTGTTTCTGTGAATCGACATTATTGCTGAGACCTATCAGGCTTGGCAATAATGTTGATTGGTTCTAACTCATGGTTGAGCGCATATACACTCTATAACAAAAAAATCGATGCACCAAGAAGGAGTTGTCCGATTGTAATGAAATTTCGTATGCAAAGACATTTTGACCGAACATGCAAATGATTAAAATTTGGTGTCCAATGAATGAATAGCGGGAACTCCAGCGCATCGGAACTGCGCATTCAGCAGGTGTATATAAGGAGCGATTCTCAATATGTGGTCAAAATTTCTGTTGCATTTTGACTGCGGATATCTTACGTCGACTGTAACAATGCCTCGCCGAAAGATTCGTGCTCATTACGAGCATATGTCAGAGTTTGAAAGAGGTCGTGCTATCGGATTGAAAGAGGCTGGTTGGACGAATCGAAGAATCGCTGGACATGTGGGTCGAAGCGATGCGGCGATTGGACGGTGCTGGCAAGAGTGGGTCAACAACGGCAGATGTCAGCGTCGGGACGGCAGCGGTCGACCTAGGGTCGATAAAACCGATAATATTTGCCTTCAAACAAAAGTTAGAGGAGGAATCGCCAAGGCAATTGCGCCATTTGCAATACATAAGTCAATTTATCACTCAAATTGAATATGTTAAAGGTCCTGAAAATATAACAGCCGATTTTCTCTCACAATTAGAAACTATCTCATCCCCCTCACCTATTGACTGTGAACAGATAGCTTTCGATCAGCAAACAGATGAAGAATTAGAAACACTGTAATCAAACTCCTCGTAGAATTTGCAATCATTAATAAATCCCAATATCAATTGAAAAGTTGTTTGCAATATATCTCAAAACAAAATACGACATTCCTAGATAACATACGTTCAGTGCAAGACCGTAGCCAGGATTTAATTTTTGGGGGTTTAAAATTTTTTACAGCATGTATCGATACAATCACAGCATGCAAGGCCGTAGCCAAGTCCCATTAAAAATTTAGTTTTGGGGGAGGGGATCGGTCCCCAAAATCATCCCTCTGGATATGGACACGGTTCAATGTCCTTCTTAGCGTGCATAACTTGTTGCACCCTGGCATAAAAGCTACCTTTAAATTGATGACTGATAGATATGTATGGCCATCAATCAAAAACGATTGCAAAACATGGGCTCATCAATGTATGGCAGGCCAGTTCACCGAAGTTAATCAGCACACTGTATCACTCTTAGAAAAATTTAACGTGTCCGATCAAAGATTTACACATATCAATATCGACTTGATTGGCCCACTTACTGAGTCCAATGGTTATAAACACGCATTAACAATTATTGACAGATATACTCGTTGGGTTGAAGTTATTCCATTAAAGGGCATTTCAGCCGAAACAGTAGCAGAAGCATTATTCTGAGAGTATATTCCTAGATTCGGAATTTTCAACTATTTAACAACTGACCATGGTATGCAATTTGAAAGCAATTTACTTCGCTTTTTAGCAAACTTATTGGGTGTAAAAAAGTTCAGAAACACTGCATATAATCCTAAAGCTAATGGTTTAATTGAGAATCTGCACTGTCCTTTAAAATCAGTGCTAAGATATTTTGATAATCAAAACTAGGTGGACCAGACCTCATATGGCGTCTGTCTTGCCCACCTGGAATAGAGTCTTCCAGCAGGACAATGTTCCCTGTCACAAGGCCAGAATTATGCTACAACGTTTTGAAGAGCATGCAAGTGAATTTCAGTTGATGCCCTGGTGGCCTAACTCACCGAATCTTAATCTCATAGAGCACATTTCGGATGTCCTGCAATGGCAATTGAGAGTTGAAAATCCACTACTCCAGAAAATCCAGGAATTGCGTAACTGCTGCTTGCAGATCTGAAACCATCTGAATCCGGCCACCTAAAAAACATTTGTGGTATCCATGCCAAGGCGGGCTGCAGTTTTGCATGCCAAAGGTGGAGCAACATGCTATTAGTATTAGGTAGGTAGTCATACTGTTTTGACTCTTCAGTTTTTATATATATATATATATATATCATCATATTCAACCATTATCTATCCACTGCTGGATGAAGGTCTCTCCAAATGCTTTCCACACAAGTCTATCCTGGGCCATTCGTTTCCACGTCACCCCAACCTCTTTTCTTATTTCATCCACCCATCTAGTTTGAGGACGTTTTCTAGGTCTTCGGTGGTCTCTTGGAATCCAGTTCAGAATTTCTGTTGTCCATCGTTGATCAGTTCTTCTTGCAATATGCCCAGCCCATCGCCATTTCAGCCCTTTTACTTTAACAATGATGTCCTCTACTATATATATATATATATATATATTATATATTATTGTATTTTGCTTACGGACAAATTGAGATTTTAATTTACTACCTATAATTATCTTAAAGTTTAATTCTATTATTATTGATTATAAAATTATAGGAGAATGGGGCTTGTCAAGCAGTCTCTGATTTTTCCCTCGTTCTCCTACAGGGTTTCATCTCTAATAGTTCACCCCCTTCACATAAAAAAAAGTCGAAATTCATATATATATCATGGTGATAATAATAATGATATGTGTATGAGTTAGGATTTTTTTATTCATGGAGGGGGGTGGTGAATAGTTGGAGACAGCTCACTTTTGAAATCATGCTACACCACTGATATCACCATCATCAACCATTTTCAATCTACTGCAGGGTGGAAGTCTCTTTGTCACCACACATGCACACACAGTATGGCTAAAGAAATACAGGGGAATTGACCCGGGGCCCACCATGCAGGTCCAGCTTTCCTAGGTCCACCATGCTGAAAAGCTGGACCTACAGTTTAATGAGGATTCCGAACTTTGGTCATCCACAGCCAAAGTCATACCCAAGGTAGGACTGGTTGCGCCACCCTCTTAGGGAGTGACCGTTATCCAGGTTGCTTTCAAAACGGCGGTATTCTTATGCAGAAGATAACTATGGGACACCAGTTTTATGTAATATAAATTACAACAATATATGCATTTATATATACTCTCTATTTAATGACTTTACAGCTTCGTTCTGGTAATCTTCCCCATTAAACTTCAATATAAAAATTTTCAAAGTTAAAAATAAACAATATACATAGAGAAAAACTTGTTGTTTATTTGCCTATACCACTTTAAATTCCCAATTAAATTACAAAGAAACGTGGTCCATTTTTAGTTTTGGCAAATTACCTGTGTTTTAGGATCGTATTTGGCTTGAGTTCTCATCCCTTTTGTGTTTGTTCCATGAGCAATTTCTGTCAGAGCAAAGCATCCAAGAGCCTATTAAATTATGGATAAAACACACAAGGTTAATTTACATAACTATCTCTATAACATTTAGCATCAATTGTTTAGTTATAACAAAGGAAAATACTTCATCTATCGTAAATTTTAAGTACAATGAATATTGACTTGGCTTGAACTAAAGAAAAAATTAAATATCTAAACAATACTAAAAAAAATGAATAAAAAGCAGAGAGAATAGTGTACATACAAAAAATTTGTTTATATATTTTTTGTTTTGCGTATATATTATAAACTGTGTACATAATGTAAATATGAAAAAAAAAAAAGAAGAGTTCTATAAACCACTGGGACCTAAATCTAGGACTTTCCGGTGTGTAAATATGTTGTAATGGATATATATGCGCAGGAGTAAACAAAACTAAAAAAATTCAGTCGCCAGCCCCTTTATCTCAGGAGCCAACAGCACGCAATGTATGTGTATATATATATATACCAGGGTTGGCAAGTTTCTGCTATGGTGGTTAAAACTGGGTGACAGAACGTAGTTTCTGCCACAAAAGTGGCAATAACCGGCAGGGACCCAGAAAATAGTTATTTCATGCGTTAAAAACATCAAAATACAAAAGGAATTGACGATTTCATTTGTGATTCTGGCGTTTTGACGATAGTGCTGAAATTTCTGTAAGGGAACTTGAAATATTAAAAAAATATTTTTAGAACTGAATTTAAAAATTCAGGTGCCATGGCAAACAAGTGCCTTAGATTTGTCGGCCCCTGTATATGCATGTCAGTATTTCTGTAATATGTGATCAATTCTACAATATATATTAAATCCCAAAATTTTCATCTCTGGAATTGATTTGATGAATTAACCCAACAGCGTATACAGGAAATTTGTGAGGTGGGGAGGGGATTGATTACAGGACTATGCTTTTTATATATAAAACCATAACATACATATATGTAATATATTTGTACTTAATGGGGGAATTATAACGCCTCATCAACACCCCCAGCATGACCTGTGATCCCCAAAATCATGATATGCATACAACCAATCTGAAAATCTAACTTAGACTAGTGTTTCACTGACCATCAACACTGCTGTGGTAGATAGACAGTAGTTTAACTATCACAAGGACTTTTAGTGGTCAGGCAGTACTTCAGATTTCTGCTCATAAATTAATGATTAATTTGGTTCAAATCTATAACGGACACTTGACAGTTTGAATTCAACATTCCCATGTTGATGCATCATAATTAAACGATATGCGATCAGCCCTTCACTTAATTACCGATTGACATTAATTGCTGCAGCTAAATGCAACAATTAACAGCTAATAACATTGCACATTTACAACAGCTTGGTAACAAGGATTTGCCATTCCTGATATCTCACTAAATTTAAACATTTACATAGTACATCGCCTATAGATTAACACACTCCTTGATAGCCTTTGGCAGGCCTTTAAGTAAAAACTTGGGACTACATATTAAAGACTTTCTAAGAACTTTCATGGCCAGTGAAAACCAGGACTTAACACAAAGTGACATCTTGAGATATTTTACGGTCCTAGGTAGATATAGCAATTATGTCATGTGAAGGTCAAAGTGAGATCATATATATTGCATTAGTTATTTCCACACAAGAAAATAAAAGTAAATCCCTATGTTCAGTCGTATCCCACTTCCAAGACCCTGACTATGTCAATTTGTGAAGGCAAGGTCGAACAAAAAAAGCATCTGCTGAGAGATAAAAATTGAAGATAGGTGGGCAAAAGATGCTACAATTTGTAAAGACAAAGTCTGATTTTAGAAGTTGACTATCTGCAACCCGAAGGTCTTGCAAAGGGGAAGAAGTCAGTACTATATAAAAATTTTGAAGTGGCCCCAGATAATTGCTTAGGTTTGCCATTGCTAAGGTCCATCCCTACCTACATAAAGTTAATGGAAAAATATACCAACAAAAACTATATAATAATATATAATTGTAAAAATATATATAATAATAATAAACTATATAATATATAATACTAAATGGAAAAAAATACATACCAAAGTTAATGGAAAAATAAAGGAGGGGTGGGATTAATTAAGCGAAGACAAAAAACAAATAATATAGATTTTGTTGTTTTTTAAAGAAAACAATTACTTTTTTTTGGAAAAATATTTTATCTATTCTACTTAAGAAGTTAGCACATTGTTATTGTGACTTTCTGTTTTAAGACAGAAAACTACTACTAAAGAGATTTAAAAAAAAATGTACTCTGGGACTAGAAATGCTGGGCCTTTTTTTAAATTTTAAATAATGAAATGTACTAACGTTCTACTATTTACATACAAAATTAAAATAACAATAATATAGTAATGAAACTAATAAGTATGAAAGCAGTATTATTCTGTTAGTCAGTAAGCAACAGTTTGTAAAACCCACATTTCAAAATCACAACATTTACATAATTAATTAAATCACCCACCGATTTCAATTTGTGCAACAGAGGTAGGTCAATATATGACACTGGGTAAGCTTAACGTGTGCAATGCACTAAATATTTTTCAAAATATTGTTCATAAATATTAGAAAGCTCAAAGGCTAATGATTAATTAATAAAATGCATGATGTTTGTAATAATAATAACAAATTACTTTTAATAGAATAAACAAAAACACAAAAGAGGACAATTACCTCGCATTTACTAAGATCTTGAAGTAGGTTTGAATGTTTCCCTTTAGCACTACTCCTCACTGTATGAGCCACGTACTGTAAAAACAAAATTTTGCAAAACTATATACAATGGAACTCGGTTATAGTGGACATGGATATAAAGAATTCACAGCTATAATGAACAAATGTTTTAAGTTATTTTGATGCAATATATAATAAAGACAATCATATTGAATAATGGTTATAGTGAATAACAGCTATAATGAAGAAAATCCTCCAGTCCCTTGGTGCCCATTATAGGAAAGTGTTCAAGTATTACGTAAGCACCTTTGTGGGGAGGGGGTTTGCTGTTGTGCTTATTTTTCCATGTTAGCCAATGTTAATTTTTGCTTTGGAGGGGGGGTGTATAAAATGGCCAAAATATTGCTTACACAATACTTGGACGCTTGCTAACTAAATTCAACTGTGGTTAAAAAAAAAAAGTAAGGTGTCTTTAACCACATTAATGAACTCAAACACAAGAATATTATAAAACTAATGGGAATTACACTTTTAGATAGCCTTACTTGTTCCCCAAACCTTGAATCGCAAAGAGCAAAAAATTAAAATTTATATTAAAAAAAAAGCGCATTATGGCCTTCTAATGAATATTTTCTGCTAATTAGATTATTCATTTGACGTCAGTGGCATCCGTATTTTCGCTGAAAATTTGTCATATTAGAGATGGAGTCCTACGGTCATCTAAGAAAAGAGAGTTCAAGGTGACCTTCAAACCATGATACTTTTGTACACAATGAAATTTGCTACAATGTGTCCTATAATTATACGGAAACGTAATTTTCTGAAAAAATAAGAGTTTAAGGAAGAAAATAAAAAAGATTTATATTAATGAGATTATATAAGAAGCAATTAATAATAACAATAATTATTATAAGATTATATATATATATTATAAGCTTGTAAGATAATTAATAATAATAATTACAAGTTTATAACTATATTATGAGCTTATAAGATTGATGAGATACACTTTATAAGAAGCAATGTATCATACATCATCTACAACTGTTGATAACAGGTACAAACGAAACAGAGTGATGTCTTTGGAAATCTAATCATAAGAAACCAGAGATGTAGCCAGTTGGAGGTTTTGGGGGTTGTAACCCCCATCGCAATGAAATTTTGTATATTTAACATAGGAATATATGAGTTGTAGCTCTGTAACCCCTCCCATTAAGCCTATAATCCCCTTATGAACTTTCTGCCTATGTCACTGTCCCATAATTATATTTAACAAGTAAAAAAATAATAACCTTCTGCACAATTAATAATATGAAATATGCATCTGGCACACTGTCTATTAAATAATGCATTATCGTATAGTCGGTATTATACCAAGAGTTTATCATTTCTATTTTGAGTTCCTTAATGGTTGCAAATTAGAGTAGACATTACTAAATAAAATACCCCAAAGGTTGTCAATGGGATTGAGATCTGGGCTGGCCATGACAATGGCTTCACCTTTTTGGATCTCAACCACGTCACAGAACTTGCTGCGCGAATAGACACTTTAATCCTGCTGGAAAATCCAGTTAGTACCGCCTATTTTTTCCATCGCAGGAAGCAGGCTGTCTTTTAATAGTTTTTATATATTAATGCATTTTGAGATCTGGACAAAAGATAGGTACAACCTTGACCATTAAAGCCAAAAAATACCAATACCATAACTCAGCCTCCTCCGTTTTGTCAGCTAATTATTTGTTGCGTTTCAAATCATGGCGGTAATGCTTGGCATCATCTGGCCCATCGAGGTTCAATTTTGTCTCACTGCTAAATAATACTTACAGACAATTAATTTCATATTACGTATGGTTCTTGGCCCATTCTAATCGACCACGTTTATGGTTCGCAGTTAAAGGCAGTTTCTTTAAAAATTTTGCACATATCACATGTGGTAGCTTTTTCAATGCTACTGTTCAATATATTCACATTTTCCAGCTGACTTATTTTTCATACAGACATAAAACCACCAATGAAGAGCTTCTAGATCAATCGCTTCATTTGAGGAGAAATGTTATTACAGCCTCCAGTTCGTTTCTGAAGTGAATGACTGCTGTTTCCACTTAAGATGTTATAAATAGAAAATTTACATCTTTTTAACTATATTGAAATTTCGCTTACTTCCATTCCTTCATCATGAAATTTTCAAATTTAGTTGTCTCACCGGACGATGTGTTCTTCCAAAGTGGCATTTTTGAAAATACGTCTGGACTGTTTAGAACCTTTCTCTTGTACTCCTACTTATAAAGTTCTGATAAGGCAAATTTGCAAATCGCTAGGCTTCTTTTTCGATCGTCACATGTTCAACTTGAAACTGTGATCATCAGCAAAACTAGTTTACTTACACAGGAGCGGATAGGGCCGCCGGTCCATCGGCCTCCAAGATGGTATGTCCTCGTGGACGATAGGATGCCTCCTAATATACAAGTACTCATGCCCTCCGAAAGTTCAAGGTATGCACCCTTTGACAGGACCCAGTCCACCCCTGTACTTACATACACCCCATAATTTGCATAGCACTACAGCAAAATCTTCATGGTGTGGTATTTTCTCTATGAGGTAGTTTATGTAGATTACAAACCCAGATTTTTTAGACAAATGCATTACTACGCCATCACAAAGTAAGCTTACAATAGTTCAAAATGTAAATCCCAAAGGATAACTTCCCGTGTACAGAATTGGGGGGGGAGGTATTTTTTAGAATGAGATCAATATATCCAACTCATTATAACCCATTATTTCCATATCAATAAGGACATCATTCAATAAATAAAACAGATTTTAACAATTTGGGCAGTGGGGAACCACAGGGGGAGGGGAGGGGTACCTCACATCTAAAAAATAAAAAGTTCTTTAAGTTTTTTTATTATAGTATTGTGATCAACTCCATTGCTTTGAACAAATGACTGTTTCAAGTAAATTTGTGTTGTTGTAAAGCAAAAGTAGATCACAAAATTGGAAAAATTTTTAGAACCAAAATTTTTGGTTTCATAACAGTCACGGTTATTATAGTATAATTATGAGGGGGGCGAGATTATTGACTAATTTTTTCACTAATTACTCACATACATTGATGGATTCACGTACAAACTAACAAGGCAGACACTAGTAACTGAAGAAGAGGATTTTTCTTAGAGAAACTTAGGACATATGAAAAAGGAAAATAATCTCCATGCATAGGGTGTAGGGATATTTTAGGCAAGCCTTATTTTTACCATGTCACATTTACACAGGACCAAGACACTGGTATCACTACGCCAATAAACGTTGATTTATATTGTTTTTTAATTTAATCTGCGTAGTGTTCGATTTATTTAAATACAGGACCAAGCGTAAAGGAAATTGAAACCATTTCAAAAAGCTCAAAGGCAGTAATGAAAAACTCTTGATAACTATTATTTCTCATTAAAAAGTTGGTTTAATGCCTCCTAGAAATGGTTTTTATTTAGGCCTTCTGATTGACCTCAAATTTGAAGAAGTACATAATTGATACTTACATCGAAACTTAAGGCCTTTTTAATAGACAATGAGAGATCATACATAGCAATGGAAAATGAGAGAGCAGCAGCGAGGTGAGGTCTTTCGGCCATCTTATCTGGAGGTAAGAAATCATAATCGAGAAGTCGCATCATCCGTTGAAATGTTACACGATGATGCTCTTGCCATGTGAATTCCTCTGTCAGAGACCGCTGGAACAATGGATCATTTTCTAGTGTTTTCCACAGGTGGGCCTACGAACACAAAATTGTTCAACATTATCATTGAAATATCCATTAAATGAGAGCCACACATACAATTATCATGCATTACAATGCAACGATATAGATGAAACGAAAGCATTCACAAGAGTTTCGAAGTAGAACATAATTTATAGTAGTGGTAGGCAAAATATGGTTCACACAGACTAAATTCACAAATTGGTATATTTATCAGAGCCAGCTTTTTAATAAATAACTAAGCTGGTTCACTGGTCAATTAAAATGAACTAAAAGTTGATAGGTATGCATGTGAATCACACGCACACACACACAAATTGGTGGCTTATATTCAGAGCCACAGCCAGGATGGTGCTATAGAGAGCTGAGGCCCCCCTGAAAATGCAGACAGCTCCCCCACTAAAATATTTTTCTCAAAATTGTAATTTTATTTTAAATTTGTTGCTTTATTAAACTGTTCATGACAACAGAAATCGTTCTTTGACATTAAAAATATATTCAAAATAGTTTTCTATGGTATAATATCTTGTGCATATAATGTTTTTAACGAACGTTTGAGTCTTCATATACTTTATAATAAGGATTGGGGAAATTATAGAGAGGTATACAAAATTTATAAATTTTCAATGCAAAATTTATTTGTTTGTTTGTTTGTGGTTTTACGGCTCAAAGACTACAGTGGTCATGCTGCGCCGGGACCTACTGTTTTCCGAGGAATCCGAACCTCTTAAGGCCTAGGGAACCAAACCCCGGACTACAGTGAGCAGTGCGATCTTTATGAGATCTCTGAGTAAGCGTTCTTTGCACTGTTGGTGCTATAGAGAGCTGATTAACGGGGCAATAGACGAACGCGTTACAACACTGCGCCACTGCAGGGCCCAATGCAAAATTTATGTTAAAATTTATTATTTTTAAATATATTAATAAATACAGCAAAACATTTACGAATTTTAGCCTCCTACAGCTTTCTGAGCTCCACGTAACAAGCATTTAACTATGGGCATAGGCATAAGCCGGGGGGGGGGGGGGTTCTAACCTCCACTGCAAGTGAAATTTTGTATAATTTAACATAGGAATATACAAGCTGCAACTCCATAATCTCCTCCCCCCTTGTTGAGCCTAAAATCCCGTTACGAATTTTCTGGCTACACCTATGGCTATAGGCCTATTATATTGACACAGTTACTTCAAAGTTTTGGTGGGGTATTAACCCCCACTCCAATAACATTCATTTATTTGTAACGATTTCATTTTTTAAAAGGAGGCATAGCCATACCCTACTACATCTGCGCCGATGGTAGTCTGTTCACATAATAGCAGTGTAAGATATTATTATCCTTCTCAGGTTTTCGCCTAAATTAAAAAACAGCTCAGTTTGGGTGTTGAAAATTATTACATATAATACATAATGTAACCAATTACATCAATTAAAATTTGAAAAGGAGGAAAAACAGTGATATTATTAATTTATTTTCAGTTCTGCAAGGGTAGTTAAAATCCTAACACCAGCATTTATAGTTTTTACTTCTTAAAAAATGTTAGTATAATTGTGGAACTATACCAGTTCGGCAAAAATTACACAACCATGATAAACTGTAATTTCAAGATAGACTATGTGCAAGAAAAACATGCCAATCCCACTTTCTAAACTATAGCTTCCTAATTAATAAACATTATAGTTTATTCTTTAAAGATAATTAACATATTTATTACCGTAAATCGGACAACGTCTTCGCCCTCCAAAGCGCATTTCAGTGCTCTCCAGTCAAAGTAGCTTTATTTCTGTAAGACATCCAAAGGCCCAGGTGCCAAAGTCGGCAACATTCTTAATGAAATCCAGTTCAAAGCTTAAATCTAGATTAATAACATATAATTGAACATGCTTTCTTAAAAAAATTTAAATTGGAGAATAAAATATGTGTTTTGTGTATGTGAGAGTGATGCCTTTATCTCATTACACATATTAACCATATTGAAAACATTTTTGGCTTGCCATTATTTGACACACACAATATTTTTTTTTTTTACTTGAAGTATTGAAAATTATTACTGTGCATACACCATGAGACTTTCCACTCACCAATGTGTCTGGTTAGTGGTGGTTGCTATAGGACCGGTGGTGTATGGATTTTTATAACAGAAATCAGCCGTATTAAAAATCGTTTTGACAAATGTTAGCAGTGGAAAGAGGTGTGTTTTTTTATTATTATTTTTTTTTTTTTACTAAATAGTGACACAGGGTTCGTACACATTTCTTTACATGAAATTTAAGGACCAGAAATAAACAAATTATAGATCCACAAAAAATGATAAGCAAAGGAATCCAGACACAATCCAAGCAACCGACCATACTTTCCAATACAACTTTAAGGACATACTATATAATTAAACAGGACTTAAAAATTAACATAATTATGAAACAAGAGGAGTTAGAATGAAAAGTAATTCCCTAAAAGTGATGAAGTAGCCAGCTTTAAGCACAATAATATTGTCATGTAGAATGAATACCCCACCCAGGAATAAGACTTATTGAATACTATAGAAATAAAACAGCATAAGCAACACCTGCTCCTGTTCAGAAAAGCACTTCCATATATGTTGCTGGTAACACTTCTTGAAAACACAACTTCTTGTATGTGCAAAGATTTGAACATAACAAAGCTACATATAATGATTAAGCTATTAATAATTATACTACACAATATGTATATGTGTGTGTATGTGTAACAATCCGAATATACTTCTTGAAAAAGTAGAAAATCAAAAGAACCCATAAAGCAAGCAATTTGTGGGTTTGCATGTGGAACCTGTTGACTAGCATGAACTGTGTGATTATACTGTAGTTCATGGAAGTGAAATGTTTTTAGCATTCTGATTCGTCATGCAGTATACATAGCAAAATACACAAAGATGAGCCAGAGACATCATGCAATTTGAAGAGGCTACTGTTCCGTCTACATACAGCGATATTTACACCCATTCCTTAGCAAAGATCACTTATAAACCAAGGCATTAAACCCTGCCCTGACAGTAAAAACGTTGGTTTTCTATTCGATATAAAAGAATTTGACTTTGTTTAAACACAACCTGCATTTACTATGAAAACTGGAATTATCTGACGTCATAAGTCATGTTCTGTTATGTAGATTAAGTAAGGGTTGCTGGAATTGGCAATTTTTCCTACTGTAATCCCACTAGCTAATTTCAAAATGTTTTGAAAAATTTATTCAAAAAAATAATTTTATTAGCAGTATGTTTTCAAACATTTTAATATTTTAGAGGACAGAATCAAAACTTGGAAAGTGTATCTACTTGTAAGTGGATATTTTCCATGGGATTAATACGAAATAGTATGTATAATATATATATTTAATGCTGAAATGTGTATTTTATTTTTGGGAAATTTGTGTGATAATATAAAAGTTATTCATTTGTATTTTATTATTAATACTTTAGAAAGCATGTACTTTACACATGTGTCCACATTTTTTTTTATATGATCATAAATCATAAGTAAAACCTCCTTAAAGGACATCCTTAAATAGCAGACCCCCTCTACTTAACAGACACTTTTCCAATGCTTGCTACCCTTTAATCCTCCCTAATAGAGAACACCTCTGAAACATACCAATTTATATTTTAGCTATCCATTTACTGAATTTTTAAAACGTTTTTAAACATTTTATACAATTCTTGAATTACATAATTTGGTAAGAATTATATTAACTCAACAGAATAATGTTCATCAAATATCATCAGTAAATATAGGGTGAGTGAGTTTCATTAAATATATGGGAAAAGGAAGGAATTAAACGTCACAGTCAGAACAAGTCAAGCTGTAGAATTTGAGGTAGACCAGGCTTTACGAAAGTTCATCGAAATTCCCCAAAAGGGCGTTGCAAACTCTTTTTTCATTCCTCCCGTTCCAGATACGGCAGTCGATCGAAAATGAAAATATGACATCTTCATTACAAAAACCTTGTAAAAACAAAAAAGTTTCAAAAAATACCATTGGGAGCAGCACTATCAACAAATCGAGTCTTTCAGGATCAGAGAAATAGATCATTGTCACAAACCCTGTGATCCCAATTCAAGCAGTTTCGGAGATAAGCTGATTTTTAAAAAAAAATCCAAACGAGTGCCGCTTGGGAAGCTATTATCTCTTTTACTTTATTATTCATATTTACTTGAATATAAGTAATTATTATATATATATATAGCTATTATTCGAATATAAGTAATTCAGAACGGATGAGAGAAGAACAGAACAGGAATCTCCACCATCTTTATTGTGATGAACCATATGTTGGCGCGATGTAGCGATGTAGTTGAGGTTTCCCTTATGCGAGTTATGAATAAAATTGGAGATTGTTTGAAATGCAATGAAAATAGATAGGCCTGGTTAAAGAACACAAGGATGGGGAAGGACACTTAGACATCGTTTATGGCCATGCTGGCACCAAGAGAAGTCTTATTTCACAACCCCGGGTCACAAAAATGTTGGTGAGCTTATTGCACATATTTGTCAACAGGGTATAAAATCCGAGAGGAGAGATAAAGTAGTGCTGTGTGTAAAAGGAGGCTGTCGTGTTGTGATTCAGTCGTATCAGAAGCCACAAGGAGGGGCTAACGTTTTTGATATGGCTGATCAAAAGCCATAAGCAGGGCTAGTGTTTGTGGGCGTTGTGTGGCATTGGTTGAAAAGATAAGGTCGGTAGAGTATTGGCTTTGGAAATTGATTGACAGGTGGATTATGAACATTACATAAGATTAAAAAGAAGACAAGGGAGATTTTGAAAAGAAAGAATAGAGAGAGAGGGATTTGAGATGCCGAAGTGTGAGGTTTGGAAAAGGAAAGCTAGGCGGAGTTGTGGTGGCCGTCAGGGTGGCTGAGAGCAACTGGCGGAGTTTGAAACTTCATGTGGATGCGAGAGAGGCAAGTAGCACCCATAGTACGCAGAGTTCGAGTTGGAAGGAATGAACGAGAGTTATAGCGGAGGCCAAACTCCCATAGAGAAGAGGCATCGGTCAGGAGCTTTAACTGCTGTTCGCAAGGAGTCAAGGTGGTCGTCCAGAGCCTGAATCGTTGGTCGCAAGTAGTCCAAGGTGGTCGTCCAGAGCCTGAATCGTTGGTCGCAAGTAGTCCAAGGTGGTCGTCCAGAGCCTGAGTCATTGGTTGCAAAGAATCAAGGTGGTCGTTTTAAGATGCTGGTTGCAAGGAATCAGGGTGGTCATCCTAAGCCGTTGGTTGCAAGGTGCCAAGGTGGTCATTCTGAGCCCTGTGTCGTAAAGTCGAGTAAGATCAAGGTGGTCTGCTTGAGTAAAAAAGAGCCGTGAAACTGCTAACGTCCGAGTTGTCGTTTTCGAAACCCTAGCTCAGTACGAAGGAGGAAGAGTTGGCTTGCAAAAATGACTTCAAGATTTTACATGCTGTTCGGTCACAGAAAACCGTCGTACCCGATATCCTGTCAGCAACGTGGTTTCTTTCAGAAACTGACATTATTTCATATTTCGCCCCTGGTAGCAGGACCGCAGTCAGAAGCGTCGACCCCCCCACGATCACCCAAAAAATTAAATTAAAATTTGCGGAAAACGTAGGGGGCATTTACGAACAATTTTATGCAACAACAAGTGCAATTTCGTCGATCCGGCTCCTAAATGCGACAGAAACAGTCGAATATCGGGGGGGGGTTATGATTACCTTACGTATATAAGATAAAATAACGATGTTTTTCCGTATTTATTTTATTTGACAACGAAATTTTTATTCCCAATGTTTTATTTTGTAGGGAGTGACTTTTTTCGAAATTTTCCAGAATTTCAAGTTGAGACAAAAACGGAGGATACGCTTTCGAGGAGAGGGCGGATCGACGGAATTCTAGAAACTTTACTACTGATTTCGTTTTGTGTAGTCTTCGTGATCGAAAATTGATAGCAAACTTAGAAACTGAAAATGAGTGAGAAGCCAAAGAACATCGCTAAACGTAAACTATCCCTAAAAAACTTCCTTAACACGTTAAGTGCCACGCGAATTTATAAGGAAATCCCCGTCAGGCCACACGCGCTGCTTAGAAGTGCGCTGATATTGTGGTATAGCAATGCGATTTTTTGAAAAGAAATATTTAAATACATTAATGATACAATCCTGTAATACATAAAAATTAAGTGAATGTTGAATAAATTTTAGGTAATTACTTAAAACGATGTAAATTTTTTAGTTTTGATATCATATTTTACACTGTCAGTCACCGGTGACTGACGCGGCCTGAACGCAAAGTTCAGTGTCGGTCACCGATGACTGACGTGGCACTCAACGTGTTAAAGGTGGAAAACGCTAAGTTGAGACGTGAGTAGAACGCTAGGGGGAGGGAAGCAAGGTATCGTAGTTGGCCAGAGCCTACTAGATTGCAGATCATGGGTTCCCCCTTAACGAAAGTAACAACGATTCTGATCTTGGGACGTGCGTCGGTGAGATTGGTAGAAGGGAAAATAAAGGATTGAGCAATCGAAATTTACGTCATATAAATAATAAAAATTGAAAAAGTTAGGCACCAAAAATGGCGACTGGGTCTAAAATCTTAATCGTCAAAACGAAATTTATAGGTGCAAAATCTGATTGACCGCCAATTTCGAGCCATGGACACACGACGGCAGAAAGATGGGATTCCGATCCTCTCAAAGGAAAAGGCGCTGAGGAAGGTCACATGATATGAAAGCAGAAAGCGGGTGGGCAGAATGAATGGAAATTCGGAAAACACACAAAAAGCAAACAGCGCAGTACAAATAACGGGAAGGATTTTAATACCGATATTTCAATGTTTACATTATAAATAAAGGTTACTTTTTTTGTCATTTTAAAAAACGTTTGGAGTTATTTTTGTGCATCGCAAAATTTTCGATGCAATTTGCGAAAATGTATCGTCTTGCATACGTTTTGAACCGCAAACTGCGATGCGATACCGCTTCTTTCCAACGCTGGTGGGGATTTTTGTTTTCGTTTTGTTTTTTTTAATTGCAGTCTCAACTTCGCTCACTCTCTAGGCGCTGTCCCATTTGCGTACATCCCAGATGCATACATGTCAAAATTTGTCACAGATACGTACAAGATAAGAAAATGAGCTCACAGTTATGGTTACCACCATTTGGCTACCATTTTGCGACACCCAAATGTAATCCCTTATTTTTATACTGTATTTTTGTATTTATACTGACTGATTTATACTATTTGAAAATTTTCGCAATTACTTCCCGTCATACTTTTATGCAGGCTTCGGACTGACAGCTTATTGCTATTTAAAATTTACATAGATAATATGTAGCATATTATACATTTATAAGGGGAAATTACTTAATTAAAGAACGAATTTTGTTAAAATTGTCAAAAGGAACACAGAATATGTCAGAACTTACTACTATAAGTTATACGCGCATTAACCTCAAAGTTAAGAAACGTTATTATTTTTTATATTTTAACGTTTAAAACATATAAAAAATCAATCCTGAATCATAATTATATTATCCAGCAGATTCTTTTCTTATAGATTTTTTTTTTTTGAATAGGTATCTAAATAAACACTTGAAATAGAGAGAGAGAGAGAGAGAGAGAGAGAGATACATTTCACTAAGTGAAACAGGCGCTAAATCGTCAAGCTTTCATTTTCTTAACACTTTAACTACCGGAAGCCAATTTTATATTTTTTTTATTCTATATTTATTTTTTTTATTTTTTGCGAAGTATCGCTGTTATTTGTGAAGAACTCATATAATCTGCACTCGAATCGTTCAGTCTTTTCGATGTATACATTTCAGTTGCAAGCGGTAGGTAAAGCGTTAAAAACAGATTCACTTTATCCCATGTGTGCTTTTCTTTCCCCCTTCACTTTGTACGCAAGTGGGCAGTGGCGGATAGAACGGCTGGCGGTCGCCAGAAGCCCCGAGCTCGAGAGATTCCTAGTTAAAAACTGCCACAACATAAAAAACGAAAGATTCAATATTTAATATTATTCACGTATTCCACATGTATTAGTACAGTACGTTGCTTTATTAAATTATAGCTAATTAAAAATCATAATTGTTCAAAAATGCTGTCATAACAGTAGTTTCGCCATGTATAATTAATTAAATAAGAAAAATGAGAATTAAATAAAATTATAATGTGTTAAACCTTGTTCTAAATAACGCCATTTTTCTTATAAAAACTTTTCGTGAACGAACTATTGTTTTTATGAAAGGAGAAAACATAAGAGTGTAAGAAGCTGATAAATAAATAATCAGAAATGTGGATAAATAAATAGCCAGAAGTACTATTGAATAATAGTTCGAAGTGTACAAAGAGAGTGGAACTTTTCCTAATGTAGAGATTATTTCGAAAATATTTTTAACAATGCCAATATCAAATGCAACAGGTGAAAGATCTTTTTCAGTTTTAAAACGCTTTCAAACTATTTAAGGGGGTCAGGTACCACTTTTTTAAAAAAAAAAAAATATTTTTGAGGATATGCTTTCCATTTTTTTCTATAGTAATTACAGCATACAACTATTTCTTATTAATTTGTTTGTTTTAATTCAAAATATGTATTTAAAAAAACCTCAAAAAACCAAGGTCCATAATTTTTTTCATATAATATATTGTTTGACTTTGATAAAATAAAATACGTTCTTATAAATAAGGATATGAAGAAAATATAGTCTTCAGAAAATTTTGATAAGTTGTTTATAAAAAATATTAAAAATATAAAAATTTCAAAATTGACGTTTTTTAAGCATTTGCACTGTGACTGTTGTTACTAAAATTCATATCACAGGTTGTAATATATATATGTAAATTCTGCGAAGAAAAATTAAAGAAAACTATATCAACAACACACCCTGGAAAATTCTAACATTTATCTTAAAAGGTTTTGAAGATATATAAAATTTAAATCGTACCATTTCAAAAAACTTCGATTTGAAAAAAACGCATTTAAAGCTTGTCGAGTACAACATCGACTCTTTCTACAACCAGAAGCCGACTGTGACTATTAGGGGCCCCGACCCAACTTGCTTTGGGGGCCCTCCCGGTAAGCGTATAAAGATTGGATATAAATCTGAAAAATGTACGCACCCATGTTCCTATTTAAAAATATAAGTAAAAATAAACGTTTTTATCCCACTTTTAGGCCAACGTCGAAGGTCAAAGAGTGTACTTGCACATCTAAAGTCGTGGGAGTTTTCGTACAAGTAGCAAATAGTGCGTGGCATTGGTGCACCAATTTCGTGTTTTTGGAAACACTGTGGCTCATGCCTATTATGGCATTCGTGATCATTTGAAAAAAGTACAATGCTACAGTTTTATCAAGATGTAAACAGACAAAAATAAAATTGATTACGAAAAAATGTGCAATAAAAATAAAAAATTAAACACCCTAAAAACATAATCTCCAAAATTTTAAAGCCATTTTATGATAAAAAGTAGCCAAATTACAACACAGTTAAGTTGTGAAATTGCAAGACAAGCAACAATGAAAAAGAGCTAAGTTTAGTTATTCTCAAAGCTGTAGTTGCAGTTATAATTGCTGTAATTCTGGATACCAATTTTTTTTTTTCTGAATACCAGTTTATCTGGATATTAGTTATCTAGCGAAATCATATTTCGCTAGATTCGTTTCGGATCGTAAATCCGAAGAACGAAAAAAAAAATTTTTTTTTTCATTATTGTACTATTTTATCACATTAAATAAAATATTTTGGGGTCCCAACCACAAGTGGTACCAGATCACGTTAAGAATGAGGATGGGAGAAGACAGATTGAACAACATGGTCATATTATACCTAGAACAAAAAATTTTGGACGAAATAGATATTGCAAAAAGTAATTGATGACTTTGTCAAAGAAAAGAAAAATCAAGACACAAATTTATATACAAAACATTTTTTAAGCACTGAGGTAATTTATTACTATTAAATTTTTTGAATAAATGTATGGTTTTTCTTGAAACGTTGAGTTTATTATTAGCTACATATTGCCGGTTTAAGGAACTCACTAAAAATCTAATAGTGAAATATTTCCGAAAAAATTATTAGTTCCTTACACCTTTTTGGGGGGACGTGGGAGGGGGGGGGGGCTTGGATCTAAGGGCCTCGAAATTTTTACAGCCAGGGGCCTCCAATAGGCTTAATCAGCTTCTGCAAGTGGGACAATTTTTGACACACGCGTCTGGGATGTCCACAAATAGGCTATAATCATACTCTACTGTAGAATTCTGTCGACCCGTCCTCCTCGGGAAACCGCCCTTTGCCCTCCCCACTTTGTCTTAACTTAAAATTATGAAAAACTCCATGAAATACATCTACAACTACCTTCCCTAAACATCAGAAAAATAAAAAAAAAACTCATCATCAAATAAAATAAATTCACTCATAAAAAATATCATTATTTTATAATGATGTACATAAGGTAATCATAAATGTCCTCTTCTCTCCTTATTGTACGATTTTCCTTAGCAAAATATTTTTTTTTTGTTTTTTTTTGTTTTGTGGATAGCTTAACTTCGCCAAGTAGGATGATCCGCCCTTCTAAAACTGGCTAAACTAAACATGGTATATACACACACACATACACAGCGTAAAACCTCTCTTAACGGACACCTAAATATGCAATATATAGTATGGCGGGGGAAGAGGGCGCCAATAGATAGATCACTGTGCCCAAAGCACCTTAAAGCAAACACTGTACTTTTACGCCCCGGTACGGCTTACTGTAAAGGAAGGTCTTACCAACCAAAGATTAAATGCGGGTATCCCAGATCATCTAAAGATATCGTTCTATAATCTATGTTATTCAATGAAACGTCTGTGGGGTGAACTAGAAAGCCATATCCGATTTCACCTGGAAAAAATTTCCCTACATTTAATTTAAGCAAGTTTTTATTAAAAGACCATGGGGACCATGATCGTATCCAGGGGGGGGTCTTCGGAACCGCCGCCCCCCTGAAACTAAATTTTTAATGGGACTTGGCTACGGCCTTGCATGCTATGATTGTATCGATACACGCTGAAAAACCCTTTGACCCCCTGAAATTAAATCCTGGATACGGTCTTGATGGGGACAGATATATCAATGCACGGCCGTGCACGAGAGGGGGTTGGGAAAGTGAAGTTAAAGCTCTTATTTAAACAACGTTATTAACTACAAAATAAAATTCTTTAGATGTAAGAAAATTTTGTCTCCATCATATCCGATGATGTGGTAATATTAGATGATAGATTGCGCGCGAAGGGAAGAATGATTTGCCTGGTGGGAACCACACCCACGACCTCTTGATATCAAGCCAAGGGCTCTTCCAACTGAGCTCAGTTGGAAGACCCTCAGCCGGATACCAAGAGGTCATGGGTTCGGTTCCCATCAGGCAAATCATTCTTTCCTTTGCGAGAAACTTATCTAACACAACAGATAGCAAGCCTACGAAAGTGGCTGCTATCATCATGGTAAAGGGTGGGCCGATATACCGATTTCCGTTAATAAATATTACTCTTTCCCTTCGACCTATGTGCAATGGTGAGCTGGACCGGTTCGCATGAACTGGTTGTCAAACCTATTTTGAAAATAAGAATCAGTCAGTAAATTTTTTGCCACATGCTGAAGAGAGTGAAAATCGAACGCTCAGCAACCCAATTGTTGAAAATGTTCGCAACTTGCAGCGAACCAATTACTAAATTATTTTTTGCAGCTCAGCGAACTGGTTAAAATTCTTTGCAGCTTAGTGAATCAGTTGTTAAAATTTTGACTACCACCATTGCTTATGTGCATTGGCGTATGCAGGGGATGTTAATGGGGGTTGTAACCGCCCCCCATTGCAATGAAATTTTGTTTAATTCACGTAGTAATATGTGAGTTGTAGCTCTGTAACCCCCCCCCCCCCCCATTGAGCCTATAACCCCCTTACGAACTTTCTGCGTACGCCCATGCCTATGTGTATGAATAGTTTTGCCCCATAGTGTATGTTCTACAATAATTTCCTATATTCATTATTTGGGAATATAATTATTCACACAACAACCATCTTAACGTGCCCAATCCTATAAATTAAATTAGCTGTTTTCGGAAAGCTGGCGTTTCAAATTTTGGATTTCATACGGCTGAACAAATCCTTCGCATAACGTATCTCGCTTTCTCAGTGCAATTAAATCTGTCACCGCGATCGGACAATTACAATTATCAGATTGTTTTTCAATGATTTCTAATCAACTTATCTCTCATATCGTAACTTTTACAAAATATGCAACAGGGCTTTTTTTGGGGGGTGTGGGGGCGAAAAAAAGAAACGTGATGCAGTATTGATAAGCACGTAGATTGCAAAAAGCAAAGAGTAATGCGAATACTTTCATTTTTTTTTTTTTAATCGTCACTTAAAATATCGATGAAAAGAAATTCATCGATAAACATCGATGTTTTCTTATCAACGACGTAGTAGTACGCCTTTTTGCGAAAAGGGAAAAAATTATGTCAACAGTTCGATCCTCCCTTTTTAAGTCAAATGTATGCTTTGTGGGCTTATAAAAATAAAATCAAGAACAGGACATTTTTTTTTTTACTCCCGCGCATTTTAGCTCAAACTAGGACTTTTATACATAGAAAAAAAAAGAGAGAGAGAGACAGCCCTAGCCGGGAGTCGAACTGGGTGGGAACCCTTCGTATGAACCGGAGTGTCTTAACTTGATAGGCCACCAAAGCACAAGAATTTCCCACGAAAAAATTACAAAAAAAAAATTGCTCCGGTGGCTTCTTGTTTTGACCATTTGGTAATTGTGTCAATCCTGTGAGAAAAGTAATACTTTACAAAAACCAAGAGTCATTGGAGTCACAAAATGGGGGGAGGGGGGAGCAAGAACTCGCCTAGACAATAGAAATGAATGCTAATTGCGATGCATTGGGGTGGGGTTCCAGTCTGCCTAAACATCCGGACTATCTACACCAGAGGTTCTTAAACTGTGCTTCGCGGAACCCCAAGGGTTCCACCGTGTTTGTCTATGGGCTCCGCGAAAAAAATGGAAATGGAAATTGAAAATGAAAGAACACGTTCAGAAAAATCAATTTACTTGTTCAGTAAAACAGTAAATGGATGACCTTAATTTTTGGAAAACTATTTATCACATTACGATTACTACATATCTTAATATCGCGCCTGTGGTGCAGAAACATATAGGCCCTACGCGTGTTAAAAGTAAAAAAGCGGGCTCCGCGGTCAAATTTTTTCTTAAAAAGGACTCAGCGAACTAAAATGTTCGAGAACCACTGATCTACGTCAATGTCAAAAGCACCCTCTTCTAATTTTATTCGTGGATTGTGATTGAAAAGTTTGTTTAATGTAGGAAACACAGGAAGGGTGAAGACGGCCAACGCTTGGAAACAAGACCTGATTTGGCGTTTCGTGATTTAAGCTTAGAAAACAGGCGCAGAAATATTGCGAGTGTGGAGGAACCGATGCTCGAAAACTAGACATAAAATCTATGACGTCGGATTAAACCCGCGAAACCAAGGCACAGAAGTTTCATTCGTTGTATAATCGACGACTAGTAACTAGATATAAAATTTGCGCCTCTCTTAATTGGTGACGGCGAAAGCTAAACGTGTAACTGGCGCCCTTTTCATAGTGCATACTATTCACAAAATTAATTGCAAATTTAAAGCTGGCATCGCATGCCAGGCCAGACGTGTCCTGTGATGCTATTTCGCATAGCCCACGGCGAGATCAACCAAATTAAAATACAGTGTTACCTGCCAATAAGGGGAACCTACGGGACCGGACATTTTATCCCTTAAATAGAGGTGTCCCTTCTTTGAAGGTATGTGTGTTAATATACATATATATATCCTTGGGACCAAAGGAATCATTCCTTAAATACAAGTATCACTTACAGGAAGTAACACTGTATTTTTATAATTATTAGCTTTAGCAAAATACTTCGTGTTTTAGGGCCTAAGAACAGCAAAGATCCTGCTGCGCCGGGTCCTATAGTTTGCCGAGGAATCCGAACCTCTTAAGACCTACCCCAGGACTACGGTGAATAATTAGTCAGTAAGTTTTTTTCCACCGTTGGGAGTCGAACCCGGGTAAACAGCACCACAGGCGGATGCGTAACTACTGTACCATCGTAGGGCCTCAGCAAAACAATGCTTAGCAAAAAAATTTGTTTGGTTTAACTCGATAATTTTCCCCAGCAGGTAATTGCAGTTTATTTGTTAAAATTAAAATGAATAATGAAAAAAAAAACTTATGCTTAAAAAGAGTTCTTTAGTCTTAATTAGATAATTAAAAAAACAGCAAAAAAAATTTTTTTTTACGCTAAAAAAGGAGTATTAATGAAACAATCAAGTACATACAGTGAATGCCATAAGTATTCGTACACCTGCAGTGTGTTCTATTTAAGAAACTGCTGTATAATAATTATTAGATGTAGAGATATGGGACAAATGTCACCACAATTAATATAAATTTTTGTATTTACTTCATAAAAAAAGTAAAAAAAAAAATACACATGCACTGCAAATAACAATAAAAAATGAACAAACTTACGCATAGCTCATGTGTCAAAAATATTCGTACACTAATTGTTTTTTGGTCAGAAAATTCATTAATAAAATAATAATTCATTCTTAATATTTCGTTGGGTTCCCTTTAGCTTTAATCACAGCTTTCATGCGTTTTGGCAACGAATCCACTAAGTTTTTGAAAATTTTGAAACTTTCTATTGTGTATTTTTGAAACTTTCTATTGTGTATTTTGAAGCATTCTATTGTATTTTGAAAATTGTAAACCATTTGTGATTTTGTGTCCTAAGTACTGTCCCTTCGCCCACTCTCTGCCACTGGAGTTTTGTTGAAACCCCAGAAGGGTTTCAAGGTGGGAGAATGAAGAATCGGTTTGAACTTTGTTCGGTCGTTCACGTGATCGGAAGTTACTCCGACGGCAAAGGTGGGGGCGAAAGTCAGTCAGTGTGTTTATCACAGTTGAACAGGAAGGTTGTCTTTGTGGTTCGCTCCACGAGCGAATGATCTACGCGTAGTTTTTGTGAGTAATAATTGTCTTTGTGCTGCATCTTCATTAGTTGTTCATAATTAAATTGTACAGTCCAGAAAAGTAGTAACGTTTAATTTTGTGTGTGTGTGAAAGTAATAATTCCTGGTCGCTGCATTGTCGACGGTTTTGTTAGATAAGCTAAAATGTTCAACTTGCACACTGAGTATGCTGACGATGTTTCGATGGAATGTGTTGGAACACCCACCATACAGCCCCGATCTTTCAGCATGTGATTTTCACATCTTTGATCCGCCAAAAAAGCATTAAGGGGTTGCCGTTTTCGCTCGAACAGTGAAGTCATGGACACTGTTCGAAACTAGTTTTAATCTCAACCAAACAACTTCTACGAACGAGGTATTCACCGCTTGGTGCAACAGTGGGACAAGTGCTTGTATAATTTTGGTGATTACTTTAAAAAATAAACTATGTCAGTTTATTTTGTAACTCCTGTTCCGTTTTCATTTGATCCACCCTTATAATTCACGATAAAACACTGGGGATATATAAATAAAGCGAATGAAAACCAACTCAAGAAACACGGGTCAAATCAAACATTCATATTGAAAGGACACTCAACGCATGCGCTGCGATCAATGGCGGTAAAGAGAATTCGCCAAATGGCTTGTGAATTGGTCAAATGAGCCAAGTATTCAGACGCGAAAACAGCTCACGCATGCGCTGTGCTGGTTGGGATCGGAGAAGAATCCTGATGGCCAAGGGCTCGTAATTACAGAGTTCTTTAAGGTCATCCTACCTAGAATAACCTTTCTCCAACGGTGAAATAAGACTTCGTTTTTGCTTCGGTCGGAGTCTGATTGTATTTCCCGACACCTTCAAGACAGGGAGTGTTGAATGTCATTTTGTGTCAATACACATTATTGCTGATACAAGGGGTGTAAATTTCATAATCGATTTAATAAATTTATTTCTGAGTTTTAAAATTAAGTTTGAATGAGAAAACATGGCCATCGACCCCATACAGCCCAAAACAAGTTCACGGCCCCTCAGCACCCTCCGACCGCCCCGTTGAGAACCAATGACCTAGACGAACAATATTTGTCATATAACCTAGGGTCGCAAACCACTCACAGCTATAGTTCTAAAACCGTCCAGCATGCACAAATATTTACAACCACTGCGTGAAAAGCGCCAGATAAAACTCAGGTCAGCTGCTCAAGTGCATAGATGATTAGGACATCGCATTTTGCGCTTCTCATGCACTGGTTGTCACTATTTGTGCATGCTGGACGGTTTTAGAACTGGCGCTGTGAGTGGTTTGCGACCCTAGGTTCTATGACAAATATTGTTCGTCTAGGTGTACCCTACCACTCCTAGATGTTTGCAACCCTGGTGCTGAGACACCCTGTATAGAAGTTAGTCACCTCTTTCCCTGGAAAATCCTTTCAGCTTATGCTACGCCTGAGTGATGTATGCCA
>QLNU02013614.1:7872994-7887045 GCA_006491805.2 Dysdera silvatica
ACTTTTATTTTACATGGTTAAATTACGGGTCAAACTTATTCCCGATATTATGTGACGAAAAAACGACGGAATGCCACTGAGGCTTGCAAAAAAAATTCGACACTAACTATTGAAGTAGAAGTTTACAAATGAAAGTTCGTCAATAGAACAATACCCCCTTTTGGTGCAATAATCAAGTTACAATTATGTCCGTAGATTCATACTGCTAGTGAGAGTTCTACAACAGTTCAAACAAAAAATCATCAAAGACACTTACATTAACTGGTCATCTCATTAGGCTCTGAAGTTCAATCCCCTAAATGGGGGTTCCTTCTTCTTATCGTCGCTTTTATACTAGTAACAATCACAAGCTGCCTATAAGATCATCGACGCCACACTGAAGAAGTCGAGCCACCAACCGGCGTCATCCATTGGAAGTATTCCCCAATTTTACGCCGTGGAAGTAAGTCTATCTACTGCTCTTGTGATTTGGTTTGGTTCCACATGAACTGGACTTCGTTTTTAAATATTGACATTTGTCAGCGAGAAAGCAAAGATGTTCTGATGAAACCATCTCTGCTGTCACCGCCACATACTTTGCTCACTGCTTCTGTGATTAATTTCACAGTACGTTTAACCACCTGTGTATGACATGGAAATTCGTTATGTCGAGAATTAGTATCCGCTTGGAATGAATGAGGTCTAAGAGTTCTTTGGATATTTCAGATGCTAGAAGTGGAGGACAGGTAATTTTCGTTGATGACTAGATGATCCACCTTGTCTAGTCTTTTGCATCAAAATTTAAATCAGGAGTGATGAACGTACATACGGATTTGCATTTCTCTAGTTTTTTCCTGGCTTTTAAAATGCACCTTAAAGCAAACTCTCTGATATGCTGTCTTTCACCATAGCCAGGAGGTGGTTCTCAGGAATAGCAAAGAAGGCATTGGATGCGTTAAAACAAAAACAAACGCTGGGTAGAAAAATGGAGCCATTAGGTTTATAGAACTTTTCGTCAAAAAGCCTTTACAGTGGTCCATCTGTATGCTCCACTTCAATGAGTTGCCATTGAGGCACTTTATTGAAAAGTTAGATGGCAAAACAAATGCCCCGTAGTCGTACTCTGAACCTATCGAAAAGCACCTTCAAAGATGCGAAAAATTACCAATGGCAAAATTTCTGGAAATTTAGTACATACTTCCAAAAGTGGACAAAGATATCCTAAGCAAAAATCGAAAATATTTACTTGAAATTTCACTAGCCATACACTTAGGTGTTTGTCCTCGAGATCTTATCATTCGTAACTCTGGACTGCTCAGCCATTCCAGGTGGTTGACAACGGCTAATAGAGTCCTTAGACTATACGTTGCTTCCTCAGACCCATCTTCAAATCTTATTCATATCACAGCGTTCATCCTGAAAGTATACTCACCTCTATGGTTCACAAAGGGAGTTTGCTTTGAGACGCAGTTTAAAACACGGAAAACCCAAAGCAATGCAAATCTATACGTACATTCACAATTCCTGATTTAAATTTTAATACAAATGTCTACACGGGGTTGAACAGTTGGTCAGTAACGAAAATTACCTTTCCTCCACTTCTAGCATCTGTAATATCCGAGGAAATCTTAGACCTCATTTATTCCAAGCAGATATCAACTTTCGAATTAGACGAATTTTCATTTCGCACTCAGGCAGTTAAACGTACTGTAAAACTAATCGCAGAAGCCGCGAGCGAAGTATGTGACCGTAACAGCAGAGATGGTTTCATCAGAGCAACTTGGCTTTCTCGCTGCCAAATGCCATTATTGGAAAACAAAGTCCAGTTAATGGGGAACTAAATCAAATCAAAAGAATAGTAATTTTCCACTTCCAGATATGGTTGATTGGTTGGAAATGGCGTGAGTGTAACTCAAAGTGCCGCCACCTACCCGTGGTGGGTGCTGCGTCGTTTTCCTTTACACTGAATGTGGAATGCAAACAGGCGAAGAGCTGCACAGCAATAGTTAATCAAACAGTCTACTTAACCTATTTTTCTGAAGTCATGAACGCTTCTACGGTGTTTTGTTTTTTTCACAATTTTGGCCAATTTTCGTCCTAATGCGACCCCCTGCCAGCTCCCTTTGGGGCTATTTTCGTCCGTCAAAGTTTTATTTCTCGTTAACTAATTTCGAATTACTGCCACAACTAAAGTTTCATGATAATCCGACAAATTTAAGGCACTATTCAAAAGTTTCTAAAAAAGGTCAATTTATGGCTAATTTCACAAATTTTGAGGGTCATGCGTGACCTGAAGATATTATCCGATTCCAAAACTTATTTTTTCACTGTGTTTATCTCGAGAAAAAGCAACTTTTCCGCACTATTGCGTTTCGATTCGAGCAACTTTTGAAAATTCGACCCACCCAAGTGTATGTATATATATATATATCCATCTCATTTGAGATTTAAAATAAGTGCCACAAATGCATTTAGGGTTACCATCAGAACGTGAGTTGTCCTGCCATAACGGAGACGCCCATCTCAGATTATGAATAACAAAATGAACAGCTAGTTCCAATAAAGAAGCTAAAGAACTGCTTTTGAGAACAAGATATTAAAAAAATACAGAAAACCAACCAAAAGAGGAGAAAGAAATGTACTAAAGACCCACTAAACGAGGAAGATGTATATGCATATACTCACATTTTTCGCACACATTGCTAGAGGTTAAGCGGCTGTTGTCACAATACTCAGGCAAACATCGTGATTTGTAAGTGTAGCACCAGAACGAAGGGCCACGTTTGCAAAGCGATGCAAGTCATTTGTGTACACCAGGTTTTGTGTTTTACAATGTAAGGACCGCCAAACCTACAATTGGCCATGAAATGGATCCAAACCAACAATTGTACAAGGAATCTGAGAAATTCTGTTGCCTAGGTAACCAAACCCTAGACTATAAGGGACAGAAGAACAAGACATCATCTACAGTACAATTGGTATTGAACCTGAGTTAACAGCCAAATACTCGTAAGTGAACATGTTAGCATTATGGCCCCATAGGGTTGTGCATCGGGTGTAAATTATCAGTTCTGTTTTGACTGACTCGTTGTATAGTAATGTAAAGTGAATTCGGCCTTGTTCTTCTTAAAAGACAATGAAGAATCAATTACGCGTGCTCTCCCTATACACACATACATATATACAGTAAAACCTCTCTACAACACTATTATACGGACCGAGAAAAATTATCGTTGTAGAGGGATTTATCGTTATATCGGATATCGTTGTAGGGAGGTTTTACTGTACGTACAGGGTGTAACTGAATTAATGGCCAGAATTTTAAAGTGTAATAGGGTCGCAAATCACCTACAACGCTAGTTTAAAATCATCTAGCATAGGCGTAATCTGGCGGGGCACTTCCCCCCTCCCCCCCAGCTTTTTTTAAGAAAAGAGGCAAAAGCATACTTTTTCTCATACAATTTTGGGCTTTTTGTTTTTTACCCACCCCCCTCAGTTTACGCTATATTTAACTCCCAAGTTACGCCGTAATAAATGCATGCGTGTGTTTGCGTTGTGGGGAAAATGACTCTTTGATATGTACTCACTTCATCCTCTTAATTTTCAAATGTATTTTCTTGACAATTATTTTCTGTTTGCACATTAAACAGAAGTCAATGTATTTGTCAAATTAAATCTTATTAAATTCTATTTTCTATTACTTCAAATGATGCTTTCGAGCAGAATGAGAAGAATGTATTACGAATCTATACTTAGACATCTTATTATTTACCAAATTAAAAAAAAAAAATTCATTTGCCAAGGTTAATCTACTTTTTTGCCATTCTCCAAGTTCAAATCATCATTACTGTTGATAGCTACTTTATAAAACCGTTTTAGCTTATTAAAAAACAAGAAGCTGAATATACATAAACAAGGTCTCTCTTTTCTCTGTAGATTTTTATTTTTTTAACAATAAACATATTTTCGAAGGCTATAACAACTCAAAGTAATAAATCTTGGAATGCATAAATTAAAAATTAAACTCTGCTAATATATACATAGCAATAAAATATCGTTTCCATTTTGTATCTTTGGAAAAAAATTCATAAATCGATGTTTTTTACAGGAAATCTGACTTACGAACATTTGAATATGTAATATCTGTGTATTTCACATATACATACATACATCTCAAAAGTAACAACGCTTACAAATTTAAAAAATATAATTTGAAGACTCTATATTAAGTCTTTTATAAAAAGTATATGATTCTAATTAAGATAACAAACCTATTATCCTTAACATATTATAGTTTGTACAGTGCAATTAAATTAAGTGTAATAATTACATGTATATACACCAAAAATACAGAAACTGCTACAGCGAGAATATCACAACTTTTCTTCCCAATGGCTATGTTACACAGTGTAATATTTGGTTTCAATTTGATATTGCTGAATTGGAGAACTGATAAGTTAAACAAATAATTTTTTTGAAAAGAAAATGCTTATACACCTTTCATAATACATGCCCCAATTTGTATTATTTGGTAAATAAATATTTATTCTGAAAGACCTTATTTAAAAGGCATTTGACTTATTAGATGTTCGAAAAAGGGGCCTTTGAATTATTTGCTAGAAAAAGGCCATTTGTCTTGTTTCCTGTTGGAAAAAATGAGGCATACATCTAGTAAAGGGAATTGAGAATGATAATTTAAATAATAAAAAAAAAATTAAAAAGTTCAAAACCATAATTTAAGGACAATTTAATGGGAATTTATTTTATGAGTTCTAATAAGAAATGTGCAACTGCAAGGATTTTCATACAATGAGTAAGAAGAATTTTATCTTAAGGGTTTTAAATGTAAAACATCTAAATTTCATTTGAACTGTTTCTCTTCAAGGAATGCCAAAAAACATTTAAATCAAAATTTTAGTTCACAGACAATTTAAAGGTAATTTAATCAAGTGTTTCAATTCAAAAATAGTCAAAAGATTTTTGAACCAAAAATTTAAATTCAAAGACAGCTGAAAGATCGTTGTATTACTAGTTTGAATTTAAAAATTATCAAGACATTTTAACAATAATAAGCTACATCGTGACAGCTTAAAAGCGCTGAAAATTGTTCTGTATATTCTTTTCAAATAAGTTACTGAAATCAAACTATAAGCATTTCTCCAATGCATTAAAAAAAAAAAAAATGTAACAAAATTTTGCTCGGCACAATCGACAAAAAGGGAGGTAAATTTTTACATAGTCCATGAATTCACAATATAAAAAATTTGGAAAAAACCCCCTGCAATATAATATAACAGGTCGTATTTTATGAAACAGTTTATAAATTTGAACCATATTTAAATTATGTGGCACCACTTTTTGAAAAATGCAAATTTTACAACCAAACTAAATCAATGCTGTTATAATTTCTCTTTTTGACAAATAAACTGAGAATGTATATTGATAATGGTTGGATAGATTTTTGTATCCCCATTTTAATAGGTTAAACATAAGGGGCACATCAATACTGATTTAACACAAGTGACACATTTTCGGGAAGACCTTTTAGTTTTGAGTAACAAGACAAATATAATTTCAAAGATGTTTTGTTACAAATCGGAGCTTGAAGAATTGAGTCTTTGCATTTGAAAGCTCGAACTTCTATTAGCCAACTGCTCTGTTCGCAGCGCCAAATCTTCACCAAAGTCATGCTGATCGAGCATGGCTTTTTCGATCTCGAATACTGGATCGCTTTGAATGGGATCTAACAGCGTAACATCACTTTTGTCCCCATCGCCATTGCAGTTTTTGCTGTTTAGATAGAGACAAGAATCCTTTAGGGTCACTTCCGATGGTGCGTCGAGTTGCACGTTGATGTCGTTCAGTGTCTCTTCTTCCGAGTTGGTATGGGAACTGCCACCCATCCACATTTTTAAGGACCCTGTCTGGAACTGTGGACTGCCAGAAGGCAGTGTAACAGTGTCACTGTTGTTCACAGAATGTAAACTGGAATTAAGGTTAGGATAGCTTGAATGATGGTACGTTTCTCCGATTCTTTTCATCTTGAAGGTGAGTCTCTGCAGTTTTCGTTCGTTCTTAGAGGAGCGAATGTGGGAGCTTTCAAGCACTTTGATGTTATTAAGGCCTTTGTCTAGTGAAGAACTGAGTGTGGTCGATGCTTCAGTGGGTATTTGTCGAGGGAGGATGCAAGTGTCTTCACTACATAGTGTGTCCCTGGGCATCATTTCTGCCATTTCCTTTTTCAAATATTCCGTTTCAGAATTGGTTGGCTGACCGTTATTGACAGCTACGTTGATGCTATTGGCAGTACTCGTAGAATGTGTCAACCCATTCTGTGGTGACTTTTCTGGAAAAAGTTTTGAACCTTCTTCTGACGAACCTCTATTTAAAGTGGCCATTTTCAGTGGGGGCATTGGACCCATGTCACTGTAAGAGACAATAAAGCACTCAACTACTAAGCACATTCACACCCAAAATATTTCATCCGTTAATGTATACAGAAACTCCACAAGTGTGTGTGTGTGTGGGGCAGGAGAGTATATAGAGCTGAAATGATACATACTCTTATGTATATATATATATATATACAAAAAAGTATCATAATTTACGTTTTATGGTGTAAAGCAGGGGTAGTCAATCTGGTCCCTATCACCCACTAGTGGGTTGTTCGAGCTTTCATTGTGGGCGGTAGGGCTTTTGTCGGATACTGAAACTTATGAACAAACCCTACGAAAATTAAACCAGATATCAAATATTTACTTTCGCAACATCAGCTTCAATGATCTCATTAATAATCAGTCAAAGATAATTTCAATAGACTTTATAGTTTTTATATTTTTCTTCTTCTTCTTCTTCTTTTCTTTTTTTTTCAATTTAAGCAGTTTCTGCACTAATAGGCACTGTATGGATGGAGATGCAGAAATGCAATATCAAATTAAATTTTCTGTGTATTACAAACATGCGCAAGTATAAACAAAAAGATAAATTTAACTATACATTTTTACTAAACCTCCACTCAAAAATTATGAGAACTTTGAAGTTACGTTAATAAGTTACTGCGGAATGGGTGGGTAGTAAGAAAATTTTACTACCAACAAAGATACAAAAGTCGGTGGTAGGTATAAACAGATTGGCTATCCCTGATGTAAAGGATAGAGTCATTCTCTGTAAAATCAGATGCATAACTAGATATTATTGGGGGGGGGGCTCGACATTCGTCAATGTTTTGATGTATTTTATTAATATATTTAATAATAATAAATATATAAGTAGACTAATATATTTAACGTTAATGAATAAATTTCTTAAAATAAATTTTGCATTGAAAATTTAGAGAGGCGTACTAAAATTTATAATTCCCTTATCCTAGAGAAGGTGAAGATTCAAACCTCTGCAAAATACATGATGTAGACAAGATTTACCATAGAAATCTATTTTGAATACATTTTTATCGTCAAAGAACAATTTCCATTATCATGTACAATTTAATACAAAACAAAAAATTTAAAATAAGATTCTACAATATTTTATTTTGAAAACAATTTTCCAGGGAAAGCTAATTACATTTCCAGGGGGCTCAGCCATTCCAGCCTGGCTAAGGCTCTGTGACTAATATAGAAACCCACAGCTTTCATACCCAAATATGGCATTCATTGAAAATATACTTATATGTAAACAGTGGCGAGTATAGGCATATTTCAGGTGGGGGCTGAGCTATCTCCCCTGAAGAAGGAAAAATGTTAACCCAATAAAAAATCCATTCAACTAGGAAAAATAAAAAATGAATGTTCCCTACATCTTGGGGTTAGTTATGGTAGTAAGCTGCGAAAATTTGAACAACTAGTTTGTTGAGATGCAAAGCATTGTAACAAATAGTCTGCGGGAAGTTCAAGCATGTGAAGAGAGCATCAAGCCCATAAGTCAGACAAACATAAAAAAATACTTAAATAAAAAGAACATGAAAAATAGTTAAGTAAAAAGAAAAATAACCAGATCAAAAATATTTTAACTACCAGGTCATATGAACTGTTTAGCTCACGACTGTATATAAATCACAATGTCAACAAACCTTGTAACTGAAAATTTTAGATCAATCAAATTATGAAGGTTTGGTAGGGTCGCACTTAGGTCTTTGGTCACAAGCCCATACAGCACTCTCAGCTGGAAAGACAATTCACATTAAAAAAAACTTAGTTAATTCAAAGAGAAAAAAAAAAACGAAACTTAAATTTATTAAGTGGCCGTAAATTATCCCAAAACACCCACAAGCATGTGAAATTTATAATTACATTAAATCATAATTCTGTGACACAGGATTGAATCCACAAACACAAGTGCGTTGGAACTCTATGTGTGATTGTTTAGAGAGGTACATTAAAAATTGGCAAATTTCCATGCATGTAATTAAAGAAAATGGAGATGTAATAGATGCAAAAATAAACTTGAAAGTTATAAACATGGGTATAAAGAGGAATGTTGAAAACCCACTCCTTCAGTTGAAACTAATTCTGTTGTTTAAGAAAAACAAAGTAGCTGTGTTTCTAAAATAGTAGAAGTTTGGAAAGATCTCGAAGACGGTATAAAAGATTGTTTGCGTGGATTTTTATGGCGCAAGAGCATCTGGGCTATACTGCGCCAAACACGGTAAAATCAAAAACTGTAGTAAAAGCCAGTACTTTTTAAAAATTTTAAAACGTGTGTATGGTCAGCATGGTCATTTAAAATGTCAGACAGTGATGAAGAGTTATAAGTAAGAGTGCGGGCAAGTCTAAAATAAGGGCATTGAGTTAAAATGTGTAAAACACTTATGGGTTCATTGCACACTTGGCAAATTGGTGCTGGTTTTCCTTCCAACAGATGTCTATGGGTGAGATGGGAATGCCCAATGCGAAGTCTAGCAAGGAGAACCTCCTCTTTCCGATTTTTACGGTATGAGGAGGGCCAGTTACCAATTGTATGTTTAATATTATGCAATTTGTTATTGGTTTGATGATCCCATTCTTCTTGCCACCTTTGATTCACACAGGTCTTGATAATTGGTTTCAGGTCAGAGAAAGGAAGAAGTTGGCTAGAAGCAAGTGGTGAGTTCGTTGCCCTTGCAGCTGCATCAGCAGCCTCATTCCCTTTGATACCAATGTGAGCAGGGATCCAGCAATGATTGTGCACGCGCTGCAGTTGTACCTGCATGATGATCATATCTTAGAGTATAAAAGACCTTGCTTGTGGCACATCTTCATATGTTAACATGTTCAAAATATGCTATGAGCAAGCTGTTATCTGCAGCTCAGTATATGACACATTTATTATCACAAAATTTTAAAGCAGAACACTTGTCAAGGAGTGAGAAGGAACAAGCAATAGGTTTTGTAAAAAAGAAATACAAGCATATCTCATTGTTAGGCATCGTTCTTACATCTATTGTCCGTGAACCATCTTTTCAATGGTGTTTTATTTGAAAAGAGACAATGAAATCAATTTCCACTCTTCAGTGGCGAAAATCACTGGCCTTCATAAAAGAATGTGTTGGACAAAAGAAACTCGATGCTATTAAGGATTGATTGGTTGTATTTTTATGGCGCAAGGACAGCAAGGGTCATTCTGCACCAAACAAGGTGCTATTGAGGAACTATGCACAGCTTAGGGAACCTCTACTGGAGTTGAAAGGATGTTTTCCATATTTGGACTTGCGCATATCAAGTTACGAAATCAGTTAGGAGTTGATAAGGCAGTGAAGTTGATATTTTTATTTAATTCCTTAAATGCTGGTTTTTAATAATACCAGAATTGAAATTTCGAATGCAATTCGTAGTTTCAATAAACAAGAAGCTTAACGTTTGTTTTTTATGTTATTAAATATGTTATTTAGATATTCCCGTAAAGCTTAAGAAGAGTAAATTGTTTGTTTGTTTTTTGGTTTTACGGCTCAAAGACTACAGTGGTCATGCTGCGCCGGGACCTACTGTTTTCCGAGGAATCCGAACCTCTTAAGGCCTGGGGAACCAAACCCCGGACTACAGTGAGCAGTGCGATCTTTATGAGATCTCTGAGTAAGCGTTCTTTTTGCACTGCTGGGAGTCGAACCCGGATTAGCCGCGCAATAGGAGAACGCGTTACCACACTGCGCCACCGCAGGGCCAGAGTAAATTGAATGTTAAAAATCTTACATAGATGAAGCTGAATGAAAAATTTGATTTAATTATTATTTTTCAATTTTATTTCCAAACAAATCTGGCTCAATATCATATGTCACCCAAAACCAGAGATTTTAATATATTATGTGACTGATATCTCGCCAGGGCAGCACCAGAAAAAGCGTGAGTTTGACAAAGCCGATGCTGCCCCTATGAGTTGACAATGTCATAATCTCTAAATTTTTTTTTCCTAGACATGACAAAAGTAAAGCCCACATCAAACACCATAAAAATGCACAACATAACAACAGGAATTTAGAAATAACACAAAATACAAAAATTTGGTTGATTGTTTTAAATTCAGTATAACACAGGAATGATTTACCTATCCCTTTGCCCCCCCCATCCTTTTTCCCTTTCTCCCCTTTACCCATTTTTCATCAATTTTATTTCCCACCCTTCACCTCACAAAGTCCCCTACTTCCCCCCATTCCTATTTTTTTCCTTCCCTTTGAACTCTATTTTCCCCCTCCCCCATTTTCTTTTTTCCCCCCTTTTTTATATGAGGTATACAATCTTAAAAAAAATCTGATTCAAATAAAAAACCCTGATTTAACTAAAATGAGTTTTTTTACACCCTGATAAGAAGCAAATGGGCAAAGCCAAGATTACCTATGTGACAACTGAACTTAAACTTACTAATATTGTATTGGCTTATAGAATTTACATAATTATTAGGAGAAAAATTATTTAGTACTATCGTAGGGATTATGAGGAACAGTATATTAATATTTTTTTATTAAACAAATAGTATTGTTTTCGGAAACTTTTTATAATTGCATCACCTGTGTGACCTCTTTGTGTCACTTTTTCTGTCTTCGCCCAAATACATACAGCCAAACCTCTTAAACGCAAATTTCTTTTAAGTTAAATTGTTTCCCAAGTCCCCATCAAATTATAATAACGTAAGTTATACATGAATACCATTTTTTTTGTATACTGCAAACTATAATACTTTTAATACAAACAGATTTTTTGTCACCTCAACGAAGTTTGACTGTAATGTAATTTTCCATTCAAATGCAAATATTTTTCAGCCGAAAAGCATAGAACTTAACTAACCAAAAACGTCGAAGATAATGATGGGTTCAAAAAATTATTATACATAACACCACATTTGTACACATACCTGGGCTATATCCTTATTCAATAAATACACACCATACTCAAATAATCTTTTATTACTTCCTTTAGCATTTAGAGGGAATCTGAAAAAAAAAACTTTTTAGTATCTTCACAGTAAATACATACCTGCCAACATTAAAAAAATATTTCAGAAGCAATTGCCAAAGATTTCAGGACTTTTTGGGAGCATTGTTTTAACACAACACAAAGTCAATTATTTTAAAATAAATGTAATTTTGTTGTGTTATATGATAATATTAACTGAACAACATTTTACGTAAAATTTGGTTAATTTATATTATACTGCAAAACCACCTCAAAATTTATCAATAGTTTTTCATTTCTCTCTGCAGAAATTACAAAAGTTTCTGGCATGCTGTGTTAAAAATTATATTTACATTTTTTCAATAATATTCGAATACACACAAAAAAAAAAGCATATTTGTTGTAAACATAGTTTATGAGTTTTACTGGAAAAATACTAAAATATTTTGACATTATGACTAAAATTTACACTTGCGTATATTACCTTGGTTAACACATAAAAATGCTTAAAAATTGTCCTTAAGAATTGAAGTTTTTTTAAGTGTTCAGTTTACACATACATTAAGTAGAGCAACAATATTAAATGAGCTCCAAATGTATTTTTAGTAATTTTAAGTTTCATAATCTTTAAAAAATCGATATATATATGCACACATAATTATTCTTTCTGCTCCTTTAATGTTTGTTTGTTTGGGTGTTTTATGGCGCAAGAGCATCTGGGCTATACTGCACCAAGCTGTTCCTTTAAAGCTTGGTACATTACTTATTTTGCCTTCACTAAATTTATCTCTGACAAAATTGTAGAAGGGTTTTCTGGAGCAAATGTAAATCTACATGGAGCTTGCGGAGTTAACATGAATTTCCAGAGATGCTCTGGACATTCCAGAGCAGTTGGTAGATATGGTGGATATATAAATCTCCATTAGATATTTGTCATTTTTTTGTGTGTATTCACAAATATAGATTGGTTTATTCAAATATGAGATTGCACTGTTGCATGCTTATATACCCAGGACTCAACAAATCATGGTGAACTATACCCCCATCAGGCAAGTGGGTATTTGCCCGTCTCAATAAGAAAAATAATTCCCTCTCACCAACTGCGAAAATCTAGTCGTCAATAGTGACCAGATTTGTCAAGCCATAGGAGCACTCCAGCACCTGGAGACTAGGGGCCATGGTTTCTGGTGTGTCAACATAATGGAGGAATTAGCCATAATTTCACCACGCTGGCTAGACGGGTTGGTGAATTAGCCCTCCCCTTCCGCCTTTCTATCCGTGCAGCAAATATTAATTTGCCACATAAATAGAAAGCTCAGCCTGCACCACTTGAAGGCGGGGTAGGACACTAGGTTACTGGCCTGGCCGGTTCCACACATCGTCACATACGTTCAGCGTGTGGGTCTCCTTCCAGTTAGATACCAGCAACCCACAGGCTACACACACATATATATATCATCATCATCATATTCAACCATTATCTATCCACTGCTGGATGAAGGTCTCTCCAAATGCTTTCCACACAAGTCTATCCTGAGCAATTCGCTTCCACGTCACCCCAACCTGTTTTCTTATTTCATCCACCCATCTAGTTTGAGGACGTTTTCTAGGTCTTCGGTGGTCTCTTGGAATCCAGTTCAGAATTTCTGTTGTCCATCGTTGATCAGTTCTTCTTGCAATATGCCCAGCCCATCGCCATTTCAGCCCTTTTACTTTAACAATGATGTCCTCTACTCTAGTTTGCTCTCTCACCCAAGTGTTTCTTTTTCGATCTCTCCTAGTTATTCCAAGCATGCACCTCTCCATGCTCCTTTGCGTTGTCTGTAACTTTCGTATTGCTCCAACTGTTAGACTCCATGTCTCTGATCCATAAGAGAGGACTGGCAATACACACTGGTTGAAGACCTTTCTTTTTAGACACAAAGGCAATTTCCCCTTCAGGATAAAACTGTTTCTTCCAAATGCACTCCAGCCAAGTTTAATACGTCTGTTGAGTTCTTTCATAATGTTGCCATCCATTGAAATCAGCTGGCCAAGGTAAATATATGAATCAGCAATTTCTAGCTCAATGTTGTCAACTTGTATTTTTGTTTCCTCTACAAAATTATTGAACATGATCTTAGTTTTTTGTAGGTTCATCTTGAGTCCAACTTCTTTACTTCTAGTTGAGAGCTCCTGTACCATGTCTTGGAGTTCTGATGGGTTCGTTGAAAAAATAACAATGTCATCAGCAAACCGCAAATGATTTAAATATTCACCATTTATTTTTATTCCCTTGTTATTCCAATTTATCAGCTGAAAAATCATCTGTAAAGCTGAAGTAAAAAGTTTTGGAGAAATGGTATCTCCCTGCCTCACCCCTTTGCCAAGTTTGATAGTTTTGGTATCTTTATGTAACCGAAATTTTGCACTTGCATTTTTATACACACGTTTCACCATGTCAATGTACACATCCTCAATGTCTGTTGATCTTAAAGAGTTGATGACTGCTGATGTTTTAATAGAGTCAAAGGCCTTCTCATAGTCAATAAATGCAACACACAATGGAAGTTCATATTCATGTGTTCTTTCAATTAATTCTCTTAATACTTGAATATGGTCCACTGTACTGAATCCACTTCGAAATCCAGCTTGTTCTCTTGGTTGAGCTGCATCTAATTTTTTCTGCAGGCGATGTGTTAGCACTTTTGTGAAGATTTTATAAATAGCAGG
>QLNU02013614.1:7887145-7912732 GCA_006491805.2 Dysdera silvatica
TGTACAGTACCATTGTAATCAAACCAGGGTTAATGGTACAACATATGAGCATGTTACTTCTATGCGACAGTATGGCAATATGTATCAATACTAAAAAGTGTAAAAAATTACAATTAATTTACTTTGGAAGGTACGAAGAGACGTTATTTTTCATTAAATCTTTTAAAGCACACATTTTTTGGCTTTAACGAAATTTTGTATGTTTGCACAGTCAAACTTTGTTAATAGGAACATGCTTAATATAAATTACTTTTAACACAAACTGTCTTCCGAACCTCCATAAAATTGTACAGTAATATAATTCGATCTTTTCTGAATAATATGAACGAACTTTTTGTCACCATGAATATTCATGTTAACAAGGTTTGACTGCATATCTTACACAGATTTCTATGAAGTTTTTTGTAGGTCTTGGAATGGGATTGACAGCTTAACAAGGCTTCTAAACCATGACATTTAAATACAACCAAGCTAAGTGGGAATCAGTAGCTTAGCAATTCAAAACTTATGGGGAGGTTCAAGTGGCTTTAAGGAAGATTATGTCATGTGGTCTCATCGTCGATTGTGCATAATTTTAATGGGAAAGGTGGCTGCCAAAGGGCAGCACTGTAATCCCAGACAGGTTTTAAAGTCAAGAGATCTTGACTGCCAATGGGCGAAGGGGAGATTGTCGATCCGTGCTGGCGTACACGGACGCACTGCTCGCACTGGTGTCTTGGTGTCATCATTTAATATAATCACCATTTAATCATGTGGTCTCAGAGAAAATGATGTGTTTTGATATCCAATGGAGGCTTAAGTCCCCTGAGCCCCTCCCACTTCCTTGCATCACTGGTGGGAATTAAATTTAGCCAGTAGGCAAAAAGATGGCGGTTATTACCATCATTGGCGAAATTTTACGGAAGTGGTGACATCGAAAGTAGCAATGTATCATTTCCGTTTGAGTTGAAACTTGCACTAAATTTAAATAACTTTTTGACGACAAGAAATAATAGCTGGGATAGGACAGTCACTTTTTCACATTATTAACAAAACCTTGGCTGGATAGTAAGAATAGCAATAGAATACAACCCATTTTTTAATGGAAAACCATTATTCTTAAACAGGGTTGTCTAACTTTTTTGGGAAGCGGGCCACTTACAAATTTTTCACAAATCTCGCGGGCCAACAGTTTCAGCAAGCAAGTAAAAAAACCGTCTCTTCAGAGTTTCTTTGGATTGTTTATTTGTTCACTTGCGCTATAATAAGGGGTCATCCATGCGGTTTTTCTCGATTTCTGAAAAAAAAAATCATTTTCCTTTCATTCCATACAGTCATCGGTAGGCCAGATAAACACCGTTAGTGGGCCGGATTGTGGCCTGCGGGCTTATGTTGGATAACCCTGTTCTTAAATATGTTTCACTGCCTTGTTGCTCTTGCCTAAAACACTTCACAATTTTTTACTATAATAATGGCTGTATTGGTAAAAGCACTCAAATCTACTCATTTTTTTATTATCACAGTGCAAGGACAATTAAAGTCTTGTTATTCGGATCTCAGTTTCCAAGGAATCTAAAACTCAGTTGCTTGGGATAATCAAACCCTGAACTATGCTGGGGCAGAAAAAATGGCATGCATTTTATGGTATCGTTGGAATTGTTCATGGTATGATAGATGAAAACATCGCTTTTACATCACTATAAGGTATCATAACCATTTCTTGGAGAAAATTGATGTTTTACTTAAGATCTTTCACTCTGTTTTTACTTTGCATCCTAAGATTTCATTACGGACCATCAAGGAGGGGACTGAGAGTTTAACATGATTTATGAACTGCGATACAGTTACACACAACCAAACCCACTATGAGTTAAACACTGTCGAGTAAAAAGTGGTCATAATCACTGAGGGGGCAGATCTCTCTACCTTTTCGATAAAACAGTTTAACGAAGTTTAACTGTTGAGCCAAGTTTTCATTTCACGCAAGCCATGCCATCATGTTCTACGGTTTTCTGAGCAATCCAAAGTTCTGTTGCCTACGGAACCAAACAACCCTGTGCTACGGTAGGTAGAAGAAAGACATGTCTTACAGTTATAACTGGAATCAAACTTGGCTTAATGGAGCAACAGATGAACACCTCATTTCTTTATAATAGTAAGGTATTTATCAGTCAAAAGGTTTAGAATGATGATTTGTTCACTTTTTTGACTTTGGCAAGCATCAAATCTTGATTTAAAAGTCTTAACAGCAAGGTGTTGCTTTTTCATTAAATCTTTTAAAGTGCACATTTTTGATTTTGGCAAAATTTGGTATGTTTGTAGCCGAACCTCGTTAATGTGAACACACTTAATACGTTACTTTTAACATGAACTATTCCTGGAATTCACATTATATAAATTGTACTGCAAACCATTCAAAGGATTACTTGGGATGCAATGTTCATTAAATCTTTGGAAGTGCACATTTTTGGTTTTGGAAAAATTTGGTATGTTTGTAGTCGAACCTCATTAATGTGAACAAGCTTAACGCAAATTACTTTTAACACAAACTATTCCTTGAATTCCCATTATATAAATTGTACTGCAAATCATTCAATGGATTATTTAGTATAGAACAGGCAACTTAACATCATTTCTGAGTCACAGTATGCTTACGTATGACAAAGCTTACTGGAAATAGATTTGTTTGCATTTTTATAGCACAAAGACAGCAAAGGCCATACTGTACTGAGACCTTTGGTTTTCTGAGAAATCCAAACCTTCGCTGGTGAGGGGATAAAACTTTGGATTATGGCACACATTCCGTGGTACTGATGGAATCAAACTAGAGAAGTGTGTGGGAAAATTTTGCGATCTTGAAATTTTAAAAATGCAGTTCTCTTTTTAAAAAAATGTCATCACTTCTCCTTTTGTCTTTCTCTGTGTACGCATATAACTTTAAGAAGTTTAAACATAAGAAACAATATTAGATATAAATTAAAAATATTATCATCAGTCATTTATAACATAATCATAATTCCTCCTACACCTGACTGCATAAAATGGAATCCTCTGCAAAGACTAGCTTGTCTTTTCCCATCCTATTAAAATATATCTTACATTTTCACTAAATCATTTTAAATTTCATCAAATATTTAAAGTTACCAAACATTTTAGCTGAAGGTCCCCTCCACCCCTTTGTGATATTGCAGGAGCTCACACCCTCTCACTACTTTGAAATAACGTCGGCAGGAAAGTATACGAATCTAAAAAAAAAAAAGCTCATTTCACACACAAAAATATTATTTACAAAACATTATTAAATAGCCTACATATAAAATTTAAAACATAAAAAAATACGAAAAAAATGAACCTATTGCAGAAAAAAAAAACTGATTCATTACATCGCATTATGATTTATTTTTTCACTAATAATTTTAGGAACACTACATTATTTGATATGACGCAGTAGGTACGACAACCCAATTAGTTGCCAGGCTGATGCCTTAATCAACTACGGCATACGTACATCTATGACAGAATGGGGTTGCCATCGCTACCGCATCATACCAAATAATCATAATAACACAAAATAGTAACATTTCTACAAGAGCATTAGTAACATTGATTTTTTCCCACTATACCGTACATAGTACGTAACGTGCCATCTGCACTTATATAATGAATGAAGTTTTATGGAATTACAAGAATGAATGATCAAAGTTAACATGAATTTTTAAAATTGAAGTTAATAATTGACGTTAAATTGGAATTTTGAACAACAATGGTGTAGCTGGAAGGACCTCCTAAATCACGAATTTTGCCCTATTAAGGTGGCGAAAAAAACACGTTTCTTACTAATTAGTTAGTGCTTAACAACTTTGTAATTGAAAAATTTTCTGTATCCCTTCTAGTTCCAGAATTAGGTGCAATAACTTCCCAATTTCGCCACAGATGACGCTGCCGTCGATCTCATTTCATCGGCCATGGGCACTTCACTATACCCATACCTAACTTTTACAGCTCTACGAGCCTTCGCTGAAAAGTTATTTACGAAACACCAGACTTTAGAGAGCACCATGTATGTATATATAAAACCTTTGAACACAAAAATTGTGTTATTACCATGTTCAATACATTTTTGTTGTTTATTTTTATGGCACAAAGATAACTGAAGTCATACTACATCAGGCCTCATGAACTTCTGAACAATCCGAACCTATTTCACCAAGAGAACCTATTTCACAAAGTGTAATATGTGGAACCCTGAGTATCGCGATGATACGCCAGGAGTTCTGTAAGCAATTTTGAAAATTGCTGTTGAAAATTTTAAAGAAATCCGTATATTCTTTCATTTCCCCCATCTAACAATCCCTTGGAATTAACAAACCATATACGATATCCCGCAACAATGGAAAGGTATTATCTAGCTTTTGTATGTTGACTTATTGCCTATTTTTATGTTCTATGTTTATTATCTATGTCTATTTCTATGTTTATTATTGTTATCCTGTAAATTTTCTTTACATAATATTTATAGAAGAGTTCTGTGGCTAAGACATGTGATAAGGAAAGGGTTCTATGGAACATGCTAAAAAGTTCAAGAACCACCGAGTTAAAGAATTAATTCACGAAACACGATCTGTAAAAAAAAAAAGGAAGGAAGGAAGGAAGTATGGACTACCTGCTGGAATCAAACCTGCATCACTCGTAGCGAATGAATTTGCAGATATAGACGATATAGTTACAGATATAGATGTTTGGGTGAGATGCAATAATGTCAGCCAATTCAAATATTATTTATTAAAGCTTTAAATGTTTACATTAGTTCGCCAAAAGACAATTAAATTACAAAGCAACGTTAAAAGAATTTTGAACGCCATTTTATTGGCGGAGCCTTCAAGGGACGTGTACACAGGTCGGTGGCCAATCAAAGACTCGTTGATTTTTAGAATTCCGAAAACAATCACATATACTGTTGCCAAATATATGAAACGAAATTATAATTATACAAAATCTGTTGCCAGATGCAGAAAGTAAAATTCGTGCAATCAGAAAAGATTATGTAAAAGGAAACTATTTGGCAGTTTGCCAAGTTTATATATTAAACATATTCAGTTTTATTTCCTTATGTTTTTAAGTGGCAACAATTAGAAAAAGCCTGCAAAACGAACTAGAAATTCTATTGTGGGAGCCCACAGACTACCCGGTTGCCATTGGACTATGTCACCACAGGTCAATGTATTTTCTAATTCAAATCTCCTGTAATGGACCTGTCCCTCACACTTTACGATAAGATATTTCTTTTAAACCCTTGAATATGATAACATAGGACAATATTTTAATAAAAAACTTATAACGACAATATAATCAACAACTTACTTAAAAGGTTTTGTGAATTTGGTAAGTGCACGTTGTTAATACTGAATCCTGATTGATCGGGGAACTGAAACAGAGTAAAGTATGCGATTTTTAAATAACTCAGACTTTTACAGTTTGAGCGTAATAGGCACTTCTCAAAAACATAATACGATTCTTACTTCTACGATAGGATACATTGTACACAAATCTGAAATGAGCTGTTTTCTTCGATACATCAAGTGCGCTTCAGTCTTTAGTAAATTTTCTCTCATTTCCCACAAGCCTTTGCCCATTTCCAGCACTTTCTCTCTCATCTTTTCCGATTCTTCATATTTTTTCTTTAAATCAACCTCTAATAAACATGCATATAGATGGGTAAAAATAAGTGTGAAGAAAATGACTTTCAATAAATGCAAATGGAAACCTACGACATTTTCAAAAAATAAAATTTGTTCTAACCTGGGAGCCCACATATGGAAATTTACATCTCAAGAATACACCCAGAGTAAAATTTACACAGCCTTATCAATCTCCTAATTTTTTATATTGTATTTTATTATTAAAAATAGTCGTATTATTTTCATTACAATGTGCACATGCTCCCAACTTAGTAGTGATATAGATTACAAACTCCAAAAGCTAGATTGGAGAAGGCAACTAACATACTCTATTTTAGCGAATTGATCGAATTTTTATAGCATAAGGGCAGCAAAGACCAGTCTGCATCAAACAAGGTGAGAGGGTATATACAGTTTTACAACATCTTAGTGTAGACATGAGGGATTGACAGGAGATTATAACACCATTCTAGCCCGTCATAAAGATAGTGCCATTTTGGGGATTTTCCATCTATAAAACAAGTTTAAATATTTGAATTATGAATCAAAGGATTGAAAGAGAGGACAACTCGTCAATCTACCAGATTAGGTTGGTGAAACAGCAGAATGATGGAGGTGGAGGGGGGGTGCCCGAACTGCATCATGAATGAATAATGATAGCTATTGACTCCATAGCGAATATTTCATGACAATAAAACAAAAAGGTTGCAAAATTTGAGGCCATTTAATCTGATTAACAGTTGGAGACTAAAGAAATTTTAAGGAGGTATGCATTTTAAACACTAACTCAGTTTTATACAATGATACCAGTTTCTTAAGAGATATTATTACGCTTCTCAGGGGGAACACAACTGCCAAATGGTCATCACACAAAGCCACCGAGTCATGTTTTTTGTGATTTAATATTATCCAATGGTATCATTCAAAACGAGAAAGAACATAGTTCAAAATTCAACATAAATTATTGTTTTGTGTTTTACGGTTAATGGGTGTCTACTCATTTTGTACCAAATACAAGGTCTGTAGCCATCTCTAGATAATGGTGCGCTGTTACAGCTTGATTTTCTGGTCTATTTGTTAATAGCGGTATGACGAACAAGGTGGTTATAACTGAAGATCTGGAGTAACAAATTCACATTTCTTGGCTGAGAAATAAAAGAATTTCAAGGTAGAACCATTTGCTTGTGTTTTATGGCTCCAGGATGGCTAAAATAATGCGAATCCAGGACTTTAAGCTTTATCAAAAAGCTTAAAGCTTTATTATTCTGTTACGATTTTAAAGTTCAGGAAATGAAGTACTTTTATCATCTTCAACAGATTTTAAAATTTCTATTAATCTACCCAGTTCTTTGAGTGTTTCCCCCCGAGACCAGAAAGTTTTTTCTGTGATAGTTTTGATGATGGTCTTTATCGGAATTCAACTGAAAGGTTAAAAAATAAGGATATTGAAATTAAAGTTCAATTTCAAATTAAAATACATTTCCTTTTTATAATGATAAAATCTTGAATGAAAAGGTCACAGTTAAATTGAATCGGTCATTTTGAAAATGGGTCAACTCCACTTGAAAAAGAATGGAGCTCACTCCTTTTCAAAATGACCCATTCAATTCAGAGAGTAACCTGCTAAAGACATTTTTGTAGCTTTTCAGCTAACTTGCACCTAAAAGTTGTAGCCAAAATAGAAAAGTTGTTTTCATGTTTACAAGAAAGTGTGCAAGGTATTATTACCCTTCTTAGGGTTAACATAATTGAAAATATTGATCAACACATAAAACTACCAGAGAGAGTGTTCTGTAATTTCGACACCTACGCTTTAGCCAAGACTAGAGCTTTTTTAGGTATGGGAGAAAAAGAGACATTGTCCCCAACCTAGATTCAAACTAGGGTCTCTCTGTTGAAACCAGAGTGACGTAACTGCTAGGTCATTGAGGACAGGAACGAAACTCCCTTTTTCCATATATATATATAGTTGTAAGATATTTATATATAGCTAAGATAGAGTGTCGATGTCAAAATTATTAAGCACAATAAATTACCCATGAAAAATTACAAAACATTCGCCCTGGTGGCTTAAGTGTTGACTAATATTTGACAAATGTGTTATTCACGAGAAGGGTAATAATATCTTACAACCATATATATATGGAGAAAAGTAGCTTCATTCCTGAACTTGATGGAGTAGAAGTTAATGTGCATCAGGCTCAATGGAGAGACCTTAGTTCGAATCTAGGTTGAGGACGATGTCCCTTTTTCTCCTTTATCTAAAAAAAACCCTCTAGTCTGAGCTAAAGAATGAGTGTTAAAACTATTAAGTATAAGAAAGTTTGGTCAGGAACAGTCAACTGCACACAATAGCAGTTCAGTATTCCTAGTACGGGTAAGTTTCATCGAGGATGGCATGATGACCCTTCCTCTGACCGGACCGTTATATGCAGTTAGGTGATCTCGCCATCACCACCTTTCCAATTTTATTTGGAGCTTTTTGGCAAATTGCTTAGCAGTTTTTCAAGCCGAATTTTGGTTAACGTCGCCTTCCGGAAAAAAGGCTAGTGACAGCTTAATCCCCGGTTAAATTGTTCCTTCCGCTTAAGGTCAGAAGACAAATAGGATGTGAAATTCTCCTTGTCTCGGTCACCAAAATGTGGTCGCTTCTAGAGGGAGCATAGTTTGTATCTATAAATGGAAATAAATTTAGCATCGAGTCTATGGGGTTAGGTGGGGAGGAATCCATTTCAAGAAAAAGTAGTCATTAAAGGAGGTGAATGCTTGACACAGTTGGTCATTCACAAAGGTTTTGCTGTAGATAAATACATATAATTTCATTTTTCAGCAAAATTTTGAACTATAACCTACTCATATTTGCAAATTCTAGTTGACTACATTCAGCTTCTTTCTGCAACTCTATTAAATTTGACTGTTCATACTGCAATTCTAGTTTGAGCATAGAAATTTTTATTTTCAGGAACTCGCGCTCGGCAAGGAGTTTATGCAGTTTTTCGGCACCCTGGAGCTTGGTTTCGATGTCTTTCCTTCGCCGAGAAGCAGTTGCTTGAGTTTGTTTGATAGCTCGTTCGATAGTTTTGATCCTGTTAAAAAAAAGCATTGTAATTAAAGCAATTACTAAGAAACTAGAGGATGAAATATAGAAGATTAATTTAAAAATACAAATTCTGTTCCAAATGAGCAGTGCTCTGCTGGGACTTGCTAGTTTTCCGCGGAATTCAAATCTCCATTGCCCAGAGTATCAAATCCCAGACTACAGTAATCAGAATACATGGCACACATTCTATACTACAACAGAAATCGAACCAGAATTAATGGTATGAATGAATATATGACTTTTATGTCACGTAGAGCTGCAAGTACATCTAGGCAATTTTTCTAATTAAACATTCTTTTCTTTTGCAAATTATCTTCTCCGACTATTATGCACCTATCATTGAATGGGGCTTTCCTCTCACGAAAATAACTTGGCAATACAGATGCTCTTCAATTAAGGGTAAGTTTATACAGTACTGCACATCGCTACGGAGCATAGGAAAGTGGCAGGCTCTCTCTGAGGCATGCCTCACAGGTATTACGGGTTCGATTCCAAACCATGATAATGAAGTCATTCACATAAATTCTTCGGTTTCCCAGTGCATACAACAGTTATGCTCACACTACACTGCAGTCTATTAAAGGTGCAAAAAACATTATTTGTCAACATGTGACATAGAGACGACGAAGCAAGCATAATGTTGGAAAAATGGTATCGATAGACTTACTTGATGCAGGGTTGCCCAAATCTTTAATTCCGAAAAAAAAAAAAAGTGAAGCACACAATAAAATGAAGGGTTCCCACTTACCTTGGAGAAAACAAATCCCTGGCTTTTCTGGATTTTTCCCTAACTTTTCCAACAAAATTCCTTAACTAATCACAAACAAAACTGAATGGAACTTCAGTTTTGGGAAATACAGTTTCACGTTTCATGAACTTTAGATATTCAGAACAGAAATTGGGAAGATTTTCCCCGATTTTGCCAAAAAATCCTGTTTTTTCCTGACTTTCAGGGATAATTTCAAATTCCCTGGCAATTCCAGTTTCTCCAGAGGTGTAGAAACCCTGGTGCAGTCCATTGTGTAAATGTATTTTTCCCCCTTTCTTGTGCATCATGCACAGAAGAGATTAAAAGAAAAAAAACACACAAACAAATTACCTGCCAAGTGTACTAACGGCATATGAAGTCCTTATGCTTCCCTGATCATAAAAAATCGATTCATTAGTTAAAGATTCTTCTGTTTCTGAATTTATGGGATGCTGGAAATGAGACAGAAAGACAAACTTTAAGAACTCTTGAAGTACAAGTCTAGATAATTTAATGAGCATAAATTCAATCAGTTTCTTATTCTTAATTTCCCGATTAATTAGCCAAAGTTCATTTACTTGTTGACAATTGCTACATCCATAGAAGCCTTCAAGCATTCCAAATAACAGTGTGTTTGGTTTAAAGTTTTTCCCTTCTTTCGGAATCTACAACCACATTGTAAAGTATCAGAATTTATATATGCGTTCATATGATAACAAATACACAAATGGAAATGCCTCCCCATAACGTGGAAATCTTCCAAATTAAGAACTATTTCTGTTTAACTATGGTATTTTTCGGTACTGGTAAATGAAAGAGAAGATATACACACCATATCAAAAAAATTACATATACAGTAGAACCTCCATATAATGAACTTATGCATAGCAAAATTCTCCATACAGCAAAGTTTTGGTAAATCCCCATGGTCATTACATATGAAAGTGTTTCTATATAACAAAATATTTAACTACCAAAACAGAAAATCGAGTGGTCACGTTAACGACATCGGGTTTCTTAACACCGTGGGAATACAATACGATTTTAAGGTAAGTGGCAAACAAACAGAATAAGGCATGTCTAAGGGACTTTAAACTTCCTAATAAAGAGTTTTCCTAAGCACACATATCTGTATCTGATTGCCCCATACAGTGCGAAACTGCTAGGCTAAGAGAAGCCCCAATTGTCCTTGAATACACTGTATTGTTTGAATAATAGTATTTATCACACTTTTTTGTTTGATTACCAGAAATCCAGACCTTGCAAATTTCCCACAGGGGAGGGAATAGCTGTACTGGCTTCTTGTGGAAATTTTTTTTCTCTTTATCATGGGGGGGGGATTCAACCTACGGGTGGCTGACGGTCAGCAAAGACTGGCACGGAAAAGAAAAGACAGATATGGGGGCAATTTATTTTCTTCGTTTCCTGCTTTGTGAAACACATTTTGTCTTTCAGTCATTCGGGGGTGCAAGCTTGTGTGTGCTCAGTTAAGATTTTTTAATTCATAAGATTGCACTAACAGCTGTTTTTACCTGATCAAGTTCTTTCTCAATGTCTAAAAGAAAATCTATTAGTGCTATGACAAAGGCTGACTGACGTCTTGAATAAAGTGGATTCCGGATTATCGGAAAAAAATGTTGCGGCTATGTTTAATATCCCCCAAACTATGGTTTCTACAATTATAAAAAAAAAACTAGATAACATCATGAAAGTTTAAACAATGTCGGACCAGATAGAAAACGGTTTAAATTGTGTCAATTTGGACAAAGCTATGTTAAAATGGATCGAAATGGTTTGTGAGCAAAAATTGCCAATATAGAGGCCTAGTATAACGGAAAAGGCATTGGAGTTTGCCAAGCACTTAGGGCACAAAGATATTAAAGCCAGTTCCGACTGGTTGGATAAATTCAAAAAACGCCATGGTATAATGGAAAAGTTGGTTCCAGGTGAAAGTGGAAGTGTGATTTCTATGGACTATGAGTAATGGAAAAACACTGATTTGAATAGGATTTTAGAAGAGTATACACCCAATAACACTTTTAATGTAGATGAAATGGGGCTGTTCTTTAAATGCTTACCTAACAAAACTCTCACTTTCAAAGACGATGCTTGTCATGTAGGTGCTTGTCATGTAGGTAACAGCAAAGAACGCATAACAAGTTTTGGTAGGAGCAAACATGGATGAGAACAGAAAATGCAGAGATTGCTGTTGATTAGAGCAACCAGACAGACTGTTGATTAAAGCAGATGTTTTAAAGGCGTGAAATCTTTGGAAGTGGATTACTGCCATAATAAACAGGTGTGGATGACAAGCAAAATTTTCAAGGAATGGGCTCAAAGTTTAAACAAAACAATGATTAAAAAGAAGAGAAAAAATGATTCGCTTTTAAATAATTTCTCGACTCATCCAAATGTTTTATCAGAATTATCAACTGTGACCTTGATTTTTCTACCACCAAATACAACTTCAAAGTTGCAGCCAATGAACAAGGGGATTATAGGAAATTTGAAAATGCATTCTCAGAAAGCTCATTTTGGGCTTTAGATAATGATCGAACTACAGATAGGGTGGTTGACCTTAAAATTTGCATGGCTGAACTGGCTGGAGTTCCGCAAAATGACGTTTTGGAATTAACAATAAAAAACCGTTTCACAAAAGCTGGTTACATTGAATAGCTACCATTTGAGAGTGAAGATGTGTTACCTCAAATTAAACAGTGTTGCAAAAACTTGCAAGCAAGAGGTCTTATCAATGAAAGAGTTATCCTTGACGAGTTTCTCAACATTAACAATAACGCAATCATAACAGAGTATTCGACGGATAAAGAGATCATAAACTCATTCCAAGATGAACAAGTGGATATCGAAGTAGCCGATGAGAGTAATATAGAAATTCCCAAGCCTTCGAGAAAGGAAATGTTGGCTGCGTTCGACACAATAAGTCATGGATTTCAGTTTCTAGAAAATGTTCCTGATGACGTGTTTCACAACCTTAATAAGTTCAAATACTTCCATGATGAATCAACATCACCGTTTGCTGTGCAGTAGAATATTAGAATTTTCTTTACAAAATCATGAATGTGCATGAAAGAAGAATTAAATATGTTTTCATGCGAACGGAAAAGTTGTTAAACTCATTTTTTTATATGCATGTATATTTCACACTTAAAAACATCTATTTTTAAATGGTTGAATGTTATTTATGAGAAACAGTCGTTAACTGAAAAATAGGATTTTAATTGTGGTATCATATTGCACTGCCCTGGTTCATGAATACATCGTTTCCACCTATCAAATTTTCTATATAGCGACTCGTTTTCATAGAACCATCCATTTCATTATATGGAGGTCCTACTGTACTTCAATTAACATCTTTTTCTGTTCAATGTTTTTTCTTTATCAACTGAAAGTTATTAATGGAAAAGATTAACGTATAGTAAAGGTTATCATAAAAATAATTTTCATAAATACCTGATTTCCTAAAAATTTAAGACCAGAGAAGAATACAAGCCATTCCAATAATAATTTATTCCCGTTTTTTGAGTCCCGTAGCTTTACGGTGATGTCTATTGTAGTATTGAGGATGTATATGTTATGAAAAAGTACATATAAACATGTTATATATAGATATACATTATAAATTATATGTTAGTGAGATATATATATACAGGGTGGTTCAGAAAAATAAGTGTTATCACAATTACCTTAACCATTAGTTGTCGGGAAAAAAATTCAGAAGGAAAAAAAGATCAAATTATATAATGACATTGAAAAGTTAATTATTTTACAAGGAGTTGTATATGTATAAAAAAAAAAAGAGTTTAACTTTTTATTTTATACAGGCCCTCTACCAAACAGTTTCTATTAGAAAAATATTGTCCTATATTTAATTAGACAAATAAAATGAGAATATTTGTGAGCTTATTAAAAGCTAAATTTCATCACTTACACACTTTTATCCCCATTTGGCAACTTTTTTTTTTGTGAAATAATGACAACCTTAGGTAATTATATCTGGGGGAGGGAGGGAGAGGGATTAAGTACAGATGAAAATTTGTTTTGAATGGCATACAAACTTAAAATCTAATTGAAATTTTATTTAAAAAAAAAATATTTTAACTTTTCCACACAAAATCTAAAACACAGAAATAAAGGATACACGAAGAAGAAATATTCACATGTTCAGGAAACGCATTTGGTTCAAAATGCTTCCATGAGGGGCTCTAAAATGGAAGTACATAACTTCAATACAAAAAGGATAATCTTCAACAACATTATATTTGGTTAAGAAAATTTTTAGTTTTTACTTACCAGGTTCTCAATGATTACCTCACTTGTGTAGAATGCTAAAAAGTAAGTAAATAAGAATCTAGAATTATTCTCCTTTAATATCATGAAGAATTCTTAATTAATTTTGAAGAACAAACAAATAGCAGAATGAACTCATAATATTTATAATTATGACACATTAGTATAATTAATGGTAACAATATAATTTTTATTCTCTTATATTTATCATAAGCCCTTATCCTTCAGTGATGACATGATTCACAGTGAAGCTGCTAATGGTAAAGAATTGTTAGATATTCAACAAAAAGAACAGCAGCCACCAATGGTGCTACTCCAAAGCCGCTGAGCTCATAAGTAAAAAAAACTTTTTGTTTCTTCTTTTACTTTACTCATTAGAGCAGCGATTTTCAGAATGTAGCATCTTAGCGAATTTTAAACGTAAAAACAATATATCAAACATCACAGCTTATAAAAGTGCCCGTCTGTGACAAGTGAGAAAATCTGCAGTGCAGACAATAAGGTTTCTAAAAGTGACTTCCTCACAGCTGTCTTAAATAATTTAAAAAATCCATAGTGGGATGTGAAAACTTGACACTGTATACTTCAAACGTTTTAATAATAATGCACAGAACAAAAACATTTAGCTGACAACTACTAGTAGTCAGTAGGATAATAATATTAACCATAGCACTGGCAATTTGAGTTTAGGGGGATAACATATTTTTCATTTTCTTCTAAGGAACTCCAGGTAGAAATCGAACTCCGTTCAGCAAGTCTAAAGGAGATGGCAATAACCATTGGACCACAGATTCTCTTTAAGGTGAATAAGATTTACTAAATAGTAATTTAACTGCTAAAAAATGTACAAAATTATACTGGAGTTAATGAAAATCAAAGCCTTGGATATTTCCAAAATTCCAATTTTAATGAAAAACTTACCTTCCGAATCAGGTTTCTGATGCAAGCTGTAGAAGAGGCCGACTTTTGACACATCTTCATCAGCACCAATGATAATGTTTCGAGCAGCGATGCTACGAAGGTGCCGCAGTCGATGCTAAGCAATTTGTATAAATTATTTATATTAATTACTGAAATAACTAAAATCTAAATTATTAGCTAAATAGAGCAACTTGCCATAGAGGTTATACACACGTAGAAATAGTAATGTAAGGATATACGTAAAAAAATAGAATAAAAAACTGTATTTTCTTCTTTTGCTATATTATCTTAATCATAAAATGTACATGACAATAAAATATAGTATATAAAAAAATATATTATGTGTCATTAAATTCTTTAACGTAAATTTTGTATAGGATTCCCACTCACCATAGAGAAAAGATTCCCTACTTTTCCAGGTTTTTCCCCTGACTTTTTGGCAAAATTCCCTGACCGATTGCAAACAAAACTTTGAATTGAAGTTTGTTTTCGGAGCGAATAGCCTCGTGTTCGCATGAAATTTAGCTATTCAGAACATGTCAGGAAGCTTTTCTCTGACTTTCCCAGGTTTTTTCCCTGACTTTTCAGACAAAATTCCCTGGCTGATCACAAGCAAAACTTTGAATTGAAGTTTGTTTTAAGTGAGAATAGCTTCATGTTTGCATGAAATTTAGCTATTCAGAACACATCACAAAGATTTTCCCTGACTTTCCCAGGTTCTCCCCTGCCTTTACGGACAAAATTCCAAGACGATCGCAAACAAAACTTTGAATTGAACTTTGGTTTTGGGGAGAATAGCCTCGTATTCACGTGAAATTTAGCTAGTCAGAACATGTCAGGAAGGCTTTCCCTGACTTTTGCAGGTTTGACTAAAAAATTTAATTTTCCCCCTCACTTTTAGAGACTGTTTCAAACTCCCTAATAATTGCAGGTTTTCAAGGGTATGTGAGAACCGTTTGTATTAAATGCAGAATTATATGACCAACTCGAAGAAATAAAAAACATATTATTTATTTATAACTACAAACGTTTTCAGAAATCCTCACTAACCAATCGGGTTTTTAAATATTCATAAAAGAGAATCATTTTTACATTATTTCATACAGAAAATATTTCTCTTACAACATATGCATAAAAATGTGAGATTCCCCCTTTCGAATTTTAATTTATACATAACTAACATCAAATTAAGTACCATATTCCCACGCATTAGCCAGCACGCCAGATTAACAAGAGATTTTGCTTATGCTAAAAAAAGGAGGTTTTATTTACATCGCAAAAACCCTATTACACAACATGGTGCAAACATAAAAACTGGCTAGGTTCAGTTTTTCAAATCCCAAAATTTGGTGGTGTTTGAATTACTCAGAATGAAGGAAATATGGTAATAATGCACAAGAATAAGGTATAATCAGAGCTTAACTTTGGAAACTTGATCTTGAATAACATTAATATCCTATCCTTTCTGCCAAAGACTGGATCCTCCTTTTTTAAAGGAAGATTTAGAGTGGAGTGGGGAAGGTAGCTATTAAAGTAAAGCTTGGATTGGCACCACATTAGCCTCTTTTTATATTTTCCTTTGTCTTTTACAGCACAAGGGCAGCTATGGTCACATTGCGATACGGCCTACAGTTTCAGAAGACTCCAAAACTCTGCTTGGGGAATCGAAACATGAACTGTATGTGGATCTATAAAGAACACACGATAAGTATTGGATACCACCGCTGGAACCAAACTCTGATTATTTGCATGGTAGCAAAATGCAATACCACTACACTACAGCATTTTTTCTTTTTAATTTACATTTGTATTTTGTGTTTGGCAGCACAAAGGCAGTTGTGCCAGGATTTATAGTTTTCCACGGAAATGGCTTTTGCTTCCCTAAGGTTGAAGGTTAGCTGAATTGTTATGGCCAAGACCATATCCAGGATTTAATTTTGGGGGATTTACAAATTTTTACAGCATGTATCGATACAATCACAGCATGCAAGGCCGTAGCCAAGTCCCATTAAAAATTTAGTTTCAAGATCCCCCTCTCTGGATATGGAACATGGATAACAAAGATCATTTTGTCACAAACGAAGTGAGGGTTGGACGCATGTTTTCTGTTGTTTAAGAAACCAAATCCTGGACTATGGTTGGCAGAAAAATGCCATGTGTTCTCTGATACCATTGGAGCCAAACCACCTGGGTTAACGGTATGAAAGACAAATATGTTACGGTTTTACCCCCATATAGTTTTTTACTTTTGACTAACATGCGTCATAAATCAAAACAGCTATTCTGCAGACTGGTCATTCATGTTGCCTTGCCTTGAAACTAAACTACAAAAGTCAGACTCATTTCTATACTTACATAATTGGGGGTGGGGTGGGGCATATTCCATTAAAGGAAAAGATCGTGTGTGCAGGGGCACACACAATGTGTGGGATCAAAATTTGTTTACTGCAGAGTATCATAATTTTTCGCATTCATATCATGTATCAGCATTTCTTCTAACTTAAGACATAGGCATTGGAAAAAAACTGGAGATTTTTGCACGACACAAAAACCATGCTTTGTTTCATTCATTTTTGTAAAAATTAAAGATGAGGACAATCCTTCATTTTGGCAAATGTATGTTTTTATTCTTCATGCAAAGAACATATTCTTTGAAATCATTCCTATTCTTTCGATTCTTTTTACTGAATAAGAATGAGAATCATCAGTTTTATTCACCTTGCCTGTGATTCACGATGCAAGGACAAGCCTGGACAATGGAACCCTTAGCTACACTAGTGGTGGTCTGTTCACATAACGCATAATGTGACATAAATCATGCCCATCAAAATTTAAAAAAGCAGCAAAACAGTGATACTGTGAATTTGTTTGGTGTTTTATGTCCACAAGGATAGCTACAGTCATACTGTGGTAGGACAAACGATGTTCTGAGCAATCTGAATACGCATTGTTTAGGAAATTAAATAAAATAGACCAGCGGTTCTTAAGCTGTGGTCCATGGATGCCTGGGGGCCCATGTGACCCTCCCCATGTTTGACAAAAGTTCGGAAAAGTATTAAGAAAAGAGCATTTACTCTTTAATGCTAAGAATAAATTATGAGGGAACGAAAAATTCCTTCCTTAAATGGTGAAAATTAGTGATGAAACACTAGAAATAAATATGTATGATGCAAATTCCGGGCTTTAAACTTTGAGTTAATTCTTGGGGGGTCAGTTTAAGAAACTTAAAGAACAGCTGCAATAGACTATATACCAATCAGTGGGGGAGGGAGTAAATTTTCAGTACTATCTGAATTCAAATCTAGGTTTTCTACAATTAGTTGAATTTTTATGATGTATGGAAATTGGGGTAATTCTGTGCCAAACAAGAAAAGATTGTACATAGAAATGGAAAAAACATGGGAACTTTGGACACATTGGAAACTTTGATGGGAAGAAACCAAGATAGCTAGAGGAAAGTAAGTAGTTCCGTCCACACCTTTCTTCCTATTGGTCGATTCGACACGATCGATCAATAGAAAGTAAGGTGCGGACGGGACTACCTCCTTTATTCTAGCTATCTTGGTTTCTTCCCATCAAAGTTTCCAATGTGTCCAAAATTCCCAGGTTTTTTACATCTCCAGTTGTACACATGGTTTGATTTTCTACAAAGGTAGGCAAATGCTCACCCTGCAGTATAGGACTGGAGTATAGTTACCATTACTCCACTATAAGATCCAAGTTATTATTCTCAGTCCCACTTTTAGAAATCAAAACTTCATTCGTACTTTCAGAAAAAACAGTATAGCAATAGTATTGTAGCGCAATAGTAATAGTAGCACAGTGTAGTGATGAATACAAACTCTTTCTTACCTGCTGAGTTATGATTGGAACATGAAATCGACGTATACGTGTATCAAACTGAAACTCAGCAGCAGCCATATTGAAGTGAGCATGTTTCCAAATATTTCATTCAATTACGTATAGATTTCATCCGCTGTAAAAAAAAGAAAAGAAAGAACTTATCACAAATGATAATCCACTTACAAAGTAAAAAAGTAGCATAGCTAAAGGGGTGGCCATGATTCGATTCATGGGGGGATGGCAATTAGCCTTTAAGAAACAATGACAGGTACAACAGTTATGGCAATGACAGTCACTCGCCCCAGGTGGCAAAATATCTAGCTACACTACTGGATTTACATAATTCAATGTTAATAATGGAATATTATACATCAACAATAAATGCAATAAACAACTCAAATCACAAACAACAAATCACTTTCACATAATTTATCAATTTGCTAATAAATAACACACTGTAAACAGAAATATAACTCTTGACCCAGTTTAGAGTGCTTCTGGAGCCAACAGAAGGTGATAAATCTGAAATTCTGGTTTCCATAGTTTTATTTGTGGCAATCTTATTTTGGTTTAGCCAAATAAGCTAAAAACGTAGAAGCTTTCATTTTCCATTTTTTTTTTTATTTATTCAACAAAGTACTGATTCAAGGTTTAATGACCCAAGAGGGTGCTACATTAAGGTTCAACACCAGAGTCTACCCTGATAAGGTGATCTTCCATCTAATTGCACAGTCACTGATTAAAAAAAGGTACTAGTAGGCAAAAAATTTATTAGACCAGTTTTAAAACAGCTTGTCAAAGCTGGTTCTTCTCTTTGAATTTCATTTGATGCGAAGATTAAAGAAAATTTCAAAACAATGTTTGAATTACACAGTAGTTTAGAAATTTAAGTATTCCTCAAAATGAAACTGGAACACCACCATCTTGAATGGCTACTCTCAACTGGTTTACAAAATGTACAAAAGTCTTCTAGCAACAAGTCAAGAAGCACCTTAAGCTAGGAGGTCAATGCCAAAATATATTTACAAATGTGTATCAACAAAGCATTATCCTCCCAATCAGCCCCCCACCTCCACATTTTTTCTTAGTTCAGAAAATACGAAAAAAAAAGAAAATGAATTTTACGAAATGTGATGAATTTTGATTTTTCTTTCTATTACAACTTCAGTTGTCCATAGAACAGTGACTACTACTACACTGGTGCGCAAAAATTAAGGATGGGCAGTTTTTCGCATGTAACGTCATACCCCAGTCTTTCAAGTGGGTACAAAGCATACCATAATATTTCCGAGATGTAAGATTAAGGAAAAGGTGAACAATACTGACCAAGAAAGGAATCCAAAGGATACAAAGGACTTTTATTCAAAAGTGGGCTTTCAGCACAGGAGGACAGAAGGCAGAAACGTCCATGTGACAAACGGCAGGCAAGAAAAACAGTTTTCAGTAGGGGATATGATAACCCCTGATTGCGATGCAGGATGTACACCATCTGTTCATGTTCAGTAAGAGGTTGTTGACAAGCTCTTGAGGCATCATAGCCCATTCCTCTTGTAGCGCCGATCGCACTGAGGAATCATTGCTGATGGATGGCAACGTGCTGCCAGGCATCTCCCGAGAACATTCCACACGTGTTCTATTAGATTCAGGTCCGGAGACCGTGCGGGCCATTCCATACGATGAATATCTTCACTCTCTGACAGCTCAGCGACAGCCTCAGTACGATAAGGTGCAGTGTTGCCATCTATGAAGAGGAATTCCAGGCCCACAGCAACCTGAAAAGGATGGACATAAGGAAAGAGAACTTCAGTACAACAGTCACCAGTGAAAGAACCTCCTTGGAAGATGTGGAGCTCCATACAGCCACAAAGAATTATGCCTCCCACAACGAAAACTCCGACACCTTTGAACTGGTCCCTTTGAACGATGTAAGAGGGGGTGATTGGGTGTTCCCCACGCTCTTCATATTAAACATCTAGAACCGCTATTGAGACTAAATTGGCTCTCATCCGTAAACACCACCCGATCCAATTGCTGAGCTTTCTATTCCTTGTGTTCCTGGTACCACAGAAAACGTTGTCCCTGATGGGTAGGCATCAATGGCACGCACCATATTGGTTGCAGAGCGAATAAACCACCTGTGTGCAGTTTCCTAGTCATGGTAAAATGCGATAGCAGCTGCCCAGTAGTACATTGCATGTGACTTACGATTTCACCCGTTGTCAGCCATTGATCTTTCCTTGCCTGTAGAACAAGACATCGGTCCTCCCTTGCCGTGTTTACACGTGGATGATCACAACTAAACTTTCGAACAGCTGTTCCTGTCGTTCGAAATGCCGTCCATGCTCGTGACACGATGCTGTGTGCGATTACGAACTCCTCGGCCTCACTCGTCACACTTCGATCTTCTTCCAACTTTCCAATGATTCGACCTCGAGTAAATTCATCCAGATGTTGTCTATAGGACTATCCGTTGGACATCTTACAGCAACTAGCCGTCGTTCAAACCAAACCAGTATATACTGTGAAGTTTCCACTGAAATGCTGTGTGTACACAGCCCTTGCACTTTATACCCTACCCACACGCCCACATTACATCATGATGCGTATACGCAAATGCCCTACCGTGTAGGACCCTAGGCAGTCTCCTGATTTCGTCGTTATAACCAATATATATAGCAAACCAAACTTCTTGTAAAAATTCCATTGTTATATGCGGTTGGTCGTTATAACCGGCATTATTAAAAACGATTTTCGCTGTATATATAGTCAGTGTAGATTTTTATTGCAAAATTCTATTAATCTAGTGGAAACAAAATCGCTTTTTTCCTTGTTATAATATACAGTGTTATCAGTTGCCATAATCTTGTGTAACGTCACTACAATATCATATGGATTGTTATCTGTTATTATAACGTTGCATAATTTTATTAAAGGAAACGCTGCCTTTTATATATGTCCCGTTCATTCTCCTTTTATGTTCGAAGAAATGGGAGGGGGAAGGTCTTATTCAAAAATATTTGCATTATTTTTAGCCAGTGCATTTCCATTTAAAATTGAAAAATAAAATCGCAAAGAGGTTAGAGGAAAAAATTATATATATACATAAATATATATATATATATAGTTAAAAATTTGAGAAAAGCTACACATCTTTAATTTTTACTCTTGAGAAAAACTGAAAATTTAAATTGTTTTTAAAAATCCGGGGGTGGGGGGAAGGTTCAAGTGCCCACCCTTGCCTTATGCTGCCGATGCATATGTATTGAATGTAACTACGTTTATGTTCTGATTGGGGGACGGATGGGTAGGAAGGGGCAGAAAAAAGTAGCCTAGGAGTGGCCAAAAAAAAATGCAGCCTAGGGATGGCAAAATAACAAATCCGCCCATGATAATCCTTCTCCTAACTGCTACAAATTTAGTTACCAAACAAGCCGATATTTTCAGCAGAGAATAGCTGCAGAACAAATACATATATAGAGAGTTTCGTTAATCCAAAAATCCGGTTAATGTGAACATCTTATCAGTTGGCTGTCATTGCAGCTGACTGACAAAATGTAAACGAACAGCGCAGTCTATGTTGCCAACTATTTGAAATTTCAGCCACACTGCATATTACTCCCTTGCTTCTATCGCCAATCATGCCAACTTCTTTCTGGGGTTTGAAACTGCATCATCATGATGTCATCCTCGGTGGTAATGTATGAATGTGGTCCGAATTTTAAAAAAAAAATTTTTATGATACTTACGTATTGGCGTTGGTGATATGGGGGGCGGGGGGATGCTTTTTATGTCTGTTAGAAATGTCTGGCACATGTTTTCTGGCTTCTCTGTATGTTGTCTCCTGTACATGAATTCCACAAAATATGAGTCAAATTGGTGTTGCTGCAGTGCACAGCAGACGCTCGAAACCTATCCCACCTAACAACAAAATGGCCCTGGGGACACTATATCCAGAAGCTTCTAAATGAACACGTACATGAAAGGGACAGAACTATACTTTCAAAAATCCTTCAATATGCATCATCATTGGTAAAAACCACTGAGTCAACATTTCAATTATTCAAGAGTACTCAAAGACTATACGAATGAGCTGGGAGGCTGTAAGGTCAAAGCTGGGGGAGGATGCTCTGCTAAGCTTGCACACACATCCAGTGCACAGAAATCTTGGACCTATTTTAAGAGTAAAGCATGAGTTCAGGTGATGTTCAAATCGCCTTGGCAGCAAGGAAGTAATATGCAGTGTCCCCGAAATTTCCAATAAAGGAAGGGGGAAATTTTATGTTATGCATCCATTGTCTGTTACAAGTTCACACCAAAACACATATATATCCCTATGAACAATTATAGCTTACAATAAAATCTGTAGTAAAATTTCAGTTAATCTGAATAGGTCTTGGTTCCAATTAGTTTGAATTAACATGACTTTTACTAGTTTAACTTTAAATTAATTAATTAAATAATTCATTTAATTAAATTAGTTTAAATTTGTAACTTTCTGAATAAAAATTAACTTTCATTCAGAAGCGAAGGAGAGGGATGTATATTTAAGGATGATATATAAGTAGAGATTACTCAGATGCTGAAGTTACACTATGCCATTGATATAACACTTTGCAACGTGATTAACAGCTTAACGTTACCTCAGAGTCATGGACTAAACTGAAAGTTGGAACACTCTCATTTGCTACCTTACATAATACCATTCGTTTGGCTGCCAATACTATAACTGAAATGTTTGTTGAAACAGAATCTTATATGCAGGGCCATTGCTGGGTTGTTGGCCACCCAGGTGCAAAAACAGTCAGTGGCAGCTCATCCATTAGTGCACATGAGCATTTGAACTCCCGAAGGAAAATTAAGGAAAACTAGGATGTAACAAGTTAAGTAAAATAAGATCTCAAACACGTAATACGAAACTGTAATAGTATAAAATACGAAATTTATTACGTGTAAGTCAATTATTACTTTATTTGGTTGGTGATTTTGTTAACCGGGATGCAAAGAGGAGAGTGTTAGGCGAGACGAGTAGTATGTGCGAATGGAAAAACTGTCCTTGAAAAGCAGTTTAGCATGGAAGGAATTGGAGGATGTGAGTGTGGAATACTCGTCGCTTATGGCGCTACCGTTTGCACACTTTCATTATGCGCGAGATGAAACGCAATTGCCTTTATTTTCTTTTTCACCAGGGCTCTCACCTTGTTTGCTACTTTGGTTAGTTTAATTTTTTTTAATTAATTAGTGTGGTTAGTTCTATTATTGTGTACAAGCATTATTTTAAAACATATTATGGCCCATGCACCACAGCATCAGGCATTGTGAAATCGTTCTTTCTTTTGCGAGAAATTTACATAAAATATGCCCCGGTGGTGTGTCTGTGTGCCGACCATTTGGCAATTGTGTTAACCCTGTATAGGGTAATAATATCTTACATATACAAAACAATTTATCATCTAATATTATTATGAGTTAATAGTTAAGATGGCATCTAGCAAAATAGATGTCTTGGAGATGAAACACATTTTTCACTGTTACCGCTGGAAATCAAGATAGAAATAAAAACTGCTTAGGCAAACACTAGCCTTGACCTTCCCCACGTGATAAATTCAAAAACTATATATATATATAAAAATTTATGGATTTGTGGATGTGAATTAACTAACAGGCTGTTTTGTTTTTACTCTCTCCTGTTTGCAAAACAAAGTGGTGATTCAAGTAGGGTAAGTTACAATGTCACTGATTTGTCATATCTCTAACTCAAAAAATAAATAAACATGAATACTCACGGTCACATTTAAACTCCACATTAGGGATCTGTTTGCTTGGAAAGCTTGGTATTCATCAACATGACAGTGTATTTTTTAAGTAGCATTACAAGTTCGTTCAACCTTATGCCAAGAAAACACAATATATTTTAATCTGTAGGTTTTGTTGACTTGTGAAAATTTGTTTTCGTAATTTATGTATTGTAAACCCAGGGCCGCAACTAGGGTGGGGCAGGCTGGGCACATGGCCTTGATTGTTGGTAGGGAGACCAGTGAAGGAGTGGGCACCATGCCAGAGGGGTGCCAGAATCTTAATTTGCCCAGTTAACAAAGGTACTAGTTGTGCCACTAATGAACCCCCATTTGAATAACCCACCAGCCACCACTGGTATATGGTATTTACTTACACCATAAGCAACAAAGATGTGCACTTCAAGTAGCTTCTAAAGATTAAAAAAAGGTCCTGTTCCATGTGTTGAACCTAAAATTGACACCATAATATTTCATTTTCGACCTCAGAATACAATTCATCTGTGGTGATGTTTTGCACATGCTGCACAACACTGTCTTAAGTCGTCCTCATGCTATAAAAATACAACCGACCAACCTGTTTTAAGTTTGACAGGTTGTTGGCATTACCTTGGTATACCATACTTTCTCTGGTAGTCCCAAAACCAAAAGTCATGTGATTGAAATTTATTTAGGTTTATTGTGACATAATGTCTAAATTCTCTACTGCCCCTGACAATTATTTAATCTACTTGAGTCTCTGGGTGCCAGTCTGAAGTTAACTCCACAAGTAGTGGTCTAAATGAAAATGTGGGGATGGAATTCTCTTTCATTTTTTATTTTCTGTTAAATCTTTTGAATTATCACTTTTTACAATTTATAGAATTTACATAAATCTAACAAGTTCATGTAAGTCCTAAAATGTTATGCTCTGAAATTTATTTTACTTATTTCTAAACAGTGCAAATTATGTATGAGGCGCATCCAGAAAGTAAGTTTCCCCGAGTCTGTCTGCAAAAATTAAACACAATTTCATGAAGTGATTTAATGCAAGAGATATAGCAATTGTTTAGTTACTTTCCAACATAATGCCCACCGGAATTAGACATTTGTCATACCGTGGGACCAACTTTTGGGTACTTGTGTTATGAAAGTCTGTCACTTGGGATTGGAACCAATGTATGACAGTCATCTGTACACATGCATCGCTTTGAAAATGTTGACTGGACATGAATATAT
>QLNU02013614.1:7922729-7936386 GCA_006491805.2 Dysdera silvatica
GCAAGAAGTGTAATGGGAAAGGTGGCCGCCGAAGGGGGCAGCGCTGTATTCCCAGACAGGCTTTTGTCACATAAAATGACGACCAGTGGACCGAGAAGGGCCACTGGGGGGGGGGGGGCATTGCAGGGGATTGTCGATCGAAACAGGCGTACAGAGACGCACAGCTCACATGATTGTCGTCATTCAACGTCGACCGGAGGCCATCCACGATCAGTCCGCCCCGAAGAGCGGCCGAAATAGATGGATGGCGCGGAAGAACACCCCGGGCCGGCCGGTACTCCTACAGGAGACCACCGGACACCGTTGAGTGGGTGAGGTGCCGCGAGCGGCAGCGAACAGGCGTAAAACATTCCCCGCAACCAGGGCGCACGAGACCAGCATAGTCCGGACAGGCATTACATACCAAATTATCATCCACTGTTTGCGAAAGCTGGCCCCCAAGCGATCGCAGCGGACGAAGACAATGGCGAACGCCCGTCATGGACAGAAGGCCAAGCACGACCCCAGCGACGAAGTCCGAATTACGAGGGAGGGCGGAGTCCGGTCCCAGAATAGCAGAAGCAGGCATCCATCCACCGCCACCCGGCGGCCAAAGTGAATATCCCAAACACTCCGTCTTAAGCGAGCTGGAACCAACACCCGCCTGCCCGGACAGCAGGAGGGCATCCGCGCCACCAGCGCTCAGACCGAACTCCAAGCGTCTGCTGGTCTGGTTGCACAAGCGAAGGACCAATCAGTAAAACGTATATTAAGAGAAGTGTAATGGTGCTCGTTATGATTACGTTGCAACTTATGATTAAGTTGATACTTATAGTAGTTTAACATGGGAACTTTAAAAAAAAAATGGAGAGGCATTTGCAAGAAAGGGTGTTGGAACCGGGCCCTCGTCTTATGAAAAAAAATTTTCTGGGCCACGGCCTAATAAAGGTTGAGAAGCACTACTGTAAAGAACAATCAATTGGTAAATAAATTCAGTGTATCACTTTAGAAAATATACAAAGAATTGTTCTATATTTCGATAACTGTAAAAAAGTCAAATACAAACAGGAAATATCTGAAAGTCGAATATCTTGCTCATATTTCCAGGTTTAAGCAATATACAATATGTATATGTACCTTAAACATAGATACAAATATAGAGAAATATAAAATAAAAAAATATTGATACGTTAACCAAATTTACAAAAGCTCAGGAAACCATTTACCTGTTCATGATATAGATTTGAAAAGATGGGCGATCCTGAAATGCCAAGAGTTGGGATTTGGGGATTTTAAATGGTCCGATTATTTTATAGATAATTTTAAGAGCCAAAACAAAACAGTTCAGTGGAAAGTAACAAAATATATAACTCAAATATACACCCAGAATATAGGGAACATAGAAGATAGTGCCATAGAATTTATTTTGCATACGGGAAATGTTACTGTTAATATTATCCCCCAACAAATTTTTAACTCTGATCAAAGTGGTTTTAATTATTTTCTTCCAAATTAAAGGCAGCTATCGCATAAAGGTGAAAAACAGACATTTTCTTTAATAGGGTCTGATTTTGCTAGAACACATTCATATACAATAATACTAATGAAAAGGGAACTTACAGGGAAAGTGTTAATATGGTTAAAAGAAGTTTCGGAACAATTTGACCTTACCATCAAAATGAATTCATCTCAACCTTCAAATTTATACATAACATGATTAAAGTCGGGAAAAATGGACAAAATCAAAATAAGAGAGTGGGTAGAATGTCGTATGAAACCCATCATGTCTTCTTGTGTTTTACTAGACTCTGTTCCATGAATTTTGTATTTTGTTTCCGCAAAAACTTACTGCCCCAATTATAAGCCATATTGCATAAATATCAGTATCATATTAGATGATAAATTGCTCGCAAAGAAAAGAACAATTTCACGGTACTTTGTGAGAACCGAACCCACAACCTTTTGGTATTCAACCATGGGCTCTTCCAACTGAGCTACAGATGACCTATCATCCTCTCCTCTGTGAGCGCGATATATGGGACGGTGCCCCATTTCAAACACTCGTTTATAGTGAAGCTTTATATGCGCTCGCAGAGGGGAGGATGATAGGTCGTCTGTAGCTCAGTTGGAAGAGCCCTTGGCCGAATATCATGAGGTTGTGGGTTCAGTTCCTACCAAGCACCCTGAAATCACTCTTTTCTTTACGAGCAATTTATTGTCTAATATCACCACATCATCAGCTATGATGAGAAAAATTTCCCATACTTTAATAAGTATCATAATTCGTTCTAGTCAATTATCAATATCATATACTTTATATTACATAATTCTATACATTTTTTATATTTTGTAGTCTATGGTTCAATTCTGAAGATGAAAGCTTTGTCTTCATTTGATAGTCAGGGTAAGCGGTGTGTCCCTGATAACGTAAATGGCCTAGGAGAAAACTTGACAAAGCAATCAACATACGCTTTTAACACATAATGTAAAATCGAAACAAAGAATATTTTATAGTACATGTTTTACGTATTATTTGTTTTAAGTCTGCATAAAGCATAAAAAATAATCATATATCAGTTTTAAAAACCAATATAATATATACCTATATAATATAGTAAAATCTGTAATGATAATCAAGGAGAAAAGATATCGATAAAGATAATAATTTCAGACACCCGTGTTTAATCTCAAACTAGAGCTTCATGTATAGGAAAAAAAGAGAGATTGCCCTGTCCCGGAGTTGAACCGGAGACTTAATGTATGACCCGTTGTGTCATAACCTGCTTGGCACAACGGGTCATATGTTGGGTCTCTGGCTCGATTCTAGGTCAGGGCGATCTCTCTTTTTTTTTTGTACATAAAGTTCTAGTTTGACCTTAATGGTGGCGTAGATGCCGGAAATTATCTCTAAAATTCCCTTCGAAAATTACAAAAAAAAAACCATTCCCCGGTTGTTTGAGTGTTGACCATTTGGAAATTGGGCTAACCCTATGAAGGGTAATAATACCTTACATAAAAATGCCATAGACAAGCTTGAACCTGATACCATAAGCATATGCAGAAAGTTCATAAGGGGGGTTATATGCTCAATAAGGGGGGGGGGTTACAGAGCTACAACCCCCATCGACATCCCCCCTGTATACACCAGTGCCTGATACACTCTGTATCTGCCGGGAGCGGGAGGAGGAGGATTGTGCAAGGGTTTCATTGGGAAGGGTGGCCGCCGGAGGCGGCGCTGTAATCCCAGGCCGGGAGCGGGAGAAATATTGTTTTAGACGAGGACTGTCCAACATACGGTCCGTCAATAACTGTTTGGAATAAAAAAAAAAGTTCCAAAACAAGGAAAAACTACGGAAACAGCATGGGGCAACCCCTTTCCATATCGCAAGTGAAAAAACAGCTAACCGGAAGAAACTCTGAAGAGAGTGGGGTTTTTTTTATGAAACTCACTGAAACCGCTGGCCTGCGAGACCTGTGAAAATTTTGTAAGTGGCCTGCTGTCCGAAAAGGTTGAATACCCATTATAGACAGATTTTACTGTATATACGGGAGAGAAAAGAAAAATAACAATTTAGAAAATTAACATGTAATTTTCTCCCTTATTAGAATGGAGGAAATTAAAATAATACATTACAAATTATAATTAAATAAAAAGTAAAAAATCCTATCAATTATATAAAACAATTATTTCTATTAACTCTCATAATTAGATAATTATCCATTATTATATAAAATTATAATAAATTAGTGTCGTTCTAATTTACCATTGTCATACATTTGGTGGAAAAATAAATAAATAAATGAATAAACTTTTCCTCATCCGAAAAATGTGTTGAGTATGTGCATGGTTAAATTGTTTTTAAACATATATTTACAATTCACTGTAGGGTATGTCCAAGCATTACAGAGGGGACATTTGATTACTTTATATTCAATTATGAAATATAAAATAATTTAAAAAAAAGAAGACAGCTTTTAGTGGCATGTATTCTTCTTATCACAGAAACATACCTATTTGTAATTGTCATTTTACATGTTAAGATTAATTAATTAATTACTATCAATAACAGAGGGGACATCATTTTCCCCTACTTTTCTACTCATAGTTAAAAAACCTCATTTTTCTGTGAATTGGTTTAAAATTAAACACTGAATAAAATAAATGATATAACACACAGTTTTGCAGTGATAAAAATCATGATAATATAAAGAAATATTATTTCATGATAATTACTATTTTTAATTATTTGGGCAAAGTTACAGAGGGGATGCCGTCCGATTTCCCTGTCTGATGGTAAGCAATTTAACAATCTGATCTGATAGTTTCAGGAAAAGTTACCAGCCTTCTGTTAGTTAGTTCTGTTAGTTCAGTTTCTAGCATTGATCACCGGTGTAATAAGTTTTTTTTTTACAATATCATCCACTGAAATGCATGAAATATCACCATTCATGTAAATGTAAGTCATCGGCCCAATCGATCTCAGAAAAGTAATCAAATAGAAATCCAATTCTATGCTGGTAACATGAGCTACACAGGTTAGACTTCTCTTCTTTTCAGGAATTTTCACAAGTAAAAAATCCCCGTTTAATAAGGCTTTCACATTCATGATTTTCATAAAATTTATTGCAACCATCCAATGGATCGCTGTCTTCTCTAGATGAAAAGAAAGTCGTATCAGACATTCCTGATACATGTGAATATTTTATCAGATAGGGCTTTTCCGCTTTAACGGAGTGCACTCCGTGAATCCTGGGTATGGATAGGATGCCTTCTTACCTGTTATCCAAGATTGGAATGTGCTCCTTGACTTCGTTCTGGAGGCAGTAAAGCATCTGGGTTGCAGAAGTTGAACTCTGAGCGCATTTGGCGAAATCTGCTGCTACCTTTGGAGCAGGGACCCATCTGTTTGCCTTCAAAAACTAACCTCTTAATGGGGCCTCCAACTCCATCGACTGCTCCTTTACCATGTGCTGATGCGGAAAAATGCCAGCTGATTAGAGGAGACTAACATGTAACATTACACAGTGTATATCTTGGTTTAAAGTGAGAAGCAGCACAATCTGAGGAAATATGAATATTAAGGAGTAGAATTGTGACTTTCCTCCTGAGTTCAATTATCATTTGGTTGAAAGTATGAACTGCATATCTGTCATGCTGCATGTAGTTGCTGATGACAACAAAACCCACACTTTCTTTTTTTACCTTCTGACGGATACCAGACGACAGCTGTGTAGATTGTGACAGAGTTTTATTTCAGTGGGAAGATTGAATTTAATCCTGATCAAAAATGTAAAATTCTCACTGAAGTCAACCTGCAGCAAAACTTGCTCTGGATCTCCATGCAATTTCTTGAAATATTCAGACTGCATTGATTTTTCGTAAGCATGGCTAGCAAATACAAGAGGCAGTGATCTGATTTCCTCAAGCACTTCTGATAATTCACATTCTTTGATTACCTTCTCAAATAGTCCATTTTTAGAGTTTTTAATCCACTTATTGCATGAAACATCTGCAAAAATATCAACTCTGGCCTGTGAAATGTTTACAGACACATATTTTTCAAATAATGCCTCATCTTTACATGTATTGCACTTGCTAGTCATACAAGTCAAACCAAAAAAACAGGTACTGATTTTCAGAAGCTCCTTGTGAGTTTTTGGCAAGCTTGGATGACTTTTCAGCAAAAAAATGATATTCGCACGTTGTGCACAGATTGTATGGCATTTCACCGACTGGTAAGATGTGCTTGGGTTGAAATTCCGCAAACTTGGATTTCCCAAAACTGATAGTGGGGTGGATTGCTTTACAGTGGGCATATGCTTCTTTTATATTACACAGCATATACTTCTTTTGTTTCACAACTTTTCTTCCAATAGAATCTTTCAAAATAATGCTATCCTTTTTTCCAGGTGTTTAATAAGATATCTCATCAGATCCATAAAATTTAACCACTGTATTTTGTACCTCCACTGACAGTTTGTTGCTGGCAGGAGTGGTTCTTTTTGCCTTTGGTATTAGATTTTCCTTTATCGAAAGTTTGTCAATAACACACTTCCTTTTTCTGGATGAGACTGGCAGTGTTTTTTTAAGTTTGCTGAGTGCTTTTCCTAGACTTTGTGGACTGTTGTATGGTGAATTATAACCAGTGGAATTAGCTGGTTCTTGTTGCAATTCTTGAAAGATTGCTGCTTTTTTCCTTGCACATTGGTTTTGCTTTTTTCAACTTCTCCTTTATCCTGTCCTCTTCCTTTTTACTTTTGCTTCTGTTCTTATAGTTCTTTTTTTTTGTATTCATTGTCCTTTTGCAATAGTTTTTCTTCTCTTCTGGAAGATTTGCTCTCCATTTTCTCAGCTTCAGAAACTTTTGGTTTTCCATTTTTGTTTTTAAGCCTAACAAAAGCACATGTTAAAATTAATTACATTGTTGTCAAACCTGAAACTGAGAAGTAGGAAGTTGCCAAAAACAAATAAATAAAAGACATTTATAATTTTAGCCAAAAAGTTCAAATTTGAATCTTGTTACAGAGGGGACACATTAATATGTCCCTTCTGTAATGCATTTTAAAAATATGTAAATGAACATATTTTGAAAACTAAATATGCTTTTTAAATCTATAAGTGATGGTACCTTTGGTTACCTATGGCATATTACCACATCATGGGTGCCCATACGAGTATTTTTAGGGGGGCGGTGGTTGAGAAACATTAAGAGTACTTCTAAAGAGGGCTGAGAAAAATTATTACCTCCTTCTCAAAGCTGTCGATTTTAGTGAATATACAAGATACCAAAAGGCTACAAAAATAATTGATACTGCTTGACAATTAGTAGTAAGTTAAAAAGTACCTTTTTTTTAAAATGTGACTAAATTTTTTTAAAGTAAATGCATATCGGAATCGGGCAAATCAAAATTTTGGATGGCTAGGGGGGCTCAAGCCCCTCCCTGCTCCCCTATATGGGCATCCATGTACCATATTAATTGTAGGTAAGGAATAAATTAATTTATAAAGCTTTGAAAGTTACAGAGGGGATATATGCTGGCTCCTATTTTCGTTTAAATTTAAAAATAATAATTTCTTTAAATAAATTACTAAATCTATTATAAATGGTTAGTTAAGCATGCTTATAAATAAGAAAATTTGTTTTCATAAATAATTTTAATGTCTTAATGCATTTCTTAAAAACTTTATTTTATGTTCATGAAATTCTCAAATATGCTTAATTTATAATCCTTTATGTTTTCATTGAATTATAATAACCTAAAGAATATTAACTTAAAAGTTGATTCCACATTCAGAAATTACTTAAAAAAATTTTTCAAAATAACATCAAAAATTATACAAAACTTTAAAGTTTAAAAAATGAGCAATTGGTTTATATTTGCTTGGACAGCCCCCGTAATTGATATTTTTTATGTCACCATCATTTTCAATAAATCATAGAATTTTTCTACGCCAAAATTAATATTCACCAAGAAACTGATAACTCATAAACGTAGAATTAATGATGGAAAAAAATACACCCTAACGCCCAATTTTAATTTGTGTTGATGACTCGACAAAATATATAAACAGTGTTCCGTACAGTACATTAAGGGGCGTAGCTATTTAAAAATTATGGAAAGAGGGGGAGGTGCTTGAATAATTTTTTATCAAAAAAACAGATCGTGGGATTCAACGCTAAAAGAGATAAATGTGCCTTGATAATCGACGGCAGGGGCTTAAGGCACGCCCCCTCCTTCTTACACCACTGCTTACAGTATAAGAAAAAAGTCATTTAATTTCTTAAATGAATTTCCAAAGGTTATTTAAGTTTTGACGTTCACATCTGTTTAACACGTGGCATAACTACCACCTGCGCTAAAAAACCAAAACATTGGCAACTACTCACTTGAAAAGCCACGTAAAACGTTGATCCCGGATGCACGTATTGACTAAAACATTCTTCTTTGCCGGCGTCTACGTGAATTTTAAATTCATACGCTATGCCAATGTCTTTATTAAACGTATATGTTTCTGAGGAACAGGATGAAATAATACTTAAAAGCAAAATACACGTCCACTGTAACGAAAGCGGCGCCATGTTAGTCAGCTACTTTTGTTGCCATTAGGAATCAACTAGGTTCATAAATAGCTAAAAGAAGCTGTTTTTTCTAGCACGAATGTGAAGTGGGATTCTCGTATTTTGATGAATTGGGCTAGCTAGTTCTGTCGTTAATTTTTTTAAAATGCGAATATATAGATGATAAATGGCGATCTGAATATTTCATTATTTCTAAATGCGTCGTTTTATACAGAAATAATGAATAAATTGTATACAGAGTTAAAGAACGCATGGTCGATAAGCAGCAGGTTTTTCATACTTTTTTTGGCTATATTCAGCAAACAATAGCTTCTTTTGCCGAGTGACTCAACAGGTGATAAAAGTAAAACAATAAGTTGTTGGGTCAGTTCTATTGAAAATCCTTAAGCTATGGCCGAGATAAAATGTAGATAATTCTACTTATATGAAATATTATCTGTGATTGACATTTGCATCTACCAGATGGCGCTGCAATTCGAATGTTCTTTTTGTATAATTTTAATAAAATATCTTTTGTGAGGAAATTTTATTATTTATTTGACAACTGGTTAAATCATGTTTGACCTTTGTTTTTACAATCGTCTGACAACTTTCGTGATGTCGATTCGTAACAGCAAAATCAGTAAAAATACAAATACTATAAATACACTCAGGGGCGCCGAGAGCCACGATGAACCCCAGACTCACTTCGACGGTCCCCCATGATATCTTTCCTGGGCAGTGGCATAGATACATTTTTTTGGGGGCGGAAGGGGGTGTTGATCCCTCAAGTGAACAAAAAGTATGAAATAAGAAAGCATTTTTTTTTTGTATATTTATACTTGCTTATTACTTTATTTTGATCTGCTGAATAAAGAAACTCACTTAAGCTACTATTATTTTTTTTTTCAATAATCGAGACAGGCTAATGAAGAATAATTAAAAAACTGTACATTAAAAGTGTACAAAATCTTATTAATCTGGATTTAGAGAACAATTTTTCTGGCCTTCTGACTGACAGTAGAGTGGGGGGATGGAGTGGGGGCGCTACAACATAGGTCCTTGCCAGCGTAGGCCCCTAGATTTCATCCGGGTCCCCGGGCTGCAGCCCCCTTCTCGTCGACCCTGAATGCACCCCAAAATAATTACTGCTTATCACTGAAGTAACTGGGGGCAGAGGCGGCTTCAGAACCGGGAAATTCGGGCAACCGCCCAGCGACTAGCGGGACCCGCGCCGGCCCTTTTATTATCGACGCACTTGTAAAATGGTTGTCATTAAATTGTAGATCCCTATTCATTATAAAACGTAAACGTAATTTATTCGAATTTCAATAACGCTAAAATGATATTTATTGTTCTTACAATTCATTTGTTATACTTTTATCAAATTAAGATTATTGTTATTAACAACGGATCAGAAGAAGACAAAACTATTTACCATCTCCCATCAAATGGCTTAAAAACCTTGTTTTAAGGAGTTAATTTTTTAAAATTTTTCCCCTTTTCTATGGGGTCTATTTCATACCCCAAGTCTCTATGGTAAGACTCCTTTCCTAAATATTAGGGCCCCGCAAAAGTAAATGACCAGGGCCCCGCAACGTCTAGGGCCGCTACTGACTGGGGGATAAGGTGTCTAAGCATTCCCTAAAAATTTTTAACTCCCTTAGAAAAACGAAATTATAAGTAAATGCTATTGTGGTGGGTGAGCTATAGCTCCCCACCCATCCCCTTTAAACCTCGAGTCTTCCTACGCTAATGCTGTTTATGAAGGGTGTAAACATTTGTTGGCATGTACTTGTTGTCAATACATAGGCTTGTTGTCAGCGGCATAGCAATTAAAAAATTAGGGGGTATCTCAAGTAGGTTTAATCTCATAAGAATGAATCTCAGGAAGATCATGTGATACGGCGTTAGAGGAAAATAACGTGTTTTGACATTTAATGGGGGGGGGTGCTTGAGCCCTTTTGTACACCAGTGCTTGTTGTCAATGCGCTCTGTTGTCAATACACGCGCGTGTTGTCAGCAAGATCGGCGACAGTTAGGCCCCTCGACCATTTTGTTTAATAACGAAGTTTGTTTATCATATTATTAAAGTTCCACGTCGGTCCCCTGAACATTTCTCCCCTTTCCTTCCCCTGTCCCCGGCACTGGTTGTCAGTGATAATGGCTTAGAAGAGGGGGACTCAGGGGGGTCAAGCCCCCGATTTCATATCAAAACGCATTAATTTTCTCTAAGGCCGCATTACATAATCTTCTTTGTCATTTGAGTCCCCCCCCAAAAAAATTTTTGAATTGCTGTGCTACTGGTCAATGCCTCCTGTCGTCAATACATAAGCTTATTGTCAATGTCTGTATTTCTTATATTATGTCTTCACTTCATATATATGTCTGTACTTCATATATTATGTTTAAAATATGATGACAATAAAAATTCATGAAATATTTGAAAACAACCAAAGGCATGACAAAGCATAATATTGAGGTTCTGCGTATATTTTAATAACGCTATTATTACATTGTAATAACTAAACACTCACAACTAAAATAGAATTCGGATAACTCGAAGCTAAATTAACTACCCAAAAATTTAAATTTCTTTCTATCAAGGCAAAGTTAACATATGTATATTATTGTTGGTTAAAAATTCGAGGGGAGGGGGTTATGAAAATATTTTGGTGTTTCGAGTTCTCAGACTTTATTAATATTTATTTGGGAGGGAGTGGGAGACAAATGACTTGACATGACTTTTTGAAACCACGACACATTTTTTGCTACCAGTTAGATACTAGATATACAGGTATGGACGGCACTTAGAGCATACGCGTAGGGATATATGGGCCCATGGGGCTCGAGCCCCGCAATAATTTGAAATAAATTGAAATTTTACATATATTGTAATGTACAAAAGTGTAAAATATATGCTTCAGCCCATCAATAATTTTGAAAACTCTACTTTGACGACTTAAGAGAGACTCATTTGACAATAGATAGTGACTTTGAAAAAAATTCTATTTATTTGGAAAAGGAATAAACAGTTCCCGATAGCTTATTTATTATCTATGTAATGAATATTATTCGGAACTTTTAATGACAATCTTTAAAAAATCTTTTCCTTTTTATAAAAGAAAATTAGACCTTTTTTTTAAGGTTTCCTAGTATCTTTTAGACTTAAAAAAAGAAATCCACATTTTTTATCATGGGTCATCAAACACACGGAGGCTTGCCTGCCTCCTTCCCCACTCCCTCGGTATCCATGCTTTTGTTTTGACAATTTGCATATTTTTGGGATGCAGAGTAAAGACCATAATTCTTGCAAATCCAGTCTGACATGAGATTCGAGTTCATAGAGAAACAGAAAAAAGTCGGGTTTGTTAAATACAGATATTTTAAAACATTCCAAAAGTCTTTGGTAAAGAAATGTCTCGTTGAAGCCACACGGGCATGTCCTAATTATAGTACATAACACCCATAGGCGTACGCAGAAAGTTTATAAGAGGGGGTTATAGGCTCATTGAGGGGTTACAGAGCTACAATTCATAAATTTCTATGTTAAATATACAAAATTTCATTGCAATGAGGTTACAACCCCCATCAACACACTTCCTGCGAACGCCAGTGATAACATTCGAAATTCAAGGAATATCATCAAGATGGCGAACTGGCTGATAATAATTGGTATACTGCGCGGAGATGGCGCAGAACAGGTTCTTAGACCTAGCTGACACATCAAGGGCGCATCCAAGTTGTTATTACGGGAAGGGGTTCGGGCCCCTCACCGGGAAAATCTTTATTTTTGGACTGTTAAATAGTTTAAGTAAATGTTATGCTACTAGCCTTCCTTTACTCTCACCAAAATTATTTAATTTACGCCAATGAATTAAAGTTGGGCTTTTCTTTAATTAAACTATATGGTTTAGGGTAAATTGTAGCTACATAAGTAAGCATTGATAAGTAAGATTGTAGCTACATTGTAAGTATGATAGAAGGATAAGCTAGTAAAGGAGACATATACAATAACCAAAACGATTATTTACAATGGAATTAATGGAACAAGTTTAAATTTAAACTACAAAAATCTTGTAATTATTTTACTTTTTTTATAACAAGCAACTTTGGTTGTTTTTTTTTAAATTAATTTTATAGTGCAAAGTCAAGCCATCACTGTTTCTTTGAAAATTTGTCAATTACTTTATTTACATCAATAATGTCTCTATGGGTGTGTATTAAAAGTCTCTCTTCTGGCATCTGCGTTCGAAACCAAGTTTGAAGGCGCTTCAACGATAAAAAACTACGTTATGCTGAAGCAACACTTACTGAAAACGTAGTTTGAAGGGCGAGAAGCTTGTAGATTCGTGGGGAAAACACCTGGATCGCATTTGACATGGAGACTTTGGACGCCAATGTAAGATTTTTGTTTATTACAGTCATAACAAACAACACATAAAATATTCTTCATCGTCTTTATTTTTTTCTTATTTAACCCTGATGAGGAAGGCGATCGCCCCCTCTGTTCCTCGCTGGATCCGCCAGTGAACTCGAGAATACGGTGGGCAAAAAAAGGCACAGTCACAATATCATTAGAATACAATCCACGTTAATGACTTGAAAGAAAACTGTATTATCACCACACCACTGTAGGACTTGTATAAAAGTAACAAAGCAAAAACGGAAGGATAATGTTAAAACTTTTTCAGGAACCCTTGGCAAAGGGGTGAGGCAGGGAGATACCATTTCTCCAAAACTTTTTACTTCAGCTTTACAGATGATTTTTCAGCAGATAAATTGGAATAACAAGGGAATAAAAATAAATGGTGAATATTTAAATCATTTGCGGTTTGCTGATGACATTGTTATTTTTTCAACGAACCCATTAGAACTCCAAGACATGGTACAGGAGCTCTCAACTAGAAGTAAAGAAGTTGGACTCAAGATGAACCTACAAAAAACTAAGATCATGTTCAATAATTTTGTAGAGGAAACAAAAGTACAAGTTGACAACATTGAGATAGAAATTGCTGATTCAGTATTTACCTTTGGCTAGCTGATTTCAATGGAAGGCAACTTTATGAAGGAACTCAATGGTGGACGTATTAAACTTGGCTGGAGTGCATTTGGAAGAAACAGTTTTATCCTGAAGGGGAAATTGCCTTTGTGTCTAAAAAGAAAGGTCTTCAACCAGTGTGTATTGCCAGTCCTCTCTTATGGATCAGAGACATGGAGTCTAACAGTTGGAGCAATACGAAAGTTACAGACAACGCAAAGGAGCATGGAGAGGTGCATGCTTGGAATAACTAGGAGAGATCGAAAAAGAAACACTTGGGTGAGAGAGCAAACTAGAGTAGAGGACATCATTGTTAAAGTAAAAGGGCTGAAATGGCGATGGGCTGGGCATATTGCAAGAAGAACTGATCAACGATGGACAACAGAAATTCTGAACTGGATTCCAAGAGACCACCGAAGACCTAGAAAACGTCCTCAAACTAGATGGGTGGATGAAATAAGAAAACAGGTTGGGGTGACGTGGAAGCGAATTGCTCAGGATAGACTTGTGTGGAAAGCATTTGGAGAGACCTTCATCCAGCAGTGGATAGATAATGGTTGAATATGATGATGATGAT
>QLNU02013614.1:7936486-7973193 GCA_006491805.2 Dysdera silvatica
TGTTGATTAAGAAGCCAACACCACTTGTTCTTCCAGTTTCCGTTCCTCTATAATAAAACAAATGTCCACTTTTAAGTTCCACCAACTCTTCACCTTTTCTTCTAACTTCACTGAGTCCTACAATGTCCCATTTGATCTTGTCTAGTTCCTCTTCCAATTCCTGAAGTTTTGCTTCAGAAGCAAGGGATCGTCCATTATACGTTGCCAAGGTCAATAACAAACGGCAGCCTGGGCCATTCCAGTGATTCTTAGCACCCCCTGCTTTCATGCCACACTGACCGCTGCCTTGATCAGGAGCACTCCAGCACCTGGAGACTAGGGGCCATGGTTTCTGGTGTGTCAACATAATGGAGGAATTAGCCATAATTTCACCACGCTGGCTAGACGGGTTGGTGAATTAGCCCTCCCCTTCCGCCTTTCTATCCGTGCAGCAAATATTAATTTGCCACATAAATAGAAAGCTCAGCCTGCACCACTTGAAGGCGGGGTAGGACACTAGGTTACTGGCCTGGCCGGTTCCACACATCGTCACATACGTTCAGCGTGTGGGTCTCCTTCCAGTTAGATACCAGCAACCCTTTTGCAGGCCATATATATATATATATATATATATATAGACTTGCATGCTGATTGGCAACAAGTGGTGTTTTCTGATGAATCCCGCTTTAATTTGGGGTACAGTGATGACCGCATCCGTGTTAGACGCTATACAGTTGAACGCCACCTTCCGGAGTGCGTTTTCGAACATCATAGTGGACGATACCCCAGAGTTATGGTCTGGGGTGCGATTGCGTACCATGGACGATCTCAGCTGCTACGAATTGTGGGTAATCTTAACAGCAACCGGTACATCAATGAAGTTCTGGAGCCCGAAGTTGTTCCCTTCCTTCAAGGCATTCCCGGAGCTGTATTTCAACAGGACAATGCCCGCCCACATATTGCCAGGAATGTTCAAGACTTCTTTTCATCACAACAGATACAGCTTCTTCCTTGGCCTGCCTATTCGCCGGATATGTCGCCGATTGAACATGTGTGGGATTTCGTTGGTCGGCGTCTCGCTCGTGATCCTCGTCCCATAGCTACTACAGATGAACTTTGGGGTCGCATACAAGCAATCTGGAATGCTCTTCCTCAGGCACACATTCAACATCTGTTTGATTCCATGCCACGTCGTATAGCATCACTTACTGCAGCGCGTGGTGCCTTTACCAAATACTGATTTTCGACATGCAATATTATTTTTTTGCTTTGTAATTTCAATTGTTTATTTGTATCAACACAGGTCGTTTGTACATTAAATTTGATTTACTTTGGATTTGATTTACGTCATGGTGTTGCAATTTTTACAAACATGAGTTTATAATAATAATAAGATACATAAAAACATTTACGAATTTTAAGTCTCACCTGTATCTTTCAGAGTCACTTATGTAATAAGTGTTTAGCTACGGGCCTGGGAGGACCCTCAAAGTCTTGCGATGACTGCGAGTCCCATACTACGTCCCTACCTTGAATATGTCGGTGCTGTCGGCTGTCTGAACTGTAGGACTAGAGCAGCGGTCGCCAACCTTCTGGACATCAAAGACCACTAAATTTATAATTTTAAATCCTGCGGACTATTAATGCGATTTTTTTTTTACAAACGATAAATACAGGGCTTCTCCTGGCAACTACATTGCGGAAAGTGAGTTTTTTTTTAATTTATTGCCGATAATTATTTCAAGTACATTATAGATATAAAAATTTACAATTAATTATTTTAATAGAAAGTTAGAAATTAGTACTTAAAAATTTAGGAACCTATCAAGTACATTTCATGAATCTAGTGCAATATAATCGCGACAATTGTCATTCAGAATATTAGAATTTCTTAGAATATTATTTTTGTTTTATTATTAATAAAACATTAAAAATGCAAATAATGTCCAGATTTTTCTGCGGACCACCGATTAGCGACCGCTGGACCAAAATGTTGTGTGGGAAGGGTGCTGTCAAGCTTGTGTACTGTTGGGTAAACGTACCGTCTGCCTTCCATAATCAGGAAAACGTGCTGTAGGGCAGGTTAATGTCGGGAAAGTGAATAATTCCGATCAGGCACTTGCCAACAGGGGCAGCATGGTTTTTCGCTTCCCCCAGTCTCAGAAGTGGATGGGTGAAAGATATATCCCCCCGTCCACTATTGAGGAATACTATTAAAATTTTAACTTCAAAAATAACATTAAACATTTCCACTAATGTAGCAAAGCTGAAAGAAACTTAGATTTTAATTTCGTTTTCTGTCAATAAATGTCAGCACCATACCGTCAATAATACTATTTTACATTGCCCCCTGGCGTATCTATTGTTAAAAAAATTAGCGTCTCTTTACCTGTATATTTTTTTTCAGTCTTTGTGAAACTATCGATCTTAAAGCGTGTGCTCTGCGAAATCAGTAAAATTGTAAATCTTTCAAATGGTTGTTGTTTTGTGATTCTTTTTAACCACCTAATTAACAATTAATTTATTTAATTAACATTTTATAATACCTGTAGAGGATTTTTGGAAATAGATGGCGGCACAAGTTTATAGCCGTAAACGATCTCTCACCCCCCCCCACCAATCTCCAAAACCTTTGCGTATATTTTTATATGGTCTAAGGCGCTGGTTGCCTAATGGTACGTACCACATGGTCAACTATGGGTGCTAATCCGTTTGTGTGTAAACGTGCGTTTAGTAGAGTTGTAAAAAACCCGGGAATTTTGGGCACATTGGAAACTTTGAACATAGAAACCAAGATAGCTAGAATAAAGGAGGTAGTCCCGTCCTTACCTTTCTTCCTATTGGTCGATTGGACACAATCAACCAATAGGAAGAAAGGTGTGGACGGGACATACGTCCTTTATTCTAGCTATCTTGGTTTCTTCCCCAAAGTTTCCAATGTGTCCAAAATTCCCGGGTTTTTTACAACTCTACTCTTTATTCCTCCCTCCCCCTTATTTGTTGAATTGTCTTGTCAAGAAATTCTCACGTTTGTTACTAACTGAATATGGATGGCATCCCAAGATACTCTTCTTACTTGGAACCTGTGACGCACTGGGTCTAAAAATATTGAGTGCCGATGAACAATGGGGGTCCATCCATTAAACGATCATTAACATTTTCAACGTATTGTTTAAGGGGTCCACACCTTCAGGACCTCACGGTATCCACATAAAATTAGGCAAGCTCCTACCTTGGCTAATCACCCCCGTTTATAACTGTAACTGCTAAATTGGCAACCATGGCAACATTGTAAATTGCATGTGGCTTTCTTTCCTTCCCTTCAACTATATTTTGAGTTGAAGCTGTTAAATTGGTTTTTGTGTAAACGTTTTATCATATTAAAAAGCAATGAATGAGATTGAAAGTCATGTCTTGAATATATTTAACACGGTAAAGAATGATCCTGTGTTGTTCTACGCAACAGTCGCTTCGTTAGTAGTAGTGTTCCTTACTTCAAGTAAGTAAATTATTTTTTCGTTGAGTATTGAGAAATCGTAAGAACCGATTATCAACAGGGGCGTGACAATCTAAAGAGTATGGGGGGGGGAGTCAAGTAGCTTTTTTTTTAAAAAAAAGGTGTTTTGGTATTACAGAGAAAAAAATATGCCTTGATATGCAGTCGGAGGAGTTCGAGATACTTTTCATTGCTTTCGTAGGCTTTCCACGGGGTGATCGTGTTTCTTAAATCCCGGGAATTTCAACTTGCCTCTTTCGCCATTTCTTTTTAAAAAAATACAAAAATTTCGTTTCGTTTCCTGTAATTTTTTATATTTCTTGGAAATTAGTGTCTTTACCCAAAATGTTACATAACTTTTCAGGGGATTTTCTAGTACATTCAGGGAATATGGTTTGGACTTACAATCATCCCTGTGTCTAGATCACCAAATCTTGACATTTTCTGTCAAAATGGTCTTTTGCTTTTTCAGTAGGTGTGTTACCTTGTAATTGAATTTTGCCACAAAACGGTTATTATTACTTTTTGAACAAGTTCCTAGAAAATACAGTGGAATATTTAGGAAATTTCCACCCCTTCCACCCTGACAAGAAACACTGAAAGAAACAAATCAAGCATATTGAAGTTTTAACTTTTTAAATGCGGTAATTTTTCGCATGATTATTCAAAAAATACTACATCTAATAATTTTAAGTAATAACTAATAATTTTTGGGCTCTCAGATGTTGCTTCTCAAAATTTGTAGGCTTGTTTGTTTGTTTGGATTTTTATGGTGCAAGAGCATCTGGGCTATACTGTGTCAGAAAAAATTTGTAGGCAGAATTATTAAGTAGTCTATGCTATGTAAAACATGTTTGAAACTTGTTATTGTGCAAGTTTACATTATTCAATTCACAAACAACTTATGTCAAGACAGACATTAAATTTTTATTCATCCTGTTTTTACTTAACATTGTTGAGTTTGAAATTTTTATTTTACAATTTACAAGAAAAGAATTGACTGTACGACCCAAACTGGACTTTAATCAGCATATTTTCGGTTGCTGTCCCAGTGTTTTACTGTGATTAATTTTTCTACAATTTGCCTTCTGTGATTAGAAAACTAACCTTTTGACAAACATAGGCATGAGCAATTCATATGTATTGTCAGTGGCTTAACAGCTAAAATAGTGGGACAGGAATCCCAACGTTACTGGTCCAAATCAATTGTAAATGTATGATCAGTTTTTTTTTTCCTGTCTCCTATAAATGGATGAAAAATAATTCTAGTTTGAATTTAGAAAATGTGGAATGTTAGAAATTAATATCCAATTTTAGTACTGTTAGACTTTTGGCAGTGGGATATCTTGGTTGAACGCTTTGCCATAACTAGCTTCGAGGTCTCGAGAGGGCTATATCTGTTAGCATAAGTAGAAAGTTTTTCCTTCTCTTGAAAAAAATTAAGGTTCTTAGAAAAATGAAATTTACAAGTGAATGTTATGTGCAGAGAATTGGGCTGATTTCAGGGTCAGATTACCACATAGACAAACGTTTAGCAAGGTTCTCACAGTCCTTGAAAGTCCTTGAATTTTTTTTGCCAAGTCAGGGCCCTTGAAAAGTACTTGAAAACTGCCAAAAATGTGGTTGGTCTTTGAAAAGTCCTTGAATGTTTCCCAAAACCTTTTTTCAAGTTTTGGCAAAAAAAAAGAGGGTATTTCCCTTATTTCCAATGTAGTAACAATGTAAGGTCCTTGGAAAAAATTATTTGGTCCTTGAATTTCATTAGGAAATCATTTCAAAGGAGTGGAAACCATGCTTAGAGCCTGCTTTTTTAGGAGCCCAGTACAGTGAAGACTTGACGCTACTTCAAAATCATTACCAAATCAGACATCACTAGGGTAGTAATTTTATCATGATTTGATAAAATTTGTAAATTTCCACTACATTTTTTATGAATTTTAGAGTTTTTTTTGTTTGTACATTGCATGCAAATGTTATCTATACTGACTTTATTTTTTCGAAGTTTAAAATTTAAATTCTAGAATGAATTTAGCGAGTAATCGGATATAGCTAGCATTTTCATTGGTCCGAAGATCCTCGTTATATACAGGTCCGGATGTAATTACACAGGCTTTTGTTTTATACCACAAAAGGTCTAAAAAAATTTGGTGGCAGACATACTGAGTGCAGGGCAGCATAATGAATCCCAAAGTGGTATATACTAGAGATGAATTCGGGCATCGGTGTAGGCAGAAAGTTCGTAAGGGAGGGATTATAGGCTCAATTGGGGGGTTACAGAGCTACAACTCACATGTTCCTATGTTAAATATACAAAATTTCATCGCAATGGGGGGTGGGGGATTACAACTAGGGCTGGGCGATATCAGAATTTTTACATCGCGATATATCGAGATATTAGCATGCTGTTATTTTAATCGCTCTCATAAAATTAATTCGATGTGCTTTATAATTTTAAATTTATGTACATTAAAATCATTTTTATGAAATATCACTTATTTTATGAATATGCATATGTGCATATAATAAAATATGAACCTAAAAATACATATAATAACAGGTACATATATTTACATGTAGCATAACTAATTATTAATTTCCTATACTTTTCAATTGATGTTTTGTAAATTTCAGCAGATTTGGGAAGCATTTTTAATATAAATTCCCCAAACATGTTGTAAAATTTGTGTTGCATGTAATTGAGAACTTCTAAAATAATTATATGTAATGCTAAATATTTAAATATTATTATTTATATATATATTTATTTTGTGTAAGAAACACCTGCATTTTTGCATCTTTTGGTAACAATGATACTCTGTGTTTAGATAATACATTATCACCATCACTACTAAAAATTCATTCTGAAGGAACACTTGTTCCTTGAATTGCTGAAAAAATTTTGCTAAGGTTTTTAACTCTGGAAAAGAGCTTTCATGCGATTTCCACCATATTAAAGGATTTGTTTCTCACTTTCAGCATTATCAAATAGTTATTTAATTCTACTTCAGCTTTTCTCTTCGAATTCATAGCTTGCTCATCCAAAATATCATCCTCTTCTTCCAGTAACTTTAATAAACCCTTTCTGGTAGTTACGAGAGACCCATTTATTTGGTTACTAGTTGGTTCACTAAATCACAAACATAGGTATATGTGTTGTGCAGTAGTTTCTTTAATTTCTCTTTAAAACCTTCTTTTAGTAACCGTTACCATATAAAATTATTGCAATCATTCTAAGTATCCTCTTGACCCCTCCCCGATCTGTCCCTGTCATGCGACATTTCAAATGCTCTCATATACGCTCTGAATGCAGAATATCGTAGTATGTAGCTTCAGTAGCAGCCTAGAGAAAGGGTGGGGCTTCCTAACATGCAACATTTCAGTTGCCCTCACATACACTCCTTGAATATGGAATATCATAGTCGTAGCTATAATAGCAGCTTAGAAAAAGGATGGGGCTGTGGGCCCACTAGTACGGCCCTGACTTGCGACATTTCAACTGTCCTCATGTACACACCCTGAATAGGAAGTATCATAGTCGTAGCTTCAATAGCAGCCTAGAAAAAGGATGGAGCCTATGGCCTCCCTGATACGGCTCTGACCTGCGACACTTTCATTGCCCTCAAGTACACTCTCTGAATATGGAATATCGTAGTCTAGTTCCAAAAGCAGTCTAGAGAAAGGATGGGGTCTCCGGGCCCCCTTGATACGGCTCTGATATGCAACATTTCAATTGCTCTCATGTACACTCTAAATATGAAATTATTGTATTCATAACTACAATAGCAGCCTAGGATACGGCCTCCAGGCTTACTCGATACAGCCCTGACATGCGACATTTTAATTACTCTCATGTACACTTTGAGTATGACATTATCGTAGTTGTAACTACAATAGCTGCTTAGAAAAAGGATAGGGCTTCCGGCCCCCTTGATATGGCCCTGACATGTGATGTTTCAATTGCTCTCATGTACACTTGGAATACGGAATTATCGTAGTCATAACTACAACAGCACCCTAGAAAAAGAATAGGGCCTCTGGGCCCTCTCAGCGATACACCCTTGACATATGACACTATTATATACCTATATAAAAAGGGGCCCCGAAAAATGACCCAATTCAAACCCTGCACCAGCAAAGTCCGTACCTATGTTCAGTAAATGCAAACCGTTTTCACTACAAGAAAAATTGCTGATGTGCAGAAATCACCACTAAACATTGGAATGGAAAGCACTGATGTTAATGTCAGAATGGAAAGCAGCAATATTGACATCAGAATGGAAAGCCCTAATATTGACATCAGAATGGAGAGTGCCGATATTGACATCAGAATTGAAATCGCAGATATTGACATCAGAATTGAAATCGCAGATATTGACATTGGAATAAAAAGTGCCAATATTGACATCTGGACACATTGGTTTGATATCGCATGTGCACATCTTTCAATCAACAGTACAATATATCACCGAATTGAAAATCGGGGAAATTGGTATCACGATGTGTGTTTTATATCGATATTTCATGATATATCGATACATCGCCCAGTCCTAGTTACAACCCCCATCAACACCCCCCTGCATACACCAATGAGTTCAGGCTCATTTTTTTAGGCTCGAGCCCAAAAGACTTTGTAGGAATTTCAGCCTTAGCTTGAAGCTTCAGATATAACTTTAATCCCTAAATGTACAATTTAAATTTTAAAAAATTTTGCTAAACTACACTATTTAATTTCTTTCAAATGTTCATATACACATATTTCTACAATCCTTGAAAACAAATCATGCAGTTGCAGTGGCAGCCCATGGCGACGCGAAGCCAATTCACCAAAACCCAAAGTTATTGTAAATTTCTTTCTTATTTACTGAATGAGGTAAAAACCAGTTTCTTGATGAGTATAGGCCGTAGATTAATGTGTTTTGGTGAATTAGTTTAACGTCGCTTCACTTAAATCTCACCATGGGTCACCACTGCACAGTTGTATTAATTGGAGAATGTCTATATAGAAATGTGAGTTTTCAGCTTCGGTTTGCATCTGTCTAATGAGCCTTGGCCCACCTGAACCCCAGAGCTATATGAAATATAGAGCCTGAGATCGTTTCAGACCTGGACTCGGACTGAGCCTGTCTCATCTCCAGTACGTACTGAGCATGGGCACCCATATGAGTACTTCTGGGGTGGGGGAGGGGGGGCTGCAAAAATTACTACCTCCTCCTCAAAGCTGTCGAGAATTTTAGTGAATGTACAAGATACCAAAACGCTACAAAAATAATTGATACTGCTTGATAATTAGTAATGAGCTAAAAAGTACCTTATTTTAAAATGTGACTGTAAATCTTTTGAAAGTAAATGTATGGCAGAATCGGGCAAATCAAATTTTTGAACGGCTAGAGCCCCTCCCACTGTATGGGCGCCCATGGTACTGAGTGCAAGTTGTTATAATCAATGCCAAGGTGGAAGACCTACTGATATTGTGAGTGCAAGGTGGCTGACACACTGAGTTGAAGGTGGCAGATAACTTGAGTGCAAGGTGGCACATACTGAGTGCAAGGTGGCATAATGAATCCCAAGGTGACATACTGATAGCCTATTTAACTACTCTGCGAAAAATCTGAGTATAAATCCTGGACCCATATCAAACATTTACCAGTGTTTTCTACTAATTCCATAACTGAAGCGTTAATATCTTAGGCCACAGGGTCATATTGCTCGGAAAATTGTAGGTGTAGACACAGCATGATCTTAGCTATCATTATGTCACAAAATACATGCAAACCTGAAATTTAATGAAAACAAAATTCAAATGTTCTTGAGTGCTTTTAATTTTGTTCATATTATCAAATTTGTTTTTGGTTTTGATATGTTTAGTATTTGTGTATGTTTAGTATATGTTTGTATTTTTTATAGTTGTGTTGATTTATTTGCGACGAAGGGGGACTTTCCGTGATGGTGTTCTTATTGTTGGTTTATCAGATTCTGGGAAGACATTATTGTTTTCAAAAGTGAGTATCATTTGCATTTTCATTGATTTGTTTGTGTTTTGAAATCCAGAAATAAGATTAAAAAGAGGGATCTGTTTTTTTTTTCTTTTATAGTTTAATTTATATGAATATGTGGCCAGGGGCAGACACAGACTTTCATTTGGAGGGTTAAGGACAGAATTTGCCATGGTCTTGGAATAACCCCTTCATTTATCATAAAAGTTGGAATTTTTTACAGTAAATAAAAATTTGGGGGGGGAGGTGTCATGACTTCTGTGACCTTGCCTCTGCATCTGCTCTTGTATGTGGCTCTAGAGTGTTGTGGTGGTAATGTGTTCACCTAACTTGCCATTAGCTTGGGTTTTACTTCTAATGGTACCAAAAATAAATGACTATTGGTCATCTGCTCACTCTAGTCCGGGGTTGATTGCCCCTGCTTTACATATTCCTTGGAAAACTAGGCCCTAGGGCAGCATGCCTTTTGCTGTCTTTGTTCCAACAAACATAAACATGTATAAATATGTATAACTTGAAACAAATTTCCATTTAAATAAAAAAATGTATAAAAGCACCATACAGAGAAATGGATGCAATTCTTTGCGTATGTGTTCGTTTTAAAATGTTTTAATTTAATGAGCCGTAACGAAACAAATGATCTTTCAGAATTTAACTATATGCCAAAAAATTTTTATTAATAATTTTAAATTTATAGCCATAAATTTTTTGTTACAGTGGCAATGTGTTCACTGTGAATTTTCAGTTGTATTTGTATAAAATAATCAATTATGGCATCTTCATACTATCATGTTATGCAAATGCAAGATGTACATTTATTCCTTCTCAAATTAATGTAAGTAGTGTAAATTTTCTTTAACCTGTTTGTACACTTGTTGTAGATTTGTATAATTGTGCAAAATAAAGTTCTCTATGTAAGATAAAAATATCTAAAAAAGGAAAAAGTCATATCTATAAAGTAGTTGTAATTTTCAGTAGCTGTACAGACCATCAGCGTAGAGGTGATTTAAAATTATTGGGGGGGGGGGCAAGCACATATTTTGTACATTTTTTACATTGCTGTATATTATACAATAATTTTTTCCATCCACATATATTTAGCTGAAACCAGAGCTTTTTAGTTTTTGGAGAAAAAGAGGCACCGTCCTCATCCTGGATTCGAACCAGGGTCCCCTCATTGAGCCCGCAGTGTCTTGACCTACTAGACGAATGAGGACAAGAACAAACGCATTTTTCTCCGTATATAAGGATGTAAGATATTATTACCCTTCACAGGGATAACACAATTGCCAAATAATGGTCAACACAGAAAAGCCTCCGGGGCGAGATTTTTGTGAGTTTTTCGTGGGGGAATTTATTATACAATAATTTTTGCCACCCACGTATATTTAGCTCAAACTGGAGCTTTTTATTTATAGTTGGAGAAAAAGAGGCGCCGTCCTCATCCTGGATTTAATCAGGGTTCCCACGCGTTGAGCCCACGATGTCTTGACCTATTAGCCGAACGTATTCATTGGCCAGCTTTTCACCACCGATGAATAGCTTAGCGTTTTCTGGATTAAAGGTTTCCAGGGTAGCTTTGCTAAGAGATAACTGCATTAAGTTTGAAAGCATTGCTTGCTTTAGTTTAGATCTTCAGTCTGATTTTATCCTTCCCATTAAGGAAAAACCCCTTTCACACTCTTCTGTATTTATAGGTATAGCAAGCCCGATTTCTATTGACCTTAGAATATCCTTGTAATTCCTTTCATCGCTAGTCGTAAAGTTTTTTCACACATCGCTGTATTTTTGACACTTTATCTTGTGTTCTAAAGTGTCTTTAACATGAAGTTTTAGAATTTCTCATTGAAGCAAAGCTTCAGTTTTCGATAAACCCTTTTCCTTAAGTATGTTACTAAAATGGAACCAGAGGAGCTTGATTTCTTCTTGTCCGTACTCCACCAGCTCAGTTTTGCCTTCAACTGGCCAATTGCTTGGCTCAAACGCTTTTTTTTTGGTCAACATCGTCACATTCTAGAAGAGAATCTCGTAACAAGCTTCGGCTTTATATTCTCTTCCATTTCTAACCTCAAAACTTAAAATAATTTAATATAGATCTTCTCTTACATTGCTATAATTTTTATACTTCTCAAGCTATGTATCACTAAATGTTGCATGTCAGTTTGAATAAAAATTATTATTATTAGTCAATATGTAAAAGTAATTATTAGAGGGCAAAATTGTAATGTGAGGTATATATATATTTATACATAGTAATGAAAATCACTTCAAAGGTTAAACTCAAATGAAAGGTTTTGTACTGAAGTGAGTTTTAGCGAATACATCCTATCTGTTTTTTGCTTTTTCTTTTTTTCTCAGATCAGGGCCCCAAATAATCATGTTTAGTAATGATAAATCTTGTTTGTTATGTTATTAAAGTTTTGTGCTGGGCCTCTGTTCACGACCGTGCTCACTATCCTAGCTACAAAAACATTACCACTAATGTTTAAAATCTAGAAAATTGGTTATTATTTTCCTTGTTATCATAGATGGTCATATAGCTTGGTTGTTTCGATTGTTGCCATCAAGGTACATAAAGTTGCATAAAAAAAATGGAATATTATGAATAAATCGGTGAGTAAAGAATAAAGTGGAATAAAATTCCTCGTATTACTACATAGAATGCATTAAACAATTTCGTAACAGATCTTGTGGTGGTATCGTGATAGCATGTTCACCTAGTCGTACATTTGACTCCATTTAAAAAAAACCAAAAAAACTCGTATCGACTAATTGCTCACCGTAGTCAAGAAATCAGTTCCCTAGGCAATAAGGGGTTCGGATTCCCCACAAAACTGTAGATCCTGACGCAGTATGACTCTTGCTGTCTTACACTGTAAAACTTACAATAAACAAACTGTGTAACAATATTCTGAAGCATATTTTTAGTTAATGGTAGATCGTTATTGACTTATTTCAGGCAGGCATAATCTTTAATTGGAAATTGACTGTTGTATCGATATCGATTTATAACATTTGGAGCATCGAATACAGAGGATAAGTTTATCTACACTTTACTTTGTGGAATAATCTACCAGATGACATTAAGAACACAAATAGCATTAAATGGTTTAAGAAGAAATTGTTTACTCATTTGTTAAATGGAATTTAGAGCCTTTATCTTCTTTTATTTACGTTAGAGTTTAGAATTTTTGCGACAATACTGGCTCTTTGGTCTGTTGAATATTATTTTTACTAGGTACCCATTGCAGGGTGGCATTTTATGTCTATGGGTGGTTTATAATTTTTACACATTAATTTTTCATTGTAACATAGAAACATGTACTTGCAGATTGTATGCCTTGTCACCTGAGATAAATAAAAAATATGTCATTATTATTATTATATATGCTTAGCCGACATGGTGTAAGGGTTAACCCCCGTGTGCATGGACCTGAGTCATGCTTGAATGAATTTGGTTGAAATATTATTAGTCTTTGTGATTACTTTTTGAATTTTTGGGATATTTGGTGGTTATTGTGACACGTTGTTTTCTGGACACATCTTCTGGGGTTGCTGGTAGTCTTGGTGATGAGTCAGATTTGGCGACGAGGGGCTCGTAATATATAATAATATAAAATAATTTTTTTTGCCATGAATTTGTTAGACATCTCTGAAGAGTGAATGTGAAAAACTTATAAATGTTTAATGCCTGGTTACATTTAGTTAATATCATATACTTAATAGAGTTTGAACAGTTGATAATTATGTAATGTGTGAAGTGTTTTTAAGAATTATTGTGAACTTATAAAATTAAACATTTTTAGCTTGTCTCTGCAAAAACTGTAACGACTTACACTTCGATGAAAGAAAATATTTCTACTGTGGTGACTCCAAGCAACGTAAGTTTATCTACACTTTACTACTAGGCATAGGCGTAGACAGAAAGTTCGTAAGGGGGGGGGGGGTTATAGAGGTACGACTCATGCATTCGTATGTTAAATATAGAAAATTTCATTGCAGTGGGGGTTTACCTTCAAAACCACCTCCTGGCTATTCTATGCTGGGAGTGTAAATGTCCAACTCTCCCCTGGCTATTCCTATGCTACTAGGGTGTAAAATGGTCCAACTCTCCCCATGCACACACTTTTTTAGAAAGGCAGTTTAGTTTCACAAGTTTCACCAGTGGTTGTAAACACTGTCTATTTTTTAGTGATTTTGAATATTGTTAAACCACCATTAAACTATAGTTAAATTCTAGTAAGTTTGCCTTTAAATACGTTTTCTGGTAACTGGCTGGTTTTTTTTCCTTCATTAAAATCATGCCAGTAGGTGCAACCACTGCCTTTCAATTTATTGCCATATTGTTTAGTTGCTACTAAGCTGGAGTTAATGTATTGCAAGTTTGAATCATATCAGTCTAAAAACACTTTAATGTGACTAATGGCCACCTACCATGCTGTCTGTTTATTGAGCAATATTAAATTTCCATGCATTGAACAATGATGAACATCCATTGAGTAATATTAAACATACATCAAGCAATATTAAACATGCATTCATTCATTAAGCAATGTTAATTATCCACCTATCAATATTAATTATCCATTCATTCATTACATAGTGATTAACATCTCTTTTTATTGGTCAGCTAAGCATCTATTCATTGAATGCTACTAAATACATAGGCATAGAGTTACGTGGGCCCCATGGGGTCTGAGCCCCCTAATAATTTAAAATAAACCTCAATTTTACACGTTGTAATATATAAATGCATATAATATATGCTTGCCCCCCCCCAATAATTTTGAAAATTCTAATCAATTGCTAAATATTTGTTTTCATGAAGTTGTAGTAGGCACCTATTTATTGAAATATGTTACGTGTCAATTGAACCTTGCTAAGATATAAAACTAAACAATGAGCAACTGTTTCACAAGGACAGATTTGGAGGTCATTCAAGGGGAAGGGAAGATTAATGACTTGATTTTTGAAAATGATACCTCATTGGACCTTTACCTTGTATCTTTTCAATGTTAAATTTTCATTCAATGGAGGGGTGATCTACCCCCTTCTGCTTAACAGTAATTGTGTTTTTATGAAAAAAAATGTATCTGCTTTTATTTAATCATTTATGTCGTCATTTGTATTTTTTCCTTCAAATTCCTGAAGAAGAAAAAAGTGAGGTTGGTCGATATACCAGGGAACGAACGATTAAGAACTAAATTTTTGGATGAATATTTGGAAACTGCAAAGTAGGTATTTTAGTATGTGTGTATATACCAAAAATATATAGCATGTGCATCAAAGGATAGAAATACAAAAATTATTTTTTCTGCAATGTAGATTCAATAATTTGTGTATTACTTTTCCGATATGAATTCTTGTATATATTTTTAATTTCATTTTCAGGTTTTGTGTATAATCTAGTGACTGAATAATTCCTGATCATTTTTTTTTTAATTATGTATTGTGACTTTTATTTTTAGTATGTTACATGCAGGGCTTGTACCGAAGCGGGGAAAACCGGGCACTCACCCTGAGTGGAAGATTTTTAGGGGAGGCAAAATGAGCATATTATAAAAAAAAATGAAGTCGTTTTTTGGCAGCAAAACACTGTCACCGTCCCTGGTTATGTGTACTAAAGTTGTGCAAAGAATCGTTCACGGACTAGTTTAGTGAATAGTCCTTCCCATTTAATATACTTAGACGGGCAGAATCATGCATTCATTCAGCCAGTGTCTGATTTTGCACACTTCCAGCATGTATGGTGGCGAGCCAAACTTGATTGGCGCAAATCAGTTTTTAAAAATAAGAATCAGGATTTACTTCTTTATTGAATGCTAATGAGTATTTTTACAGCTCAGCAAACTGGTCGTTAAATTTCTTGTGGTTTAGTAATCCCCTTCTGTATGCATTTCGGCAGCTCGCCATTTGTACATGTGCGTTATTTTATTTTCCATTCTGTCGGTTAGCAGTTTTATTTGTGAAGGTTCTCTGTCAATTTGAAGTATTCTTAATTTTTCTTTAGGGGTGTCATGTTCATCGTTGATAGTTTGAATTTCCAAAAAGAAATTAAAGATGTTGCCAGGTATGTAATTTTTTGTTTTGCCTATTTTATTGCTAACAGTGAGTTTTTGTGACGATTGTAAAAAAAAAAAGTATCACCATATTATGAAAGTCAATATTTGCAATGTATAAGAGAGTCATGTTAAATAGACCTGTCATGGAGCAAGCAAATTATGTCGAGTTATTAAGGTTTAATGAAATTTAAAAAAAGTTGCTTTAAAAAGAACAATGTAATTTAAAATTCTGAAGAATAAAAATATAATTTGCTAATTATTCCTTACTTTAATGCAAATCTTTTTATAAATTGTTGTGTTTATATTAAATTATACAGTAAATCAGTACTTATACAGCATAAATACGTTTTGTTTACAATATCTGTTTTAAATACTTTCAGAAAGGTCACAAATCATAGTTTGTTTTTGCTTTTCCATTAAATATAAACGATCTTCATCAATGCTTAAATGTTTTAAAGCTACTTCAGTGCCATCTTTTGTTCAGTGAAATCGATGAATCGTATTCATTGCTTATAAGGCTTCTTTCTGCATTGGAATATCAAGTTCATCTTTTGAGCTTTCTTCCTTATCAGAAGTATCTGCACATTCAGGAGATTTTACTGTGCTTAACTTGTCTTCTTCGCTTATTTCTGTTGTAGCAAGATCATTATCAACTGTCAGATATTGTTTAACACATTCAACCCAGCTGATGCGGATCCGCAACATTCATGATTCTCCCTCCAGCTGGTTTCACGAGGATCTGCGAGTGGGGTTGGCCACAGGAAACGAGTGTAATGCGGGTTCTGGTTTCATCAGAAACCAGATTTCAGGGGCTCTGGTCGAATGTGTTAAATTTCTTTATTTTTTAAATTAATATCAGTCACTTTATTTTGATATCAGAGGAAAATCCCACACGCAGAAACTAATTTCTCTAATGGCGTTTTTTGGAAGCTACAAAATCTGTCATTTCTATAGCATCTAATACTGTAATTTTGTTGTAAGCACTAATATCTATGTTCTCAATAAATTTTTTTTATGAACGTTTATTGATTTCATCATTTTTACGATCAAAGAATAAAAAGTAGTTGATATCTTGAATAATGCATTGGTCAGCAGGCTGTAAAACAGATGTTGTATTGAGAGGCCAAAAATTATAGTTTAATAGAAATAAGATACAGGAGACCAGGGAGAAAATTTACACATGAAAGGTTAAACACTGGTGAAATAGCAAACGAAAAGGATCACCTCTTTAATTCTTTTCATTTGCTATTTTCAAAAGGGTGATCTTTTTCATTGCTATTTTACCAGTGTTTAACCTTTTGTATGTAAATATAGTTTAATTGCAGAGAAATTTTTTATATGAGGGTAGGAGACACGCAGTTATCAAGAACCATAAAAAAAATTTTATTGCCAACAACATTTTTCTCGACAAGTTTTCATAGCCAGCATTGAAAAATTAAAAAGGATATGATTTTGTCGACAAAGCGAGTATCCATTTTGAGGTGTCAAGCTAAGGAGGATTTTCTGGATCAAACAAAATCTCAGGACAAGTCAAGTTATCGGGAATGTTCTTATCCAACCGATTGTGTTAGTGGAACGCCACTATGTTTGTACATTTATTATAGTATGCAAGACTGATATCATGCAAAATCATTTTTTAACAGTTTCATTCTGTCTTTTTAGTACATCTTGCACAGCATCCCAGAAACTTTTTGTTGTCATTAAAAAATAGTTTTATCTTGATCCAAGAGCATTTTGCTGTACAGTCATGGAAGTATTTCATGAATTTCAGTTTTTGGACAACTTCATTAAAAACAAATAAACTCCTTACTGTTTTTATTTTGCCCAACTTTGCATATTTATCAAAGAAGTGCATCACAACTTGGTACTTATCTTTTGACGAGTGCCTTTCTTAACTAAGAGGTTCTAATACAGTTTAGTGTACTTAAGACTATAGTGAGATTATTTAGCCTAAGAGGGGAGAATAGAAGATGAGAAAAGTGCTGAAAGAAGAGCCTTTTGAGGAGTATGGATTTTCATGTCACTGTGGAGAGTCGTCTAGCCTCATTGGTGGCAGGGTTTGCTTTCTGCCGGCAGAAACTAGTTTTTGCCATGCCAGTGGCAGAAACTGGTTTTAACCGGCAGAAAGTGGGAGAAACTGGCAGAAACTAATAAAAGTACTGAAAATAGTGTTGTATTATTTAGTAAATGAAAGATTACAAAATATATGTTTATTACAATAATTTAATATATCGTAAAGCTTTATAGTAATTGTTTCAATAATTAAAATGTTTTAAAATAATTAAAAAATACGAGTAAATCAAAGATTTATTACAAAAACCATCTTTCGCAGGCCATATTATTTAACTTACTTGGTCTATTTCATCTTATTTACCTTCTCTACCTCATTAGACCTTTGGCTATAAAATAAAAAATAGCAACATTGACAGACTGGCAGTAAGAAAAAGCCTTAGTGGTTTATGACTAATCGGATAAGCTGTATTTACAGTGAATGAACCACACTTTTTGTTTTTAAGTCTGTTGTAAAGCATGTGGTTTCTGCTTAGAAATATTTTAGAAATCGTTACAAAGTGCTTGGCTAAAGGAATACATAAACACTGTGAAGCCACAAATATCGGATGATATTTAAAAAAGTCAGGTAGATTGCTCGGAATCATTCATAGAGAATCATCCGTATTACTCGCAGATCATGAAAATTATATGGATGATAAAGGTGCTGTTCAAGTTATAAATAATCAGATGATTAATAAAGATGTAAAAAGACTTGTTGCAGCTTTTAAAATCTATTGCCCTGTATAAGATTCGGAAAGATGACTTTTCTATTCCAGATGCTTATGAAATTTGGTTGATCCTGATAGATGATGAGAATATCATAGAAATAAATCAAAAAAAGGGTAAAAAGTAGACTTAATCATGCAACATCATATATGCCAGTTTGTCTAAATTGTCTATATTGATGTGATCTAAATTGTCACAGGAGCAGGAAGAAAACACTATGAAATTCTTTAATGTCATTAACCCAAATTTTATGCTTTACGTTATAGCTTTTTGAGCAAAATCAGCTCCTTTTCCTGAAACATACTACTCCAATAAAATCTTAGAAAATGTCCAGATTTCTATGTGGTGGTCTAGTTTAAAGGAAACAACTATAAATGATGATTTTGTAACTCCTGTTCACACAGTGATAATATTGCCTGCAGTATTGTTGGGCTTGGAAAAATGCTTCTGTAACGCTTTTCGTCTATTCATAATAAATTAAGAAATTATTTGAATTAGGAAATCGCACCAAAACTGATATTTTATTATAGACTGCTATGAAAAATTATATACAGAATTTGCTTTGATGTAACCTTCGAATAAATACTATACACATTGTAACTAAACTTATTTTACTTCAAAATGCATCCCTTTTTGCAATTTGGGTTATTTTGATAAGTTTTTAACACATAAAATAATTCCTGGGTTTCTGCTGGTTATTGCCACTTTCGTGGCAGAAATTAGTCTTTGCCATGCCGGTTTTAACCGGTTATAATCAGCGGTTTTAACTGCCTTGGCAGAAACTTGCCAACCCTGATTGGTGGAATGGCATGTAAAATAGAAATATTATGCAGTTACTGTAAGTAGTGGCATAACTGTGTGTATATATAGGTTGGTATACAGACCTTTGGTTCTGCAGTGACATATATCTAGTGTGTATCAAGCTCTGTACTACATTGCGACTGAATGGCATACATTTTCCTTGTTCATATTAACATACCTCACTTATTGCAAAGTTGTGCACTTGTCCTTGTGACATACATTTCCATGAACAACAACATGTAAATACTGTTTTGAAAATAAAATACTCATAAGAAAGTGCTACGACTTCCATGCTTTTCATATTGTTCAACATACCTGCATTCTACGGATATCGTAGTGAGAACAAATTGATGTCTCAGGGTATAACTGTAGAAGAACATTTTCACACAAATCTTGAAAAATGCAAGGATATTATAAACAGGGCATGAGATAGAGGAGGGTTAAAGAGGCCAAATGCCCAGGGGCCCCCAGCTTAAAACTTGAATGGCATAACAAACATAATTTGTTATTAAGCATAATTAGTAGCCTGATTTGCTAAACTACCCATGAACCCAGAGATCCTGCCCTCCAGCTCTGATTAAGAACATTGTAATGATGGCCTTCTAATCCAAGCATTGATTCCTAGATAAAGATATCAACAGGTTACGTTGAGATTGACTGTTTCAACTTTCTGTAGAAGAGCCAGAACCATAATTTTTTTAACAGCTTTGCTTTGTACAATCACCAAAGAACAACATCACCACTTAATTTTTTTTTTTTTTTGCTCTACTTTATATAGTCACTAAGAAAGAGCATCACCCCTTGATTCTTTTCATTGGTGAGTATCGCGAGGAGAGTGGTCATGTTAATAAGTATGACTACGACATAATAACTGACCTAACAATGTCAATCACATTTTGACTACAGAGAAACTAGGTCCTCACATGATGCAATAAACCTTAGAGCAAACCAAAAGAAATTGGTATACATTATAGATAATTATTGGCTCATCCTCATACCTTGATTTCTGTGTAATTGAATTCATTGGAAATAGATTGTTATTATATTAGTTTGTAATAATTGATAAGTATATATGTGAAATAAATGGCTTAACTTGATTTCCAGCTTCCTGTATTCTTTGTTACAAGAGGGCTTTGTGCAGAGGAACAGCATTCCACTCCTTGTTGTGTGCAACAAACAAGGTGAGAATAATTTCCTTTGAACTAGAATTTCAATAGAATAAATGAAACTGTTTTCGAAGTTTCACCATTTAAGGATTAATTTCGATCAATAAGTTTTTTTTTTAATAATGTTATAAGAAATTTTAAGAGAATATGTTAGTTATATGTATTTTTTTTTTCCCTTAAGGAATTTTAAATAAAATAGTGTGAAAGACGGGCTTGTAAAAATTTGCTAGTATTAGGCATCTGTGTCAGACACAGGACTGATCATTAGTTGCTTAAGCAGGGTTGGTTCATGCGGTCCTTAAAAGTCCTTATTTTCACCCAAAATCTACAAAAAGTCCTTAATTTTCGTCTTCTGATCCTCAACATTTCTCTGTAGTATGTTTTAGATTTGATTTTTAGTATTGGCCATCTTCTCACACATCATGAATCAACATAACAAATGAATATGGAATTCACATCAGAGGTTAATCTGCCGTTAGCCTTTTTGCCGAAAGGCGACGTTAACCAAACTTTGGTTAAAAAAACTTCTGAGCAATTTGCCGAAAAGCTCCAAATAAAATCTGAAGGATTATGTATATTCATAGTAGGTCCCATGGCACCAATGTAAGCCATTTGATGAACATATCAATCAATGGGGCACAGAGGATTGAATTTAATTTTAAGACTGCATATCATGCATGGCGTACACACCAGAAAAGAATCCAGTTAAAGTATGAAGATAATTAAATGACATTGCATGGAATTGGGTGTTTCTAACCAAAATTTTGTGTAAACTAAAAAACAGCTTTTCTGATTTTTAGAGATGACTTTTTTCTAGAGCTTTTAGATGCAAACTAGCCAGAAAGCTACAAAAATCTCTTTGGCAGCTTACTCCCTGATTCACATGTGGCTTTTGTGAATGATGGAAACTTGCACAAAGGAAAACTCCCTTGGGGGCATGCATAGGGGTGAACTACCCCTAGGAATTTGCTGGATCATTTCTTTGGAGCTTATCTTCCTTCTAGAACCACCTTCGTGAATATTATAGGTGGACCGTCAGAAATTAATTTTCATGTTTGATTACCCCACAACCCAATTTCCTTTAGTTAAAGAGGTTGTTTGGAGGAATTAAACATATAAATAAACGTAAGTACTAGAAAAAAGTTCCGTACATTTATGTACTCAATAATTTATCGGTCAAAGTACTGGGATGTGAATTCAACGATCGTTAGTTTTAAGTCCAGCCTGCATATGTGAGTAAATCCTTTTCCTTTGGACTTTTGTGGACCAAAACAGCCTGTAGCTTGAAAAAGAGAGCCACAGAGAGTATGGAATTAATTTCTTCTATGTTGTGTACTTTTAAGAACTTGTGGTTGCATGTGATCCTGTACAATTGCTGTAGTAATGCTTACATCACTTAGTGTGCTATTAATCGCAGGTATGATACCAATAGTGTAAAAAAAGTGCTTATCAACTAATTGCTTGAAAAGGAGAACCACAGAGAGCATGGAATTAATTTCTGCTATGTTGTGTACTTTTAAGAACTAGTAGTTACATGAGATCCTATGCAATTGCAGTAGTAATGCATGCATCACTTAATGTGCTGTTAATGGCAGGTATGATGCCAATAGTGTAAAAATATGCTTATCAACTAATTGCTCTGCTCACTGTAGTCTTGAAGTTGATTACTGAGGCTTTAAGCGATTCAGATTCCCGGAGAAATGTTGGTCCATTGTTCTAAGATGGCATACTAGTAATGCCTTCATTTATTGCACCATTAACTTAGAGCCCCTAGAATTCTAGGCTAATACATCAGCCGTCATTTGGTTGTATACGTCTTGCTGCATAACACAACGGTAGAGCCTCCGCCCGGCAAGTGGAAGGTCGTGGGTTCAGGTCCCCCCGAACGCAAAAATATTTCTTTTCTTTCGAACGTTTCACCATCTAATCACGCCATAACATCGGCTCTGGTATCACTACGCCAATAAACGTTGATTAATATTGTTGTTTAACAATGTTTACCATTGGAAAATTAGTAACCTATTTCCTTCTTACAGGATCTGTTGTAAATCTAAACATTCTGTGTTTATTCCTCGATTGATTTGAACAATTTACAGTGGCACATCCACCCATTTCACACGGATTTATTAAAAACACACATTCGTAAATCACGCAACTTTAATGCAGCAGTAAATTAGATTACATGATATGATGGCAACAGGATGGCAGATTGTACCAACTCCCTCTTTTAGGAGCCGTACATTAACTCGGTGTGATTTCAGTGACATGAAATGTGTGCTGTTCTTCCATCTCCATAGTCTGAAGTTTGGTTCCGTTAGTAACAGAGGTTAAGATCCCTCAGAAAACTGTAGGTCCTGGGGTCAGCAATTCCTCTATTGTCCTCCTGCCATAAAATCATAGACATACACAGAAAGTTCATAAGTGAGGGGGTTGTAGGCTCAATGGGGAATTACAGAGCTTTAACTCACATATTCCTATGTTAAATATACAAAATTTCATTGCAATGGAGGGTTACAACCCCCATCAACATGCCCCTGCATACCGCAATGCATAAAATACAACATTTCCTTTGTTTCCTAGATTTTTATGTATAAGCAGACTATAGCATGAATCAGAGAAACATAGAGTGTAAGGAATTCATTTACACTGTTCTATAGCTTTAAGAACTTGTGGCTGTATGTGAATTATTTATTTTGTTTTCAGTAAGGAAAGTTCCAGTATGGAAGATTAAGGAAGTTAATGAATTGGAAAGTTCCCATGTTTTTTATTATTGACTAATCGTTCCTTCCTCCTCCTGCATTTTTGAAACAGGGTGTTTTTAAACCTACCTGATCTGCTTTTACTCAAATCACACTTAAGTCTAAGGATGCCTTGTGCCATAGTTGTATTTTTTGTTCTTGTTTTGTATTTGCAGATCATGCAGTTGCAAAATCCGCAAAGATTATGCAGAGTCAGTTGGAAAAAGAAATGTGAGTTTTTCCATGAAAATGTTATTTTTTTAATTTATTCTCTCATTTTTTTATGCATATTTGTAAAAGTACATCTTTGGCTCTGATTTTATCTAGAATATAGAAATTTGGCTAACTATTAATATCCTTAGTGTTTTAATTATTTTAATGTTATGCAATACAATGATGTTATGGAAATTGGTATACATTCCAAAAGCAATGATTTGTTTTTGGTAAAATATTAGTAAATATAATTTATTTTAAATATTAGTAAATATATATTATTTGTTTTTTCTATATGTCTCACTAAATAAATACTATTTAAATATAAAAGGGCGTATGTAAATTGAAGTCCTTGTAAAGCAAATCACATGTAAATTTTTTCCCTTTTAAGGGTTCTTAATTAATGTTAGCAGTTCAACTGAATTGGCATTAAAAATATGATAAAACCAAAATATTGAGATTTTATTTAATGAAGTAATTTGTGTTTCATATGTTTAGTGAAATTTCTTGTCAAAAGAAATTTATAAGGGTAAAAATTTACAAAGGTAAATCGTCTGAACGTCGAATCGTCTAAGTTGCCCAATTATTTATCAGAAAAGGATTTTTTCCTATTTTGCACTTAATTACTGATTCAGTACAAATTGGTCCTAGCACAATGATAACACTTCGCTGCCATAATCCAATTAAAAACTCTCTATAATTCTTCATTATCATATTCTTAGTCATTTACAGAATGAGAATAGAAAGAATTACTCCCATGTACATGATTTGGAAATAAGAATTGTCATCTACTGAACGTAAATGAGAATGATGGTTTTTTGGTGGGTTTTTTTGTGAATTAATTATGATTCTTATTCACTTTAAGATAGTTATGATCATTCTCTCATGCCCTGCGGTGGCGCAGTGTGGTAACGCGTTCGCCTAGTACGCCGTTAATCCGGGTTCGACTCCCAACAGTGCAAAGAACGCTTACTCAGAGATCTCATAAAAAGATCGCACTGCTCACTGTAGTCCGGGGTTTGGTTCCCTAGGCCATAAGAGGTTCAGATTCCTCGGAAAACAGTAGGTCCCGGCGCAGTACGACCATTGTAGTCTTTGAGCCATAAAACCGCAAGTAAGCAAAGCATCACTCTCTTGTACATCTCTACCCTAGATATATACTTTTTTTTTAAATAAAAGTACGAAAAAAAAATACATTCATTACTCCCGATGGACTACTGCTAACACATTCGAAAGCTTGTGTGATCTATTTGCCATTTTGCCAGTGTCTAATCTTTTATAGGTGTATGCACTTTTTACAACAAGTATAAACCTATTACAAGGTCAGTCAAAGTGTAAAAAAGCAATGCCTAACGATTATCCCTTTGTTAGTAGAGACGGAAGTTTCTTATCATTGTTCAATAGCACTTTCGTTTATCTAACTAATCTATTGTAAATTTCATACGTTTTTTTATTTAATTATCCATTGATCTTCAAAATTTGTGATAAGATACCATTTGGCAAGATTTTGGACTGACAAATGACAATGTTCGGCAAAGATTTAACACGTTTGCTGCCAAAGCTGATATGATGCATCCGTTTACACACGCCAAGATCCTATCAGCATTTTCATGCTTTTAAATTATTTTCTGTTGTTTTATTTTTTAAATCTACGTTTTGAGATCTTTTTACTACCAATCTGCGTTTATTTACTAATCTACTTACTTACTACTTACTAATTTAATGAAACAATAGAGTTTCACCAGGAGATTCCATAACGAACAGTTATTTCGACACTGGCGTAAGGTTTAAAAAACGCGACGTTTTGGGAGCCAACTGTTCTCGAAACTTGACAAAGGGAGCAGTTGGCTCCCGAAACGTCGTGTTTTTAAACCTTACGCCAGTGTCGAAATAACTCTTACTAATTTACTTACTAATCTACATTTTGAAAAATACATGATCCATAGGTGTAGAGTTATATGGGGCCCCAAGCCCCCCTCCCAATAATTTTGAAAACTGGACGTTGATGACATAATCCATTTCAGTATGCCAAAAGAATTATTTAGTCCCTTCTTGTCTGCCAAATACCTAAACGGTGCATGTATTTGCTACTTCCATACTCATACTCGATGATTTAGGTAAGGCAATTAATAATGCATTATCTCGTAGCTGGCAAGTAAACTCAGTTTGCCAACTACGAGTATTCTCATGGTTGACAGCAAACGTGTTAACACGCTAAATTGCCAAATTTCAGGCAATACTATACTTGTATACTCATATTTTTTTATTTATATCTAATACTTATATATGCATACCTTATATTTTATTCTTTTTTTTTTTTTTTCAGGAATGCCTTACGTTTAACACAAACTGGTAAACTGAATGCAACATCTCCGGATGAAGAAAATATATTTCTTGGACAGAAAGGAAAGAATTTCCAATTTGCGGATTTGAAACCGATTAAAGTGGAATTTTCAGAATGTAGTGCTCTCGAGACTGGAGAAGGTGAAGCCTCAACCATTTTGCCTCAGATATGGACGTGGATGGCTAAAATCGCTTAGATTTTCTATTCCTGATTCCCGTATTTTAATAAAGTGTTTTGGTATTACTTGAGTTTGTTTATTCCGATGTTATTCATATCGCAGTGTTTAAAATACCACACTACATGCACGTATTCAGAGGTTGGATCTTATGGACCAGTGTCCCCCCAAAACTAAATTTTTAATTGGACTTGGCTACGGCCTTACATTCTGTGATTGTATCAATACATGCTGTAAAAATTTTTGTGCCCCCAAATTAAATCCTGACTATGGCTGTGCTGCAGTATATGCTCATACTGATAAAGGCGAATAATTCAGCCTTGCTTGATACTCAGTATAAAGTAGGATTGTCAGAAAGTAAGTCGACTATTTTTGAGCTTAGCACATTTGCATACACATAAGGGGGGGGGTGAGGGAGGAGATTACAGTGATACAGCTCAATATATATATATAAAATTGCATCACAATGGAGAGATATGATCCCCTTCAACACTCCCACATATACCAGTGCCTTAAAATATGTCATTGCTTCAAGAAAAATATTTCATCAACAAGACTTGAATTCAAGTCTCGTGAAAGTGTGAAGTTTCGTAAATGAAACATAGTCAGAATTACCGCTTCTAAGTCCATGGAACTTACATTCAGTTCTCAACAAACTTTTTGCATAAACATTGCATTGTACGAAAGCTACACAGAGCAGTATGTCCCATTCTAGATTATTCAGTAAGGTGTAACCAATCCAAACTCCCTAACGCAGTGTACAGCTACAGCCTTTTTCCTCATTATTCGAGCAAAGAGAAATTTAAAGACTGTGAGTGTGATCCTCACCCATGACTTTTTTATCTTTTACTTTTTTTTCATCTTTTTTTATTTTCTCCTGATGCCGTTTGTAACACTTTTGGCTACTTCACAAACAATCCAGGTTTAATCCTAGTTGATAGATACCCAACTCCTGCCATTTTTCTTCCTTCTATAGATTTGTAGCCCAGGGTTTGATTTGTTAGATAAAAGATGTTCGCAGTCCTGTTTTGTTTGTTTGTTTGGATTTTTTATGGCGCAAGAGCATTTGGGCTATACTGCGCCAACACAGTCCTTTAAAAACTTTTGTGTTCTGACACAGCATGAATTTAACTATACTTATGTCCAAGGACTTTCAGAGAAAATGCGAAGCCCGGAGCAACTAATAATTTGAGGCCCTTTAAAATTTACTTACGTAGACATCTAACATATTGAGTTACCAAGTCAAAGCCCCTAGTATTGTGAGGCCCACCCTCTGATAGGCCCTATTTATGCCATAAACAAATGCAAAGAATAGTGAACAGGACAGAAGTTCAACTACCTGTCTTTTATTTGATATTGAGTGTGGCCAAAAAAAAACAAAAAAAAACCCACAAACACCAGACTTGGGTGGGGAGTCACAATTGCTGATTCGTAGAGTTACTATTAGATTAAAATTTGTGTGTTAAAACAGCTGTTCTTTATGTGGACATAAATTATATGCATCCTCAAATGATTTTATCCTTGTAGAGACATTATGCTGACATGGGGAGACTAATGCATAAGGAACACCGAGATTTAAAAGTTTTTTTTAAATTGTAAATTTTGTCGTCTTGTTTTTTGATGACATAAATAGGATGTTAAGTATCTGGAAAGTCAGAGAAATTTGAAATACAAAGGCCAAAGTCAGGGAAATTTGAAATTCATTGTTATAATAAATAACTTATTAAAATAATTTTCCTGAACTGTGCTTTTCATACCACATTGCATACTGAAAAATTTGAAAAACTTGTACTTTTGACTAAACTTCTTCCAAAAGTTACCATTTTGCACCAAAACTAATATAATTTATATAAAATTATTAAGCCTATATATTTCTCAGGAGAAAATGTTTGCCAAATATATAACTGAAACTTATAAAAAATAAAAAAAAAAGTATGTGGGTTAACGTATTTTGGTGAATTAACTCTTGTCGCACTAAATTTTCGCCACAAGCCGGCGCTGATATTTACTTTCATTCACATGTGATTCCGTATTCTCATTTTTGTTTTCCCTGTTTGTCTAGTTTTCTGTGTATATAATATTTTCTGTGTATAAAATACCGACAGTAATGAGAAAAGGAACAATTAAATTGTTATTAGCATGTAATTTAAAGTGCTGACCAATACCTTTCGATGTCTATTGAGTTTTCATAATTTTGTATTAGAAAAACTTTCAAAGATCTTATCGCTTCATATAATGGCGCGATTTCACCAGAATTTTATCGTTAGCGTTTATAAAATTAACCCGAGTATAATTTAGCTGGAAAGAATATCAAAAGTTTTTAAGATAAATTATCAAAACCATCGTTGAAATTTAAGTTCCAGGTTGGCTTATAAACGTTGTTTTAAAGGATTAATTTTTCAAATTTTTCTAGGAGAACAACCCCCACCTACCCGTCAGGGTTAAATGGGGAAAACAAAGACGATGAAAAATATTTTATGTGTCGTTTGTTACGACTGTAATAAGTCTTCCACCGAAGTCCCCATGTTTTGGGGAAATGCAGTCCAGACGTTTTTCCACGAATCTATAAGCTACTTGCCTTTCAAACTACGTTTTCAGTTAAGTGTTGTATAGCAGAACGTAGTTTTTTATCCTTGAAGCGCCGTTAAACTTGGCTTCGAACGCGGATGACAGAAGAGACTTTTAATACACATCCATAGAGACATTCATATTGATGTAAATAAAGTGATTGACAAATTTTCAAAGAAACCAAGATGGCTCGACTTTGCACTATAAACTTCAAGTTTTTTAAAAAGTCGCTTATTATAAAAATAGTAAAATAATTACGATGTTTTTGTAGTTTAAATTTAAACTTGTTCTATTAATTACATTGTAAATTATCGATTTTGGTTATTGTATATGTCTCCTTTACTAGGTTATCCTTCTGTCATACTTGACTATAATCTGCCCTAAACCATATAGTTTAATTAAAGAAAAGCCCAGCTTTAATTCATTGTCGTAAATTAAATATTTTGGTGAGTATAAAGCAGGGTTGTCCAACCTTTTTGGGTAGCGGGCCACTTAAAGAATTTTCACGGATCTTGCGTTCTAGATTACCATGTTAGAATTTTGCGTTCTTTCTCACCATGTTTGGCGCAGTATAGCCCAGATGCTCTTGCGCCATAAAAAAGCCAAACAAATCTAGCGGTTTCTTAAAAAAAATCGTATACTTAACAACCTCCCTTTAGAGTTTCTTCCAGTTATTGTTATGCAACCAGTTCTACACTTGCGACACAGAAAAGGGTCACCTATGCTGTCCTCACGATTTTTCCTTATTTCTGAAAAAAATCTACGATTTTCGTTTGGGATTTTTTTTTTTTTATTTCAAACAGTTGTAGGCGGGCAGAATTAATATTATTCGCGGGCCGTATGTTGGAAAACCTTGGTATAAAGGAAGGCTAGTAATATAACAACATTTACCTAAACTATTTAACAGTCCAAAACTAAAACTTTTCCCCAGTAAGGGCTCCCGATACAGGATGTTATTACACATCCTGTATCCGCTCTTGATTTTATGATCTTGAAACTTTTTATTATGAAATTTTTAATGTGTTGTTTACTGTAATTAGTGACTGGAAATCGATTAAGATTTGGTCTGGAAACCTGGAAAAGTCAGGGAAGTTTGAAACAGAATTTGAGTTCACACCTTGTATAAAGGCGACAGGCATTCAAAAATTTTATTTTTTCCTTATCTATTATAGAACAATGGCATTAAAGACTATGCTGTGTCTGAAGCAGGAGGTTTGTTCGTCTGGAAGTAATGCTACATCATTGTAAATTGATTTAGTCTTTTATGTGTCTTTCTCAAGTAGTAGTACATTAACAGGTGAGCTGTGAAGTCACGGAACAGCCTGCTCAGATCTGCTAGTCAAGAAACTAAATTTCAGAGCCGTGTCAGTAAGAACCACTTGGAGGTTTGTGCTTTATGGCATAAGCATAGCCAAGGCCATTTTTGCCAGAACTTACAGTTTTCTAAAGAATCTGAACCTCTGTCTTCCAGGGAACCAAACCACTGACTACAGTAGGCAGACAAAATGGCACACATTCTACGGCAACTTTGGAATCAAATCTGGGTTAGCAGCCAGATTGACGAACATATTTTCCTCTATGGCGCCATAGGTTGTCGTTAATTGTGTAATAAAAAAAAGTTGCTAATAGCACTGTATTTCCAGGAAGAATTAGACGAAAAATTCAAAAGATTTAGATCAGAGACTCAACTCCCCGGCTGATGGCGGGGGGGTGTGAGGGTGTCAGAAATGCAGTCAAAGATGGTACGATAAGGCTATTGGAGGTTGTGGCATTGTTGGTGGACAAGAGGTTAAGACAACAAAAGGATTTTGCAAATTTAGTAATTGTATTTTAAAATTATATCTGACATTACCACGAACGTGTACTCAACAAGGCCCTGCAATAGTAACGCGTTCGTCTGACGTGCCCTTAACTCGGGTTCTACCCCCACCCCCACTTCAAAAAAAAAGACCAACTGATTGCTCATTGTAGTCCGGAGAATGATTGTTGAAGTCTTAAAAGTTTCCAATTCCTCGAAAAACTGCAAATCCTGGCGCCGTGAAAACAAACGTTGCACAATTTTTTAACCCGCGAGCAGGCGTGCAGATTAGATGAACCCGATCAGGGTGCTTTACCCCCCATCTACTGATATAGCGTTATTTCATTAAAAACGTCCAATTTTACAGGGAACAATAAGTGGAATGCTTTGTCACCTTAACTCAAAAGATTGTGACTTTGAAGGTAACAGGAAAGAGTTTGGTTAGTTTCAGAAGCAAGGGTGGGCGGTTCTTTTCACAAATTGTAAGTTGTGAAACCGCCTGCTCGCGGGTCAAGTAACGTTTCATATTCATTTTTATATTAATTTCAAAGTAGTAATGACTTTTTTGCTGTTAAAGGGATGCTCCCCTTTATTAAGGAGGACAGTGAAGTTTTTTTTTTTCCCCAGCTTTAATTAACGAGCTAGGATACCTAGAGAGCGCCTGCCTGCTTTGTACAATGTTAAGATTTTGAAGCAAAGACCAAAGTGCCGACACTATTTCCGGTTAGCTATTTATCAGCCTATTTGGCTATTTTTCATCCAGAGTGTCGAATGTGTTTTTTTCTATTATTGTACCTTTTTTATCGAAATAAAGGGTATTTTTTATCTACTGAGACATCTTTATGTAACTTTACCGATATTAGTTTTTATAATGACCATCAATATCACGAAAAAAGGATCTCCTACAGTTTGGCTAGTTTTACCACACTTTTACGCTATTTCTTAAACTAGTAAAGCTTGCGGATGACAAATCCTCTGAGTGGCAAAAAAGCTGATTTTCAATCGTTTTTTACATGCTTTCCTCGGCCAACCGAGTATAATTCATGTTTTTATAATAAAATCCCATCACGGTGGTAAAATTTTGTGCTGTGTACAATTGTACGTAACGATATATAAAAGGCAGCGTAATTTCTTTTCATAGGTAATTTTATTTTTTATATTGACAGGATAATACTCAAATTATGAATGCTGCCAAAAATGAGACGTCAATTTAATAGTGAAAAAGATAAATGATTGCATTTAAAGCCGGTGAAAAAAAAAAGAACATGTTTAAATAAACATGGTATTTCATTAGAAAAAAAAATTATTAGAAGATTAAAATTAAAATTATTGGAAAAAAATATGCATTTATGGAAGGATCTTGTTAAATGGTATTTAATGAGGTTTACTCTTAATCTCGTGCATACTATACCATATATATGGTTTAAAATAAATCTCCACAGAAAAAAAAGAGTCATTGTGATAAAACACTTGGATAAATATTAGAAAAAACCCATATTCTCCTATAACTTTAATTACAAAAGAAAACGTCCAAAGAAGTTTACAAAAAATTATGCACAAAAACGTCATCCAAACTTATACGTGGCTAACTATATCTTGCGTAAAAATCATAGCACGTAAAAATCCCTTAATGTACACTAACAGTGTATATTAAGAACTCTGTGGTAAAAATCTTGGTTTTACTCCTTTTGCCAGTTACATATGAGCCACGCTCACCTCGATGTTGGCTTCACCACACTGCTGCCATGCACTCTTTAGTCATCCTAGCTGGTTGGTTTTAACCTGCGAGCAGGCGCGTCGATTAAAGGAAAGCGCGCGGGGTGATTTGCACCCCATCTGATTATATAGCATTATTTCATTAAAAACGTCCAATTTTACAGGGAACAATAAGTGGAATTTTCTCTTTGTCACCCTACCCCAAAGATTGTGACTTTGAAGGCAACAGGAAAGAGTTTGGCCAGTTTCAGAAGCAAGGGTGGACTGTTCTTTTAACATATTGTAAGTTGTGGGATGTGAAACACCTCGCTGATTAACTAGATGCATTCACTTTACGTATATACAAAAATATTTTAAAAGGTACTGGTTAGTGTTGGATTAAAAGTTCGATTGACGAAGTGGGGGGGGGGCTCAAAGATAATAGAGTTTAAAGGATTTAATTTTTCGTGTTTTTTTACGAATTTATCCTAGAGTACATCCAGTGGTATGAAACAACCTTCGCCTGGCAGTACTGGACTGGTCACATTTAATGGCTTCCTTTGGAAAGTGAGGCTTAGGGAAAAGAAATTGTTTACATGTGTAGAGTTAAAGATATACACTTTTTTGCAAAAACAAACGAAGGACCACGAAGAAATTATCTGTTTTTATTAAAATTAAATATATATCCAGCACATACGCAGGTAAGGAAATGATAAAAATATTCAGGGCCGTAGGACCCATCAGTGGCTAGGAATTGCATACTGAATGTTCTTCAATGAGTTTTAGGGGAGGGGTGTGTGTGAAGAGATTTAGGGGTGCAGCAGACTCCCTGCCAGTGTCCGTACAGTGCCTATTGCTCGGTAGGACCAGCCCGATTCACGCATCCCGGGTATGCGACCACGTTCGAAGTCGTCCAATTGGTTATAAGGTCCTCGTCAACGTCGTAACGGCATTACTGGTTGCGTCTCCAGGGAACTGCAACGCTGATAACGAAAAAAAATAAACCGTTCGCAATTTTTACCTCTTTTATACGATGCCAGTTGCGCAGTAGAAATGCGCGCTATGATCGAAGTTAACACTCATTGGCTTTGAAAATTTAATCATTTGCATACTTGGTCTAAAAGAATTTGCATGCGAAATTTTGAGATGATCGGATAATTTTTTAGGGGGCTTCGTTTTTTTTCTTTTTGCAAAAGAGTGTATATATATACGCGCACAATAGAACCTCAGAAACAAACACACTTTTTTTTCAGCGTACAAATATATAATTGTAGCATAGATAGCTATCAAATGACCGCACCGTCAAACACAGTTTGGAAATTATTGGTGTAGGCGGAAGTTAAATGAGCCTCCTTCCTATCGGCGTTTCGTATATCGAATTTAATTTCAATTAATATTTTGTGCTCTACACCATATTTCGCTAAGTGCAAATGAAGTAATTTCGTAATCACGTTCCTGTTGGTCCAAACTCACTCGTTCTTTCATACACATAACCACAATTCACGACAAGTACAGAACTTCCATTTCAACGAGTCTACCTGCTAGCCGATGTGACGCCTTGATGATATCGGGAAATGAGATTACATTGATAATTTATTACCTCCCTATAATATACATTTATTTTTATTAGCCAGCGAATAAAATGCAAAATAGAGATATAACCGTATTATCGAAATAACCTCTGTTTCCATAAAAGTTTCGATAAGATAATTTACTGGAATGCGGAATTTATTAGATGAAGAATGACAGGAAAGATAAAGCGCTTTTGATGGTAAGTGCGTTCGACACTACCCATTCTTTTACTGGTGTTTGTCATTGAGAATGGTGAGTACATTTTTGTTCCTCGTGATACAAGTTTCTTGTTTAAGTTAATCGTTGTGGGTGCACTTTTGAAGGATATTTAACCTGTTAACTGGGTATGACGACATTTTTCGTCATGCCCAGAAGACTACCAAAATGCGAATGACGACATTTTTCGTCATTGAAATTAACCGTATTATGTTGAACGCATTACGTTTTATGTAGTTCTTATATATTTAATCCTAGCGTGATGGTGTGATGACATTACTTATCACTGTGAAAAAAAGTCCCCAGTGTGAAACGAGTTTCACAAAATTTTATTCCCCGGTTAACAGGTTAAGAGGAAAGACGGACAAAAATAAAAGATGGAAAAGAAAGAGAAGTGGGGAGGGGGGTGATTGAAGAGTAAATGGAGAGAGAGGCTTTTTTGAATGCTAAAAATTTCGATGTCTGAAAATTCTTTATCATTTATGAGTACTAAATAGTATATAAAGTAAATATATGGCTAGATCACAGGCAGTTGCTGCATACGATTATATGTTAAATAAATAAAATGAATGAATGCACGAATAAATAAACAGACAAATAAATAAAACGTTAAATTATCAAATGAGAGAATTCGTGACTTTTTTTTAAAAAAAAACAACCTAGTTTAATATCAGAATGGGCTTATAATGCAGAGGGTGTTTGCACATATTTATAAAGACATTGATTTTAAATTAAGAAAAGACTAATAGCGCCACGGAAAAAATATGACAACACGCTATTACCTGAAAAGCGGAAAATCGTTTGCGACTAAAAATTTAGTTTGCGCTGTGAAATGGCATATCGAAGGAACGTGTGGCTTGAAGGCTATATATTTGCCCTTTTTGAAGAGAAATATTCATATTCAATAATTAAAAAACAATGCAAGAAGCATGGTTTTCAAGTTTCAAAATATATAAAAATGGTATTAATGTCAAGAGGAAAAAATCCAAAAGAAATATCCCAAAATGGTTCATATTTCTTCTAACATTTCTAAAGTGCAGTCTATGGTTTTACAAGAAAATCCAAAACCTCAAAGAACTATTGCAAAAACTTCGCATACACCAGCATCAACTTTAAATAAAAATAATCGATACAGATTTGAATTTAATTAAAACGAAGAAGTACAATTCGTCGTCTGCTACCTCGGCATGTTGCTGAGCGGAAGACTAGACGCAGATTGTTATATTGAAGTCATTTAGCAGGAAATAGGTGGGAAAAAAAATTGTTAAAATTGACGAAGCATGGATTTATTTAAATGACTGTAATAGAAAAAAGATCGATTTATTGTCGAAAAAGCGTCCTGAGAAAATCAAAAGTTTGGTTCAAAGAGAACAAAGAAACTTCCAGTAAATTGGTTATCGCTCTTACAATAGAAACTTAAAAATAAGAAAAGTTGAAAAAATCCAAAACTCAACTCTATATATTATCAAAATAATGTTCTGACTCCTATTTTTAAAGGAGATATTCCAAAATTGTATTCTACTGACCAGTGGCGTAGCTAGATATTGTGCCGCCCGGGGCAAGTGACTGTCATTGCCGCCCCCCTCCCAATAAATGTCATTTTCAAATGCACGCAGGTTTTGATAGGAATGATAGCTTTATTAAACACATATCAGGTTTTCTCTGGAATTACCAACTACAAAAATAATATTATGAAAATCTTTTTACGAATTCACAAATATTTACGATCAAAACGTAGCTCTTCTTGATTTATTGTGTGCAAAAACTTTAATTTTTTAATGAGTTTCATTTTGCTAAAAGAGCGTTCACATGATGCAAATGAAATAGGCAATGCCAATAGAATTTGAAGTGCCATTACCAATGTTTTATTTGGCTTCAAATCCCATTGAAGGAATGTATATGAGAAGACTCTGTTGAAAGGTCTAATTCTTCTGCCAATCGTTTTTCTCTTTTGAAAGACGAAATTTTGTCTTTATAATCCACATACAGTTCAGATCCGTTCAAGTCATTTGGATAAAATAATGCAAAAGCAATTCATCTTATGAAGCTTGACAAGCTGCTCATCAGTTTTATTGTTTAACTAGTTAACAAGCGACTGAGTAACCCAGAGAGAAAACGGTTATGCAGTTCTCGCAATTGTGAAAATCGATCTTCGATTTCAATTCCAATTGTATTTAAAATTTCTTTAAGGCACCGCCACATTTCTTCTTGTGCACTCAATCCTACATCAGATTCATTTTCACCTGGCACGGATGGTTTCTTTTTCACGCTTCTGGTCACCTAAACGCCCCGTTTCCTGCACATACCTTCAGCTTGGGAAATGGCAGTAGTACGTAGTTCCTTCCCCAAACTTCAATTTTATCAATTAAAGTTCCCAGGTGAATAATGGGCTCACATGAAAGACAGAGATTTAGCCTGAAGACATTTCTGAATTCTGTTAACAGTCGGGAGTCATACCGACGAGAAATATAAGAGAACTACAAATTTGAACTTTTGGATGCCAATGAGTATTAGACCAGCATCAATACATGAATAGATTATTCCAGAGGAAGAATAGCGTAGCTGTTCAAATGCAGACATTACGTCTTCAAGTTGAGTAAATCAGGGCTTCTCAACGTGTGGGTCGCGACCCGCCCGAGGTCGCGTAACTAAATTTGGGAGTCGCAGAAATTTTATGTAAAAGAAAACAAGCACAGCTAGCTCATTAGTATGAATGCCAATTACAAATAAATTTGACACCCACGTATTAGTAGCTCAAACTAGAGCTATTTTTGTTTAGGAGAAAAAGAGACGCCGTCCTCATCCCAGATTCGAACCAGGGTCCCCGCGGTGTCTTGACCTACTAGACGAATGAGAACAAGAAAAAACGCTTTTTTCTCCGTATATTAAGTTGTAAGATATTATTACCCTTCACAGGGATAACACAATTGCCAAATATTGGTCAACACACAAAGCCACCGGGGCGAGATTTTTGTGAGTTTTTCGTGGAGGATTTTTATTACAAATAAATTTGACACCCACGTATTAGTAGCTCAAACTAGAGCTATTTTTGTTTATGAGAAAAAGAGACGTTGTCCTCATCCCGGAAAATGTTTGTTTGAAATTGGGTGAGG
>QLNU02013614.1:7973291-7997971 GCA_006491805.2 Dysdera silvatica
TACAAGAGCTCTCAACTAGAAGTGAAGAAGTTGGACTCAAGATGAACCTACAAAAAACTAAGATCATGTTCAATAATTTTGTAGAGGAAACAAAAATACAAGTTGACAACACTGAGCTAGAAATTGCTGATTCATATATTTACCTTGGCCAGCTGATTTCAATGGATGGCAACATTATGAAAGAACTCAACAGACGTATTAAACTTGGCTGGAGTGCATTTGGAAGAAACAGTTTTATCCTGAAGGGGAAATTGCCTTTGTGTCTAAAAAGAAAGGTCTTCAACCAGTGTGTATTGCCAGTCCTCTCTTATGGATCAGAGACATGGAGTCTAACAGTTGGAGCAATACGAAAGTTACAGACAACGCAAAGGAGCATGGAGAGGTGCATGCTTGGAATAACTAGGAGAGATCGAAAAAGAAACACTTGGGTGAGAGAGCAAACTAGAGTAGAGGACATCATTGTTAAAGTAAAAGGACTGAAATGGCGATGGGCTGGGCATATTGCAAGAAGAACTGATCAACGATGGACAACAGAAATTCTGAACTGGATTCCAAGAGACCACCGAAGACCTAGAAAACGTCCTCAAACTAGATGGGTGGATGAAATAAGAAAAGAGGTTGGGGTGACGTGGAAACGAATGGCCCAGGATAGACTTGTGTGGAAAGCATTTGGAGAGACCTTCATCCAGCAGTGGATAGATAATGGTTGAATATGATGATGATGATATATATATCTGGCAAACACTTCAACCAGTGTGGCAAACCCTGAAGTGCCTGAAGCACCAGCTATTGGCGCAAGAGAACCGCTCCAAACAAGCATAGAAGAAGAAGAGAGGAGGGACGTGGAGAAAATGGAAGAAGGTTTCCAATGTGCCCTGGCGGAATATGAAGGCTCGGATGCCGCAACAAGGCCAAGAATACCACGCCAACCGGCATCTTGGAAACTCTGCAAAGCAACCAAGATCCTCAATGAACATACTCTACCACTACACCTACAGAACCACAACTCCCTACAGGAAATACACACCGCCATATACTGTGCAGCAGTAGCGGCATCACGCGCCAATGGGTACGAAGTAAGGAACGAAGGCCGAAGTAACAGAGGAAACAAAGCCCAACCACCATGGCAAGTGAGACTGCAAAAAAGAATAGAAGAGCTCCGCAGCAGCATAGGGCGAATAACCCAGTACATGCAGGGAAATAGGGGTAAGAAATTAGTGAGGAAAGTGAAGATGGCCCTTAAGAGAAATAGGATTCATACAAGACACGAAGAGCCCAATAAACACATCAGCGAATATCTGGATACCCTCAAACAAAAACTGGGTGTATACGCCAGAAGACTCCGAAGATACAAAGACTATACCAACAAAAAACAACAGAACATGCAATTCCAAGCAAACCAGAAGGCCTTCTACAGGAAGCTTCGAGAGACCCCAGCGAACAAAGACAAGTACGAAGCCCCAAAGCCAGCAGAAATAGAGACCTTCTGGAAGACACTATGGTCCAATGAAGTACAGCACAAAAGCGCCCCCTGGATTCAGCAAGAAATGGAGGCTACGAGAGGAATAGAGGAGATGGAGTACACGGGCATCACGATAGAGGAACTCCAGCAGGTAATCCAACGTACGCACAACTGGAAAGCACCCGGTATTGACGGCATACACAACTTCTGGTACAAGAAATTTACCAGCGCCCATGGCCCATTAGCCAAGGAACTTACGGCGATAATTGAAGACCCCAGCAAAATGCCTGAATTCCTCTGCAAGGGAATAACTTACCTCCTACCGAAGGACCAGGATACCAGTAACCCAGCGAAATACCGACCCATTACGTGCCTTAACACCCTGTACAAGATACTCACGGGGTGCATCTCTGAAAAAATAAGCCGGCACAGCGAAAGCAACAACTTAATGGCGGAAGAACAAAAGGGATGCCAGAAAGGGACTCTGGGATGTAAAGAGCAGCTTACCATCGACTCAGTTATCCTGGAACAAGCAAGAAAACAAAAGCGAAAACTCAACACCGCATACATAGACTACAAGAAGGCTTTCGACTCTGTTCCGCACTCGTGGCTCCTTGAAATACTCAGCATATACAAAGTGCATCCCTCAATCATCCGATTCCTACAGAGCAGCATGAAACAATGGAGAACCCGGTTACAGCTAAACACGCCAGACAGTAAAATAGAAACGGCCGAGATCCCCATCCGGCGCGGAATCTTTCAAGGAGACGCACTAAGCCCCCAGTGGTTCTGCTTGGCGTTAAACCCCTTGTCAAGGATGCTGAACACAAGTAAATACGGATACATGCTGAAGAAAGACAAGAGAAACCTACATAAAGTCTCCCACCTCATGTACGTAGATGACATCAAGCTATACGCGCCAACAATCACCCAACTCCGACAACTCATCAGTATAACAGAGACATTCTCCAAGGACATAGGAATGGAATTCGGCCTCGATAAGTGCAAAATACAGAAGAATAGCAAAGAAGATTTACCAGGCATCGAACTCGAAGACGGGAGACTACTGAAGACCTTGGACGAGGGCGAAACCTACAAATACCTAGGGATAATGCAAAAACGGCAGCAGGAGCACAAGAAAGTCAAAGTCCAGCTCACGCAAGCATTCCAAGAAAGACTTAGAAGCATTGTGAAGACGAAACTGAGCGGGAAGAACACCACGCAAGCAATTAACGCATATGCGGTACCAGTGCTCACCTACTCCTTCGGGATCATCAAATGGTCCAACACTGAACTAGAACAACTCCAGCGGAAAATGAGAACCATCCAGAGAAGAGCCGGACAACTACACCCTGCAACGGCAATTGAACGGCAAACACTACCCCGGGAAGAAGGAGGACGCGGACAAGCGGACCTCAAAGACTTACATGACAAGCAGATCCAGAGCATGAGGCAATACTTCCAGTTGAAGAGTCCCCGATCGCCACTCATCCAAGCCATAATACAAGCAGATGCAAATTACACGCCACTAAACCTGTGTAGTACCGAAGAGCGTGTCCTCGAAACAGCCAACGAACAGAAACTGAGAACTTGGGCCGGAAAACCATTACATGGCAGGCACTACAATGACCTGCAACAACCACACGTTGACAAAAAGGCATCAAATTCTTGGCTGGCCAAAGGCACTCTCCAGCCAGAGACAGAAGGATTCATGCTAGCCATCCAAGACCAAGTGATCGCAACAAGGAACAATCAGAAATTCATCCAGAGAAAAGACATAGAAAGCGACAAATGCAGACACTGTCATGCGGCATCGGAGACAATCCAACACGTGATGGCAGGATGCAAGATCCTTGCGCAGTCAGACTACAAACATAGACACGATCAAGTAGCGAAAATAGTCCACCAGAAATTGGCAGCGAATGCTGGCTTTCTGACAGAAAAATGCCCGTACTACAAATATGAGCCAGAGACCGTGCATGAGAACGAAACACACAAGCTTTACTGGGATAGAGCAATCATAACAGACAAGACAGTCCCACATAACCGTCCTGACATAACCCTCGTCGATAAATCGAATAAGACCACGTACTTAATCGACATAGCAGTACCCAACACCAATAACATACAGACAACCTACACAACGAAAATCACCAAGTACCAAGATCTCAGACATGAAGTACGAGATATATGGGGTATGGAAAAGATCTTCATCATCCCGTTAGTCATCTCAGCAACAGGGATAGTACCAAAAACGCTTGCGACGAATTTGGAGATACTCAACATTGACCCAAACACCTACATTGAAATACAAAAAGCCACAATCCTAAACACGTGTCACATTGTCAGGAAGTTTCTAGACATGGCACATTAAGAAGTGATGTAAAAAGAGGCTTGGGAACATGGCGCTCTGCCCGTCCCAAAGCCTGTTTCCGCCAAGAATGGGCGAGGAAAACTTTTATATATATATATATATATATACATAATATATATATATATATATACATTATATATATATATACATAATATATATATATATATATATATATATATATATATATATATATATATATATATATATATATATATATATATAAATATGCATGAAACGTATTTCTTCTATAGTTTCCTGAGTTTTTAAAACTGAATCTATGTGTGTTTCCGACACTTCTAGAATATTATTCTATACACTTCGAGACAAAAAATGGCAATTTTAAAAATCAAGACAAAAATATGGCAATTTTCTTCCTAGTACCTGGTCTAACTACCATTGGCTGTGATAACTGCTTGGATTCTACGAGCCATGGACTCCACTAACTGCTGACAATCATTACCTGTGATTGCACACCAAACATCATGAATTGTTTTCCTTAAATCATCCATTGCAGCGATTTCACTTTAGCAATAACCCTTTTCATTTTTTCACAAATGTTTTCATTTGGATTAAGGTCAGGACTATTGCCTGACCATTTGAGAACAGTGATATCGTGTTCCTGCAATCATGCCGTAGTATTCTTGGCTATATGACATGGTGCTCCATCCTGTTGGTAAGTATACTTGCCATGTGGAAAATAATAATTTGCACTTGGAATGAGGTGATCTGCCAAAATTTCGATATAATAGGGACTGTTTATATTCCTATTAAGGAAACAAAGACTTCCAACACCATAGGCATACGTGGAACTATATACCATCCCACTTGGAGGAAATTTGACCTAACTTGAAACACAGGATGAATGAATGAAACTTCTCTATCTTCCGAAGCACTAGTTTTTGTTTACCATCATTAAACAGAAAAAATCTGCTTTCGTCTCTGAAAATAACCTTTTCCAATCTTCTGTGCTCCAGGTTTCATGTCCTTAATTAATGATTAGTTACTTTTTAAGCAGATTTTGTCTGTTTAATTATGGTAAACAAAAGCAGTGCGACGCAAAGAAGAGAAATACCATTCATCCTGTGTTTAAAGTCAGGTCAAATTTCCTCCAAGTGGGATGGTATATTGTTCCATGTGTGCCTATGGTGTTGGAAGTCTTTGTTTCCTTAATAGGAATGTAAACAGTCCCTATTATGTCGAAATTTTGGCAGATCATCTCATTCGAAGTGCAAATTATTATTTTCCACATGGCAAGTATACTTACCAACAGGATGGAGCGCCATGTCATACGGCCAAGAATATTACGGCATGGTTGCAGGAACACGATACCACTGTTCTCAAGTGGCCAGGCAATAGACCTGACCTTAATCCAATTGAAAACATTTGGGAAAAAATGAAAATGGCTATTTCAAAAGTGAAATCAGCTGCAATGGATGATTTAAGGAAAACAATTCATGATGTTTGGTGTGCAATCACAAGTGATGATTGTCAGCAGTTAGTGGAGTCCATGCCTCGTAGAATCCAAGCAGTTATCACAGCCAAGAGTGGTTAAACCAAGTACTAGGAAGAAAATTGCCATATTTTTGTCTCGAGTAGTGTGTACATTTCCTTTTTTATTAGCATTAAAATTTCATGCATTTTTGAAACTACAGAAAGGTTATGTAGCCAAAACATTGCAAATTAATAAAAAATATATATTCTTTTTGTAGTGTGTATGGTTATTTAAATATCTAATATTTTTAATCACTCAGTCTGTTTTTCAAAAATTGCCAAACTTTTGTCTCGAAGTGTATGTATTGGATTTAGCATAACTTCTAGTTTTTGTCCAAAAGTAAAGTTGAGGTCACCAGTGACCTTTTTACAGAAATCGCATAAAAGGTGTTTCTCATATTGTCTCCTGTGTTTTTTGGAGTCCAATTTGAACATGTTTCCGATACTCTCTGATTATCATTCTACCTATGGGAATTCTACCTATGCTCTCTTTCTCCGTATGTGAAGATGTTAAGGTATTATTACCCTCCGCAGGGATAATGCAATTGCCAAATATGGTCAACACAAGAAAGCCTCCGGGGCGAGATTTTTGTAAGGGTTTTGGTGAGTTTTTTGGTTTGTTTTTGGTTGAGTTTTGTGGGTGGCAAAAATTATAGTATAATAAATTCCCCCACGAAAACTCACAAAAATCTCGCCCCGGAGGCTTTCTTGTGTTGACCATATTTGGCAATTGTGTTATCCCTGCGGAGGGTAATAATACCTTAACATCTTTACATACGGAGAAAGAGAGCGTTGTTTCCTGTCCTCATTCGTCTAGCGGTCCAAGACACTCCGGGCTAAACGGAGGGACCCTGGTTCGAATCCAGGATGGGGAAAGCGTCTCTTTTTCTCCAAAATTACATAAGCTCTAGTTTGAGCTGTAATTAATACGTGGGTGGCAAAAATTATAGTATAATTTTTATGCTGTTTTCAACATTTATTTTCTTTACAAATATGTTTAATCATTTAGAATTAAAATATTTTGTTGTCTTATTTTCTTTCACTGTAACCACATTTTTAACCATAACCACAGTTTTTCACATGCTTTTTATTAATGCTGGTGATGAGTTAAAAGTGTTGAAAATTTCCATTGAGAATAATAATTCCTAGTGAATATCAAGTGATTTTGTGTTCTTTTTAACTAGTAAGGTCTTATTGCATACCTTGTTTGACTAAACGTTACAATTTAAAACGTTTATGTTTTATTTACTTGAAGCCTAATTTATGAAACTATTGTAAGAAGAAACATGTTCAATGAAGCTTCCTTTTGAGCAAGTTAATTTTGAAACTAGTATACACATTTGAATTCTAGTTTATTAAATTACGTTTTTGATTCACCTCTTACTGTTTTTATCCATTATTATTTGTTTATATAAATGCCACATGTTATATTTACTTTAAGCCTAATGTATGAAACTCGTAAAGAAAAACCTATTTATAAAACCTGCTTTTAAGAATATAATTAATTTTGAAATCACCCTATTCACTTGAGTTCTAACATTAAACAGTGGTTTTAATTTAACCGCTTACTACTTTTATCCATTTTAATTTTTTAAGTACTCAGACCTTATAGATTGATTACTACATTTTCTGTATTGTTAGCAACTTGTATTTCACTTTAATTAATATACATACATTAAAGCACACTATTTATATATTGTTTTAGATCATGTCAGCTGCTTCTAGGAAACAAAAATCACGTCAGAAGCTAAAAGATGATCCAGTTAAATGGAAAGAACATCTTAAAATTGAAAGAGAAAGGGATAAAGCAAAACGTGAAAAAATAAAAACGGAGTCGAATGCTAACATGTCTGAAGTAAAGAAAAAAAGAATTCAAGGTGCAGCAAGGCTACAAAAGTGTAGAAAAGGAAAGAAGCTGCTAGCCATTGATGCCAATCTAAACTGTTTAACTTCATCATCTATTGGCACTTTCAAAACTTTACAGTCATTTGGAAAGGCTGTATCTCGCTCACGCAAAACCTTACGAAGAAGCCCTGGTAGAAAAAATCTGTTGTTAAAAATTGGTGATGGAGGTGATCCACGATGTTGCAAATTCTTTAAAAAAAAATCTGTCAAACCAAATTATCAAGTATTACAGAGGAGAAAGTGATATGTTTTTTAATCGTGATGATATTACTAGGCAAGCCTCTGGGAAGAAAGATGTCAAATCAGTAAAGAATCCATTATCTGGTAGACGAAATTTAATTCCACAGCGACATATACAGATGACGATTGGAGATGCTTTTGCAGAGTTCAGAAAGGAGAATAAGGATATTTTAATTGAAAAATCAAAGCTTTATGAACTATGACCCGAACATGTAATACTGATTTCACAAATGCCGCATAATATTTGTGTGTATAAATATCACGCCAATTTTGATTTTTTGATACAATCATTATTGAGTACAATTCAGGTGTTCCCCTCAACTGGAAGAGCTCTTATAAGTATGTTATGTTACAATATCCAGAATGAGAAGTGCATGGTGGAAATTTGAAAGACATGATTAAGAAACCATACTTGTGGAAGAAGAAGACATGGATAACTGTGTAATATATAAACAATGGAAGGAAGTAGATGGTTTTTTAAAAGTCGTGGAAATTAATGGTTCTGTTGAAGATGTTGTAAGAGAACTTAATAATCGGTTGTATAATTACAAGGTGCATTGTTTTTGTAAAAGCGATTCAATCAAGTTACTTTCAGGAGTTGAAAAACACCATTGGATGCAATGAAGCTATTCTTCAAATAGACTTTGCAGAAAATTTCAATGCAATTTTTCAAGATGAGATACAAAGCGCCCATTAGGCCCATCAACAGATTACAATATTTACGTGTTGTGCATCGTTGCATGAAAATGTTAAGTGCCCTTTTGTCGTCATTAGCGATGAACTCGGTTATGATAAATTTGCTGTATGGACATTTCTAAAAGCAATCACAGCTAGTCGAAAGACAGTTTCCAGAACTGAAAATATTGAACATTTTCTCAGATGGCTGCGCAGCACATTCCAAAAATAAATTTGCTCTTTCAAATTTATGCTATTTGAAAAGTGATTTTGATAAGATTGGAGAGTGGAATTTTTTTGCCAGCTCCCATGGGAAAAAATAAAGACTGGAAAAGTGACGAACACTACGCAAATATAACAATAATGGAAAAATAACAACGTTTTTTATCGTAGTTGTAAGTTTAAAAGATGGTTCGACGCACGTTTCGAGAGAACAAGGTCTCTCCTCGTCTGGAACTAGCGTGCAATAAACAACATTGGAGTGTTGCCAACTCGATGTGGTTAATACGTTGCCGGTAGCGGTTAGTGCTTTTTTTCAGGAGTACAGAGTTGTTTTAGGCGGCCAACTTACAAAGTGGTAAATTTTGGTCACAAAGTTAAGTAGCAGGTGTAGTTGAAGGAGAAGCAATGGGGAAGAGTTTTAACAGATTTTTCCAAGCCCCACTAAAACTTGGGGTTGATTTATGGTCGTTCACAAGTGATGCATGGGAAGTGATCCCATGGGAAAGTTGATGGAATAGGAGGAACATCAAAATTGAAAGTATGGATTACAGTTAAGTCCAGAAAATTAATTATGAATTCTGCGGATGATTTATTTCAGTTGTAAGGGGCCTTGCCACTGGAATAAAATCCTTATTTGTGCAGTCTTAGGAAATGAGTCAACACAAACCAGTATTGACTACTAGGTGGGAAAGATGTCTCTCAATGAGCTGCAGTCTAAACACCATTTTCAGATATTTGACAGCACTCATCTCTTGATTGGGGGATCAGCGAGATCTACCTTAGAAAATGTAAAAATAATTGCATTAAATGAAGAGAAGATTAACGATTCGCAAAGTCTTCCAATTAAACTAGGTGACCTCACAATTGGAGATTTTGTATTAGTTTCGTTAGCTGTTGCAGGAAGTAGTAAAAAGAAATCCAGCAACAGATTATATTATGCTATTGTTTTAGATGCAGAATATCAAAAGATGAAGTTGTATTGAAATATATGCATGCTAATGGCACTTACTGGATTTGGCTAGAAGACGATGATATTTCCTATGGAAGTCACTCCATTGTTATAAAAAAAGGCTCCCTCGTCAAACCTTGCAAGTAATAATAGGGGTTATCATTATATATTTTAAAAATCTTTAATTACTTGTTGATAAGGAGCAATAATGCTTTTTAAAGAATTGTTGCTTGTATTAATTTTTTATTTAAAATCCACTGCATGACGGTCAGAATATACAAAAATGTGCACAATATCACGCCCGTCACATTTGCTGTCATATTCGTCACACTATATAAAAATTAATTTTTAATTTTAGTAATTGAAATTGATTTTGAAAATTATACTGTTTTATTTAACTGAATGTTTTAAATTCGGAAAAAAAATAGTTTATTGTTTTACCATTAGAAAATTCACAAGTATTTTAACAAACACGAATGAAAGTGAAAGTCATATTACGAAAACGTCACACTCGTCACAAAGTTTAAAAAAATAATTAAAAATAATAAAAGCCTCATTACCTTCTTTTTGCTATGGATTATAAGTATAGACATGGGTAGTATACTAAAAAAAATTCCAAACATTTTCTAAGCAAATTGTATCCTAGAAAAGGTATTTTAACCCCTTAAAATGAATCCAAATGTCACACCAGTCACCACGGAATGGCTGTAATATCATTTTTAATACTGCACCAGTTTAACCCTTGAATTACGAATTTTTAATTTTTAAATTTTTTAAATTTTTTTATTTTTAAATATTTTTCCCACTAGGAATACACACACATATTTCTTCCATATATTTTTCTTTCCAGTAGGAATTTTAAAAATCTTAGTGGGACATACATGTCCCGTAAGGAGTCAAAGGGTTAAAGCAGATCGAAACTGTGGAAACAGCAAATGGTGTAGGTAATGATAATGCAGGACTCTCAGTAGACTTTTCTCCCACAAGAAAATAAAAAAGGACCAATAAAGATCATGAAAAACAAGAACGTAAGATTTTCTTTAAATAACCGTTCATATTTTTGAAAGATAGCTTCTTGAATTAAAGTGCGAAAAGAGGAGAGAAGTGAAGTGATTGTAATTAATAATTAAAACGACTTACAAGAGATTCAATGACCTGGAACTGGGAGAAACGAGAACATAGATAATGCTGGTGCTGAGTGTAAGTATGTAAATAATCAACAAAGAAAAAACAGTAAAAGTTTAAATAATGATATTAATAGTCATTATGAAAATAATTGTGTATTTAAGGAACATATCGACTTCATAAAAAGTGGTAATATTGAAATAATGAATGATATTGTATATGCATAAAACGATATAGAAAGTAATGATGTTGGGCAGCAATTTCTCAGAGTGGGGCAATAAGACATCTAACAGACATGTATTGGTGGAGATATTTGGATGATGTTATCACAGATAATAACTGGAATGCTGGAAAATGAGTATGATAATATTAGTAATAATTCGAATATGGATTCTCGTGAGGTAAGAGGAAAATGTCTGTAATGACGAAGTAGATTATATATATTCGACGAAAAATAGTTGGACCAAGAAAAATGTTACTACAGATAGAATAATATATTTAAATGCAAGGAGTATAAATACTAAAATAGAAGAAATAGAAATATTATTAAACGACGACCAATTGCAGATGGATTTTCTGATGGTGGCGGAAACTTGGATGAAAGAACATGACTTGAATTATTTCGAGGGATTCTATGGTTACCATAGGTTCAGGAATAACAAAAGAGGAGGTGGTGTATCAGTTTATATTAGGGATAAAATGGAGGGCTATTTGCTATGGGAAGAAGTAATCAATATGAGTGATAACTACGAAATAATAGGAATAAAATAACAAAATGAAATATCAATAGTTTTGGCATATAGACACCCGAAAGTTATTTGAATGGAACTATTAAATTGGTTAAATAAGGCTCTAGAAGAAAGTACTATTAAAAAATATTTATAATTGGCGATTTCAATATCAACATAGAAAAAGAGAGTAGTAATAGTAATCTATTAATAAATAACATGAAATCAATGGGTTTGAAAAATTTAGTAAAAGAAAACACTCGTATTGCATCACAGTCTTCAACTTTAATCGACTTATGCTTCACAAATACTAATGAGGTGGTTATTGAAGTTAATGACTATCAATTAAGTGATCACAAAATGATAATAGTTGACTTTGAGAGGGAAGAGAGAAAGGAAGTAAGAAAAAAGTTAAGAATTAGAAATTAATGCACAAGAAACATGAGCGAATTTAAAAATAAATTAAAATTGATTAAAGTAAAGATAAAAAGAAATATTACATTTTTATAACATTGATACAGAAAATAATAAATGAAATATTTCCATGGATAGAAATTAAAGAAAAATGTTACAATAAGGGTTGGACACAAAAAAAAATGTTAAACGAAATAAAAAGAAGCAGCAGGTTATATTCCAGATTTGTTGGAAGGAAGAAACTTGTTTATTTGAGTAAATATAGAGAAATGAGAAACAAAATAAATAAGTTAATACTAACAAGGAAACAAGAATACTACAAAAACTGTTTTAGGGATATAGATGCTAAGAATAAATGAAAAATATTAAATAAATTAATAGGAAAATCAAAGGCAAGAAAATTTAGAAGGACTAATGAGTTAGGGTATCCTAATAACGGACGATCGTCAAATGGCGAATTTATCGAATGAATATTATGTGCATATTTTTGATACTGAAATAGATACTAAATTAGATAAAAATAAAACTAACGAACTTGATTACAGACATTATTTAAAAAGAGAAAATAACCAGACCATGTATGTCAGAGAAATAAATGAATCAGAATTACTGAAAATTTTACGAACTTTAAACATAAATAAGGGAGCAGGTGTAGATGAAATAAAACCAAAACTAGTCAAATAAAATGCAAACATTTTTCTAAAACCATTATTGATAATTTATAATGACATTATTGAACAGGAAAAGATACCAGATGGAATGAAAATTACAAAAATTGTTCCGATTTATAAAAAAGGTGACAAGACTATTAAAACAAATTACAGACCCATCTCAATTTTATCAGTATTTGCTAAAATATTTGAGCGTTCATTAAATAACAGATTAATTGATTTCACAAATAGATTTAGAATTTTGGATAGAAGCCAACACGGTTTCTTGAAAGGCAGATCCACATAAACTGCCTTGATAAATGTAATAACAAAAATACAAAAATCTCTGGAAAATGGCTTTATTAGTATGGGGATTTTTTTCGATTTAAGCAAGGGGTTTGACGTAATTAATATGAACATATTATTAGACACATTATCACATTATGGTATGAGAGGCAAAATTAACAATATTCTAAATGCCTATCTTCAAAGAAGGCAGCAAATAGTACGTATTAATTATATAATATATGTTTCACTTAAAAATAAATATGGTGTTCCCCAGGGGTTCATTCTTGGTCCCCTCCTGTTTTTATTGTATATAAATGATATAGCGCAAATATCTAACAATGGCTATTTAACATTATATGCAGATGATACAAGTGTGTTTATTCAGGGTAAAGACAAATATGAGTTAACCAGAACTGGTCATGAAGTAATTAAAAAATTTGAACTTTGGTTTAAAATAAATAAAATGAAAATAAATGAATCTAAAACAAAAATGTTAATTTTTAGTACAAAAAATAAGAAAATTGATAGAATAGAAGATTCAGAAAAAATTTATTTAAATGAGAAAGAATTTGAAATTGTTAAGGAAATTGATTTTTTGGGGGTGGTATTGGCAAAGGACTTGAATTGGAATAGGCAGACAGAAAGAGTAGAAAAGGAGGTGAGTTTGGGAATAGGGATTTTGAGAAAATTGTCGCGAACAGTCCCCGGAGATATATTACTGGGTTTATATTATCCATTTATATACAGTCACTTGACCTATTGTAATAGCATTTGGGAAAATCTAAATAAGAAAAATACCAGACTAATTAAATCGCTACAGATTAAATTTATAAAAATAATTGAAAAAACTAAAAGTTTAAATCAAATTATATTGTTTAGCAAATATGGTATTCTACCAATAGATAAGATATATGATTATAGTATATTAAAAATAATGTTCAAAAGAATAAAAGGAAATAAATATATAGAGAATATTGAATTAATAGATTATGGAAACAATCGAGCTTCCAGAGAAAAGGTCAATATAGACTACCAAAAATTAGAACGGAATTTTATAACAAGGACATTGAATATTCGGGCTTAAGGAGTTGGAATAAAATACAAACACTCTTAACGACATAAATAATATTAATCTATTTAGAAAAAAAAATATTAGATTATTTGCTAAGAGGTGATTTTGCGCCATTAAATTGTTAGGGTCCTCAGCCTGTTAAATCGTATGATTTTTACTGGTGACTCGTCACGATGGATTGTGGTTATTTGTGGTTTATTGAATTGCAGTGTGTGTGTTATTGTTTATATATGTATTTTCTAAGTGAAATGGAAAGTTGCTACAACCATTGTGACAAATAAATAAAAATTGTTTGTCTTTATTATGATTTTATTTGTTATTTCTTTATCGTTCTAATTTTTAGTTTTTAATTTAAATCTTTCTTCGTGAAAGGAGCTGAAAATAACGCAAGCCAATGTCATTTATAATCGAAGTAAATGCTGTGTATTTTAGAATATATACACGCATACAAAGATTATCAAACGTTTTTTTTCCCGACATCAAGTGGTGATAAAAGCTTTTTTTCGTAACCTGGATCGTATTTTTATTAATTTTTTTTCGGAGTTCATATGGGAATTCGACTGTTAATTTTTACGTGATGGGGTTATTAGTGTGTGTACTTATGACTGTATTTTTTTCGTCAAAATCGGCACCTGTTTGTCAAAATATGCATATCTGTGTGTGTAAAAAGGAGATATACAATGCATTAGAAACAAAATTACCCTTAATGATCCTTTAGCTTTTGAAAACTGTCTGACTTGGGAGGGTGGAGAGAGAGTGAGAATATGCTAAACTTTGGTTGGTTGGTTGGATTTTTATGACGTTAGGACATGCTAAACTTTCCAAGAGCCCATGAATCTTGTCCCTACCTGCTTTGTCTGGAGTTATAATCCCACCACATTCTATAGATGGGCGATTCCAGAAAAAACAGCACATGGATACCAAATTTTCAAATTCACTCTAAACATAAGTACTGTATATCAATTTGTGGATAATATTACATAGATTAAAAATATGTAAAAATAGTAGTAAATAAATGTATGGGGTGTGCAAAAATTAACGTCAAAGTCGAAGACAACCATTGAAAAATAATTGCTAAATATATTTCAGAATTGGCAACATCATTTTCTACCACTACACTATGTTCCATGTTTTTGTAAAAAAGATTCCAGGTTTTACATACCTTGAACATGTGTATTGCCACAAAGTCTTACAAAAAGATTAGCCGTGGCAACAAAAATTTTAAAAGAAGAAATACCAAAAGTGCCTAAGCTTGTTTATGCCCCTGTGAGATGTAAACAAACCAACCAACCTTTTGAAGAAACAATAAGAAAAGTAACAGTATTTTATCTTCGGGGTGATATAAGTCAAGGAACTTATATGCACATGACAATTAGTGAAGCTTATAACTTCTTTATCCAGGAATATTCTGCAGGAAAAATAAAAAAATCTAAATTTTATGAACTTTCACCCCAGTATGTCCTTCCAATTTCAAATATGCTTCATAATGTTTGTGTTTGCAAATACCATGCAAACATCGATTTCCTGAACTGATCGTGGATAGTTGAGTAGTCATGGAAACTACCCGTGGGGTAATAAATTCATTCTCAATTAGCGGAAGTGAACTAATCAGTTCCACAGTTTGTGATTCAACTTCTGAACTATACATGACAAATAAATGTGGGAACTGTTTTTATTCAGAAGGCATATGTTTAGAAGCTTTGGTTCCACAAAACGATGTCTTATAAAAACAAATTTCGTGGAATCAATGGATAGACAGAAATGATCGTCTAAAATTAATGGAAATAAAGAGAACCATAAAAGATTGCTTACTTCAATTGAGCAAGCAGTTTGCTTTTTACAAGTGGCATGTGTATGTTCAGAGAATTCAGGCAACTTATTTCAAAGAAGTTACGGGTACAATTCAAGATAGAGAAGCAGTTTTGCAAAATAGACTTCACAGAAAACTTCAGCATCACCATGCAGAATGAGATTCAAAGTGCTCATTGGAATCACAAACAAATATCTCTCTCTTTACAGCTGTTGTATGGCTGCCATGACAAGAAAATAAGTGTAGTGTAATGGCAAGTGATGAGTTAAATCATGGGAAATTGGCATTGTGGACATTCCCAAGAGCTGTTATGGTAAATTTAATATCTAATCATACTATAAAAGTTTTAAAGATTTTCTCAGATGGATGTGCGGCCTAATTTAAACATAAATTTACTTTATCACAACTTCATTTTATGAAAGATGATTTTGGTGGTGTTGCAGAGTGGAACTTTTTTTTCCCTCTCATGATAAAGGTGCTGTAGACAGAGTAGGTGTCACAGTCAAGCGAGCAGTGTGGAATACTGTAAAGGCATGGAAGTACTTGGTATCTGATCTTCAGACCTTTATTAGCTGCACTCATGAGAACATGAAGCATGTACAAGTTCTCCAGGTTACAGCAGAACAAGTGCAAATGGATGAAGAAATGCTTTCCTTACGTTGGAATAATGTATATCCAATTCCTGGATTGAAATCATTACACCATATCAAACTGTCAGATACACAGTTTGGTAATTTATCTGTGGTGCGTACCATAAAATCTACTCCCACTGTTGTATATACATATAAGAAACAAGAAGCAGGTAATTATCTTAGTACTCCATTCTCCGATATATCAAAAAATGCTTTGAATGCAATTCAGATTGGGGACTTCGTGTTAGTTACCTTGACTGCAGAAAAATCAAACACTAGAAAGAAGTACTGTGCAGTGGTTCAAGAGATTGATTAAGAGGACAGGGAGTTGCTTTCGAACTACGTGCAACCTACTGGAAATGTGTAGTTTTAGCCAGAAAAAAAAAAAAACTTTCATGGGAGAACATGTCCTCCATTATAAAACAAGTGCTTCTAAATAAGTTAACAATAGGGGCAATATTAATTTTTGTAAAAAAAAAAGCACCTTAAATATTAAAATCCAAAATTTAAAGGGCACTCTGGTCCATTAATGTATTGCTATGCATTTATTTTAATGATATTTTCTAATATAGTTGTTATGTACTGTATGACAAACATATGCACTTTTATACTAGGTAACACCCGTAATGGAATTTTTAAAAATTTCTTCTGACCAAATGGTAAGTTTTAAAACTATATTCAATGCATAATATTAAACTATTAATCTTCGTTTTTGGGAAGAAAAATAAGTTTGGCATTAACATGTTTCTAATTAGCAGAATATTGAAATAATACTAATAATGTTAAAACAAAAAAGAAATTCTGTAACACCCGTAATGGCATAATTTTTTATCATATAAATAATAATTTAAGGTACAACAAATTTGTCAATAACCTTTCTTTATGGACAAAATATAAAGGAGTCGGATTTTATGAAATTTTGTTACATCCAAAAAAGTTACATCCAGTATGTTACACCTGTAACAATGGAATGGTCCCTATGCGATGTCCCCCAGCGTCATTACCTCTGACCAATCAGCATTCAACAATGAATCTTATCGCACCTTGATTGTTTCCAGAAATGCCTTTGTAAGCACATGAATATTGCCGATTATTTTAGCTTAATTAACTAATTTCCAATTAAGCTTCTGTTAGACCTGATGGGAAAGATAATAGGGACCAGATGATAAAAAAATGGACCAATACAGACTTGAGATGAAAATACGGACTTGAGACGAAAATATGGACCTTTGCCTGAAAAACATATCAACTGGGAGCCCTGAGTACTAGATAAGTGTGTATATCGTTAAACATGCATCTGTATAATAGTTCTAACTTTGTTTCAGCTCACCTTACATGTAATAAACACCCTGATCAACATCATCCTATTGCAGTTGGTTACATTTTTTTACCATCATGAGTTTTAATTTCGGAAAAGACCTTACTTGTGACTTCTGTCACATACGTGTGGAAATTAGAGATATTAACTTTCCTGAAGACTTGTATGACTTGATTGTTAAGTACAAAGTTGAGCAGTTGTATTGGCTGTGTGTTCCATGCAAGAAGAAACAAGAGCAGATCTTTCCACGTGTTCCGAGTTTCGATGAAAAGCTAATGAAGATAGAGCAGATGTTAAAGGATTTGAACGATACCTTGAAAAAAATGAAGCAAGAAAGATCAGATAATTTTTCATTATCAAGTGGATATTCATCAGGTGTATGTATCATTTTCCTTGGCATGCATTTTCACTTGGATTCAGTAGCTTATATGTACTTACAGTGCCACTTTATGTAATTCTAATTTACTCTGTTTAACAACCCAGAGAAGGCCAGATGCATTTCTAAAAGAGTATTTAACGTTACTAAAATTACTCTATTTCAGCATATACAATGGGTGCAATAAGTTAATCAGTTATATAATAATGTTTATTTGCAACATAATAACATGGACATAACAAGATACAACTATGTATATATATATATATATTCATTTTCAAACCAGCAATGTTGAATGAGGTAATAGTTTCTGCACTTACAGAACTGTTTTTATTCATAAGCAAACAAAACAATGAGAAGACGCAACCTCGAGCATATATTCTTATGGAGATTTCAACTGAATACTCATGTATCTATTGATGCATGTGACATTTGATGCCTTTCACGCAACCAAGAAACCTCCCTTTACCACCAATACTCACACATACTGATGTACCACTCAAACTGGCCACTTGCAGCAAAATACCAGCCCATCATATAGGCTACTAGTCCACATATGATTTTATGAGGTTTAACTTGTTTTACAAGGGCTGACATCCAGCTTGACCTCTACTACACATACATCTAGTGAACTATGAACACACAAATTGAGCAATTTCTGCATGTCAAAAAGAGAGGGGGGAGTAAAACTATGTCATCTGTTTATGTCAGAAGATAACTTGCAAGCTGCATGTTATCCCATGTTACTTTAAACATAGTTCAATGGAGTCATAAGCTTTGCTTCAACTCAGTTAGTCAATATTTAGCCTTAAATTCCAATGGTATAAAGTAGAAATATTGTACCATTGCAAGAGGTATTACCCTCTTCCAAGGTGGTGATTTTCAGTCCTTTTCAACTCATGATATACTGAACAGATCATTAAAAGCTGTTGGATCGTTAAGATTTTATAGCTCTTAATTTGTAGAAGTTCAAGAATAGGTTTGTCATCGAACTATGGTAGGGTGCACCCACTGGTGTGCCTTTAGTTAGAAGAAAATGGTTTTTACCACTAGAAAGCAGATTTTCAAAAATGCAAAATTTGCATAAGCTTCTGCAGTATGCTGTGATTCAACATTTATGGTGTCCCCAAAATTTTTGTAAAGGAATTCACAAGCATCATCTCCAGATTATGCTTGTAGTCTTACTCGAGGAATATTTGTAAATAAGTTTTCAAAGTTACAATTATTTATTATTATGCCTTTTTGATATTGGTTCTTTAAGTAGTCTTAAGGTTTTTCGAGTATTTTGAAAGATGAATGGTTGTTATCGATGGCTATTGTGTGTGTGTGTGTGTATATATATATATATATATATTTAAACTGAAATTTAATAGAGGCTGATCTATTGTATGCATTGCGACCACCGGTAATTACTGTAAAATGAACAGGATTTTTAGGGAACTAACTGTAAGGTGGAGATATGGAAAACTGAAGCCCTGCAGTTTTATTTTGAGTTTTTTATAATAGGCGATAATTTTGTTCTTGAAGATATTGATTGAAGCAGGAAGGGTTTCAAAGGTGTCATTAGTAACATATTCTTGGAGAATAATTTTCTTATACAATTTGTTGCACAAAGCAAGAACATCCAAAGTTTCAGAAGCTGGAATGTTGAATGTTCTTGCTTTAGATGTTTTAGAACAATGAATTTTCAGGTATTTATTCAATAATGATCTGATCCCTACTTTTATACAGCCTCTAATATCTTCTTGTGACTTGCTAAAGAGCTTTTAAGAATAGTATTGGACAGCTGAAATTGTTTAGCTAACTCTAGTTTGCTTTTTGTAGTCCCTCTTTTTTATAATTTTTACTTTACCTTAAACCATGAGAAACTTTCTTTTGGCAGCCATTTGTCAATCAGTAACATTAAATTAAAACAAAAAACATTGCTGATCCCTTTATCTTTATATGCAAATGTAGCTTATACAAATGTGTACTCAGCAGTTTAGTCAGCCAATTGAGTCATTTGCATTCAACGATAAGAAATTAGGAAGATCAAGGCTAAACTCTGGTAAATAAAAAGAAGTCTTTAATCCGAAATACACTCTATAACAAAAAAATCGACGCACCAAGAAGGAGTTGTCCGATTGCGATAAAAATTGGTGGATTTGAAGAACATACATAGAAAAAGAAACGATTAAAATTTCAGAACAATTGAATGATTTATTGCAGAGTTTGACCGTTACAAAGGGAGGAAGTCAATAAGGCGTTGGTCCACCTCTGGCCTGGATGCAAGCTGTCACCCGGCGTGGCATAGACTGATAAAGATCCCGGATGGTGTCCTGCGGAATTTCTTGCCAAATTGTCTCCAACTGTCGGGCTAAATCGTCAACATTCCGGGATGGTTGCAATCGCCTTCCCATAGCGTCCCAAATGTGCTCTATGGGAGAGAGATCAGGAGACCTAGCTTGCCAAGGAAGTGTTGGGCAAGCTTGAAGACAATTCATAGCAACACGTGCCGTGTGCGGCCGGGCATTGTCTTGTTGAAACGTAAGTCCAGGGTGTCGCAAAAGGAACGGTAACACAACCGGTCGTAGAATGTCGTCTACGTACCGCTGTGCTGTAAGTGTGCCAGAAATGACCACCAAAGGGGTCCGGCTATCAAAGGAGATGGCACCCCCTGACCATAACGCCCTGTTGTGGGCATGTGTGGCGTGCGATAGTAAGGGCAGGATCCCCACGCTGCCCTGGACGTCTCCAGACACGTCTGCGGTTGTCGTCAGGACACAGTTGGAAACGGGACTCGTCACTAAAGACTATACGTCCCCAGTCAGCGCAGTTCCAAGTTGATCGAGCCCGGCACCACTGTAATCGGACTTGACGGTGTAAAGGCGTGAGAGGTAAGCGGCGTAACGGTCGGCGCGAGCGTAAATTCCGCTCTCTCAGTCGTCTGCAGAGGGTCATGTTGGTCACATGTGTGCGAGCCACACGTTGGATAGTTGATAACGACGAATCCGGTGCTGTGACAGCTGCTCTGACAATCGCTCTGTCTTCCCGTTCTGTTGTGGCCCTAGGTCGACCGCTGCCGTCCCGACGCTGACATCTGCCGTTGTTGACCCACTCTTGCCAGCACCGTCCAATCGCCGCATCGCTTCGACCCACATGTCCAGCGATTCTTCGATTCGTCCAACCAGCCTCTTTCAATCCGATAGCACGACCTCTTTCAAACTCTGACATATGCTCGTAATGAGCACGAATCTTTCGGCGAGGCATTGTTACAGTCGACGTAAGATATCCGCAGTCAAAATGCAACAGAAATTTTGACCACATATTGAGAATCGCTCCTTATATACACCTGCTGAATGCGCAGTTCCGATGCGCTGGAGTTCCCGCTATTCATTCATTGGACACCAAATTTTAATCATTTGCATGTTCGGTCAAAATGTCTTTGCATACGAAATTTCATTACAATCGGACAACTCCTTCTTGGTGAGTGGATTTTTTTGTTATAGAGTGTATATTAATTCTGTGAAGTATTTGTGGGGAGAGCAAATGGTCATACAATGGAAATATTCATTAATTGGAATAACGTTATTGAAAGGATTATTACTGTACATGCAATTTGTACTGTATTCAAGATGTAAAAGCATGTGGATTTTCGAGAACCCCTCCTCCGATTTTCATTTATGGGGGCATTGATTATCAATATAAGGAACATTGGTTTCCCCTGTGTTAGCGTTATTAATTTTTAATATCATTGCCGTTCAGTAACGATGCATAGCTATCTTTATTATTAATAAGTTGATAGTCAATCAATATTTATGATTTCACTAATATGTATTTTTTATCGAGTTTGTATTACAACTTTTATATAACGCCATTTCCTTTATAAATATAGCTATTTTCCTTATATTGTCACTTTTAAAATTTTTTTACATGTTTTTTTATTTTATTTTTTTAAATAGGAAACATCCTTTTCTACTCAAGAGTCAGATATTTTTCTGAGTGCTGATAAAATGGGGAATGTTAATAACGGAGAACTAGACAGGGCATCGAATAGCATAGCTAGTCAAAACACGTCAGCTTCAGCATCACTAGAGGCCAAGTCAAATTTTTCTGACAATTTTAAAAGTGATGCAGAATTTTGGAGCAACATTTTGAAAACCAACATAAAAATTAATCCAGAGCAGGAAAAACGAAGCAAGAAAATAGTCTCAGATTTCTTGGACAATCTGACCAAAGTAATGAAGGAAACAGATGTGTTGTTTAGTGCCTTATTTCAAAAACTTTACTATACAGGAAGTTTCTACGAGGATTTACGCATCAAAGAAGCAACTGAATTTGACATCAATCTGTTGTTGAAATTTCCATTTCCGTCCAACATGCGAAATGTATGTAGCATTTTCTTGTATATAATTTATAAGATGCATGGTATATAAGAATCAGGTTCATTGATTATAAAAATTATCACCAGCATTTTTAAAAGTGGTTTCAGTCATGGAATTTTGTAATTAGTAATTGAATGTTGTTAGTAAGAATTTTAACCTTTTGAATTGATCAGATGATAGTGTAGTGTTTGAAACATCGCATTTTTTTGCTTTGGTTCTATAATTATTATACCAAAGAGTAGGGGTATGAAACTAACAAAAGGCATGATTATTTATGATCATTATTGTATTAAATATAATTTTAAAAACAGGAGGGATATGCATAATTGCAAAAAACGTGGACTTTATTCCTTTTGCTGCTTTCTTTTTTCCATGTGGTCCTTGTTGTAAACACTGCCTTTTGAGTTCCTTGTATTGAACCATTCTGCCGTCCACTGATTTTGTGGTGATTTTAATGAAATTGGGGTGCAGTTGTAAAGCAGTGCCAGAACGCTTCTTCCTTTGTGGTAAATTGAGAGGAGGCTGATGGACAGAATTGAGTAGGAGGAGACCCTAACAAAAAAAAATATGTTGGAATGTCATTCTGACTTCACTACACCCTTAGTGATGACTCTGGAAAGGACAATAATAGGGCCCTGCGGTGGCGCAGTGTGGTAACGCGTTCTCCTATTGCGCGGCTAATCCGGGTTCGACTCCCAGCAGTGCAAAAAGAACGCTTACTCAGAGATCTCATAAAGATCGCACTGCTCACTGTAGTCCGGGGTTTGGTTCCCTAGGCCTTAAGAGGTTCGGATTCCTCGGAAAACAGTAGGTCCCGGCGCAGCATGACCACTGTAGTCTTTGAGCCGTAAAACCAAAAAGAAAAAGAAAGACAATAATAATAAAGATATATGACTCACTATATGAAAATATTAAATAAAATAAAACATATTATCACAGTTTAAATAAATACGATGGTTTATAGCTATTTCGGAAGCGCGTTTAGGCTTCCTTCTTCAGAACCCTAGTTACACTAATGTGACCCACGTGCTAGAAAGACTGTCGATGCCAAATTGCTAGTCCAAAATTAGCTCGGGTAAACCAGTTGTGGGTCCGTAGCCGCGTCTTTTGCTATGGGACGAATGAAGTTTCTCCAAATAGAGGACATGGAATTGAACGGAAGCTGATCGTTAACAGTAGAAGAGGAATGCGAAAGAATATGGAAGGCTTCAAAGAAATTGAGGTCGGCTGGTGAAGAAACTTTCTCTATTAGATGGGCCTTGTCGAAAGAAAATTTGTGGCCAGCTTCCCAGGCGTGTTTGGCCAAAGCAGATTTTTCCAGTTGTTGTTTACGCACGTAGGCTTCATGCTCTTTAAGCCGAAATCGAAGGGCCCGACGTGTTTGACCAATATAAACACGATTACACTGGCATGGGATGGAGTAAATTCCAAAATAATTGCAATCAGGAATAATATCCTCGAGTTTGTAATAACTGAGTTTATTGATTGGAGTAAAAGTGACCTTGAAATTAAATTTACGGAGGATGGAAGCAATTTTTGAAGAAATTCGTGGAACGAAAGGAATGCTGATAAAATTACAAGGAGAGGAATCAATCAAGAGTGTACTGCACAGCTTAGGTCTAGTGAGTTTCTTCAAAGCGTCGTCAATAATGGTAGGATTGTAACCACGATCTCGAGCGATGTCAAGAATATGGTTAAGTTCAATCTTGAGTAATTCTTCAGATGATGACAATTTTAGAGTACATGAGACCAAACCAGTAGAACGTGCTTATCTTCTAATTTTGTGGATGGCGGAAGCAGCATGCGGCGTTTGGCTAACAGCAAAATGTTTCCGATATACGCTGGTTTGGAACCCGGACGGCGATCTATGTACCAAAACGTCCAGGAAAGGCAATGAACCGTTGTTTTCTTCTTCCAAAGTGAATTGTATGTGAGGGTTGATAGAATTCAAGGTGATAAGGATTATGGAAAGATCTGAACAATCGTTTGGAAGGAGAGCGAATGTGTCGTCCGCATATCTAATCCACAGTTTAAATGGTATGAGATTGAGAATATCCTCTAACACATAATGGTCAAGGTAGGCAATGTGCAAGGTTGTGCAAAGTTTAATTCCATGCATTTTTCAACATTGAAAATCAAAGGCTTGCAACTTGCCAAGTTTAAGGATCTATATTTATGATAACAACTATGTTAAAAATGTAGGGTAAGTAAGCACTATCACAGCTGTAAATTACTGTTAGTAAAGGATGTATATTTCACTCCCTTTAATAACAGTTATATACCTTAGGCCACTACTATCTAGTATAATGAAAATTGTAGTAAAATTGCACATATAAAAATATAAAAAGACAGAATTTTTCAACTAACAGTATGTTTTATTTTTATGTCTAAAATTTTTACCAATTTCTATTACATGTGCAATTTTCCATACAAGTTTTTCTTATTTTTAAACTATCTTTGAAATATTTATTTTTTGCACAAATATTATTATTCATGCCATTTTCCTGCTGTGTGTTGCCAAAAAAAAAAATCCAAATTTGTTTACATAAAGGAATAGATAGGTATGACAGAAAAAGGAAAAACAT
>QLNU02013614.1:7998071-8035812 GCA_006491805.2 Dysdera silvatica
GGAGGTTGATGGAGCCATAACCCCTCATTAAGTTTTGATTGCTTAAGAACTACAATATCATACTTATAAAAAGCATATCCGATATGTATATAAAAAAACTGTGGGCTTGTAATTCCAACCATTATAAATTTTCCATGCACACTGTTGCCTCTATGCTAGTATAGGGGTTTTCCTTTCTACATTTCCCTAGTTTACCAGTTATTTATTTTAATTCTATTCTTAATTCACCAGTATAAAATTGTACTTATGACAGAAATCACACATGCTGATGGTTCGTTAACAAATGTTATACTGCGTCGAAGGCAAACTCATAATTACAATGCCATGGTTATTTTGATAAAGTTCAGTAACAGGTTTACAAAAAAATGACAATAAAATGAAATGGACTTACGGATTGTCATAGTCTGGACCGCGCCCTGTACAATCGATAGGATTTAGTTCATCTTTTGGAAATGCATATTTCAAGTAATTGTCGTAACCAAACTGAAACATGTTTTTCGCTTCCTGCAACATATCCTTTCTCTTGCTAGAACTGAAACTTCCATATTTCTTGTCATATTGTCCAGGGACTTGCAAAAAAATTCTATATGGATTCCCTGCTTTGTCTAAAAAATTTCTAATCCTAGGTTTGATACTATCAGGAGCACAGGTATATGTGGCTCGAAGTTCTTGAAAGAAACCTGCAATTAATAAGAGTCGCAGAGTTTTGTGTAGTGCCAGAAATCGCATCATGAAACATCATTCCTATGACAGAGATTTTGCTTCTCGTTTCCTATATCCTATAACACAACAAAACATAATTAATCATATGTATAGAATTTCTAAGTTAATATATAAGTTGAGGTCATTTTTTAACTCGTACATCAAAGCAGAGGTCTACAGAGGAATTAATAAATTAAATTCAGACATCCATGTTTTTCAGTTCAAATTATACCGATTTCATGTTCCTGCACATGAAGGATACATTTTTCCCTGCTTTGAACACCTTTTTTTTCAAAAGGTCTCAAATATGAAATGAACAATTGCATAGAAATAGGGATAAAATATTGTATCTATTTTCGAACTAGGTGGAATATCTGTCTGAAAATATGTGAAGTGTGTTGTAGCTGTGTTTCTCTTTAATGTGTTTAATAAAAACATCCATGTAAAGCCAGACTGCATGTTCCACGTGATTTAGGTTATCAAACACTATTAAATAAGATGGATGTTTGCCTGCAGAGAATAAAACCTTAAACAGTGTCGCCTGTGAATGTGACCAGTGGGCCACTTGGATTTCATCCCGAATTACAGTGGAATAGTTCTCTGCAAAATTAACCTGCAAAACTATTTCCTCGTCAACAATGGCACCGTTAGTACTCTGGAAATGCTTGTCTTGCACTTCTTTGATGTAGCAATACTTTTTATACACTGCAAGCTGATTTCTTATTCCATAGCAACATCCAACATTGAACCCAATTCTTCAATTACTTTTGGTCGACCTTCAATATCTATCCACTGTTTTCGTTTAACTATCATAACATAATCTTCATCAGGGATTTTGGATTTTAGATCATCATAGGCATTAGGACAATTTGAACATAAGTCTATCATATAATTATCTGCCTCAAAGTGTACATATGCTTTATATTGTATGGTGTTGCGAGTGTGGCTTCTATGCATTGTCACACCCGCAACACATAACAATTAAAGATACGTAAAAAATTTCTCTGATGTGATTAGTTACAGCTTACTAAACTATCTTTAGATCAAAAGTTCCATTGTAAATAGTTAAGCCATTCTCCTGTGAGAGATATATGGGTAATTTCATTTGTGACAGGCATGACAGCAGACAGTTACTTAGTCCATTATTTAGTATTAAATATTTTTGTATTGTTCCAAAATTTTATCTGCTGATGAATATGGGCCTTTATTATAAAGGCAGCAAAAAATTAGGATAAAATATTTTTATTATTATGAATTTAGGGGCAAAAACTAGTTGCGACAGACATGATAAGAAATGGACGCCGTTTTATAGTGTGTTTATATTGACACTAAAAAAAGCTCTGAATTTATTCACCTTACAAGTGATTTATTTTTCTATCAGGAAGATAACAGTTGAGTTAACAGTTAAGTAAATAAAAAAATTGAATTTTTGAAAGAATTTAATTTAAAAAAATATATTTTACGGTGTGACAGACATGACAGTTTTTTTTTAAACAAAATTTAGCATATTGTTACTTAAAATTTTTTTTCATGGTTTATACAGTTTTGATTGCAGTTTGTAATCAGGAATTATAATACATACGTAGTGGCGGTTTTAGCACTTGAGAGGCCTTAGATGTAATAAAATTTTGAGGGCCCCCCCCACCCCCGATTCCAAATGGTCAATTTCAATTGTGTCAGGCATGACAACAGACAGCTTTTTTAAATATATGTTTCATATTTCATTTGTGTATATAAAAAAGAAATAAGTGTTCATATATTTTCTTATAGCCTTTTTATCATTCCAGAAAAAATATCTGTAATAACTGCATATTTTAAATATTAATAAATTAAAAACTTCATGTGACATGACAAAAAATACACTTTTTAGGCTAAATCAAAAATACCTTGTTTTCTCTGATTTACTTCAATATAAACATTAAGGGTAAATTGTTATAGGAAAACATTTAGAACAGTCATTCTGCAAAAGTTTTAAAGTGTAATATAGATTCAACTTATTTTTATTTAACATGAAATAGTGTGACAGACATGACACATGTGGCGATTTTAAACACAAACTTGTAAGTCCACCTGAATATATCTACTTTTTTATAGGATTTATAAAAAAACTATGAAATTGTTATTCTGCTGCAAATGTGTTATAGTCTGATTAAAAACTGCAATTAATCTGGAATTTATAAAATCCACGGATATTAAGACTGGTGCAACTATGATTTTTAAAATGTTAGTTCTCATATATCACACAGTATGAGCACCTTGCTCGAATTTAAAAGTATTTTTAATTTTTGTTGGTCCTAAGCATTTCATGCGATATTATTGTTGCTTTTCAGTTTCTGTTATTACACTTCTATACTATCATCATGTTAGCTAGCTTTCTGATTTTACTGCTACACACTTCCGAGGGCTATTGGGAAGACTGTACATTACTCTTGAAATAGCTTTTCCTAATTCTTGTTTGCTAACAAATGATTTTACAGTACTAAGCATTGCCAGTGCAATTCTTTTCTTCTTTAAATCTATTCAGTCTATGGTTAACTTTTTCTTATCGTATTAGTTATTGCATCTCAATTTCACTATTACGTTGTTTTTTCTTGCTGCACTTTTTTCTGTTCAGTAGCTTTTTGTTCATACACTTCATATTTATCAGCAATTCTAAGCCTTCCCCATCTCTCCTTCTGTCTTTCAGTGGTGGTTTTAGCCATATAAAATTAAGCAAGAAACTTTTAAATTTTAAGGCTTAATGGATGACTAAGAATATGTAACTGCCAGCAAAATTATGCAACATGACATATATGAAATCACATATTTTGAAGACAAAGAAAACTTGCAGAAAGTAGTTTACTTCCTCGGAAAATTAATTTGTGTTGCCACTAACAGTATTTTGAAAATTTTGTATTAAATACTTTATCTTTCCACAATGAGAAACTTCTGACGGATAGGGCAAAGTGTGACAGACATGATAATATATAAAAAATGCGACAAACATGACACTTTTTAATCTTCATTTTTTCAATTCCTAATAAATATTTTTTTTTTATCGGTTTGGGGTTAGATAACTTATTTTATACTACAGAAAGAGAATATGAAGTATTGTATATCTCGTGTTATTATTTTTTATTTAAAATGAAAAACCCATCTTTTTTGTGACAGACATGATAAGCAGATTAAGACTAAATAAAACGTTTATATTAAAAAAACAAATCTACTTAAATTAAAAAAAAAATAGTTTTTCATGAATACAAGCTTTATAGATTTCTTTGCAAAAAAGAAAAAATATGACAAATTAAAACTCAACAATTTACAGTAACATGTCATTTATGTGTTAAAGCAAACTTTTTGGTAACTTTTAAAATGGCTAGAAGTAAACATCTGCAGAAAAATGACTGTTTGAGAAGAAATTTGAATATCTGTTATTTAACAGAAATAAAAAAAAACATAAGCATTATTCATATTTCAAAAATGAAATGTGGACTGACCTTTTTGTGAAAAATTGACCTACAGTGACAGGAGAGAAACGTACTCAGTAAAAATTATTATTAGACGATGAATTACTTGCAAAGAAAAGAATGATGTCTTGGCACCTGGTGGGACCTGAACTCTTAACCTCTTGATAACTGGTCAACTGGTGTTACTACCGAGCTACAGGTGACAGTCAAACTTCCCTCTGCCAGCGAATGTAAAGCTTCACTACCGACAGATTCGCAATTAATGGAGCAGTACTTGTATTGTATTTTAAACCAAAGCAACCGGTCAAAGAAGCTAAATGTCCGAAAGACGAGATTAGTGTTCATATTTATTAAAGTCAATGATTGCTGACTTTAATAAATGACTAATATATTTTATATCTTATGTCTTTCACCCTCAACTATGTTCTGCATTTATTTATTGCTCATCAATTGTGTGAGGACTCAAACCCAAAAATATTTTTATGGAGACACACGAAGGGGACCCGAGTCTCTTGGATTTGATATCACTGCGTTGGATTCAATATTCTTCTAAGTTGCCGTTTTCAGAAATTTGTATGTTTTGCATATGTAAAGTGTGAACTGACTTGTTTTGGCAGCAATATAGACAATTTTTGAAAAATACGTCTATAATTTTATAGCCCTTCGGTGGCACAGTGGTAACGTGTTTGCCTAGTGTGCCATGAACACAGGTTCAACTCACAATGGTGCAAAGAATGCTTACTCAGAGATCTCATAAAGATCGCACTGCTCACTGTAGTCCGGGGTTTGGTTCCCTAGGCCTTAAGAGGTTCGGATTCCTCGGAAAACAGTTGCGCAGCATAACCATTATAGTCAAATCACACACAAACGACAAACTATAATTGTATATAAATAATTTATAACTTCTTTACCCATGAAAGAGCGAGTAAAAAACAACAAATTATCACAGTTAAAAAACTTTTCAACTGCGATAATTTGTTGTTTTGTACTCGCTCTTACATAACTTTATGCAGTGTGTCGCAGCAACTCAAGTTCTTTGCCTATATCAATGGGAAATTCTGTTGCCAATGTGCTGAATGTCCAGTTTTCTGTCAGAACTTTTGTGAGGTATATATTTGGTAGAAGATAAGCTTCACCCTTTCTTATTTTTTCATGGTTTTTTGTGTATCATATGGCTTTATTATGAAACATAAAAATGATCTGTACCTTGCTCTAGTATTTTCCAACGATAAAAAAAAATAAAATCTTTTTACAAAGCATAAACTCTTGTGTACTTCCCATATAAATAATACATGTGAAGCATTGGTCATATGACCTTTACACTTTATATATTTAAAATTATGTTAACTGATAAATTTAAGTATTCGAAGTTATGTTACAATTAATTACGTTGGACCAATTAAGATGAATGCCGATGCGCCACATGCACTCGTAAGCATTCGTACATTGATGGAAATGTCATTATTTAATCAAATTGACATAGGTTTCATATCATGGGTTGCATAATTCGCATGAAAACGTACCTAACTTAAATGGGTATGTGAATCCACCGATAGCCTTATGCATAATTAATGAAATATTTTTCATAATGTGTGTAATTCTTCGGAACTTGGCTTAAAGAGTGACTAACAATAGCTTTATTGAAAAGCAAGTCTTTGAAATTTCTGGACTTATATTTCTGTTTAAGATAAGGGTGAGTTCGAGTGGACCGGCGAAGACATTGAAGTTGGACACAACATTTGGTTATACTATTGACATTGATTTGGTCCCTGTAATTGAAATAACTCCACCCGAATGGCCTCCAGGAGCTAATGGAGATTTTTTGGCAAAATTTAATGTCCTACAAACTGTAAGTATGCTGTATTCTCATATTTTTTCTAATATTATTGACAATTGTTAACCATCAATAGTTTTTGAGCAATGTTGAGCCACCAAGATGTTAATGATCAGCTTACAGAGCTGCAAAATATTTTAACGATCGGTTCCCTAAGATTTTAGAACACCCTCTTTAAGATATAGTAAAAAAGCTAATAACCCATTCTCTTTGTTTTCAAAAATATTTTGGCAACCGATTCACATTCTGTCCAGCTTGCTGCGGAGCATTGCACATTATTTTTAGAAAAAAGGGACCATACCAAATACATACATGCATGCATGTATGTATAATTTAATTAGAAAATTTTCTTTATGTGATATACACATTGAAAAATTCCCTTTTTGTATGCTAATAAATTTTATGATCTCAGTTTTATTTTTCTTGTGACTTATTATGAGATTTTATTGGAATAAATTATGTATTTATAATTGTTTTGCAATGTTTATTTTTTATTTAATAACAGAAGCGATTTTGGTTTCTGGTACCGAAAACCTATTGTGGTAAGATAGACGTAAGTTCAGAAGAAAGCGGGCGTTTTTGGAGAATGCATTTTCCAGAAGTGGAAAAAGAAATCCTGCATAACAGGGGCATGGTGAAGCCAATTATTAAGCTTCTAAAAGTATGACGTTTATTTATGTATCACAATATGAAGCAAATGTATCGCTGTATAGTTTATATGTCAATGTAATATGATGCAACATACTAATGTAAGGTAATGCAATATACATCAGTGTAATATAATTCAATATACTAACGTAACACAACATATATTTCAATGTCATACAATATATATTTCAGTGTAATGTAACATATATGTAGTATTTCATAAAAAAAAAAAGAGCAGGGTGCATGGTCTGTCAAAGGGCCACTCTTTTCTTCCTTATGGCACTCTAAATACACGGATACTCATCATGAACATCTGCTGTCACATCAGATTTACTGCTACTAACTGCTGTAAGCAGCATCTTAATTGGTTTAGTTCCTATTGCTGTTTAATTTAAATATTTTAGTTTTCGTTTGCAGGTAAGCATTTTTTCGAGTTATGTATATGCGAAAGGCAAGGGGAAAGTGTGTGTGACTGCAATCTAACGTCAATGTTGCCAGATGGCAAGATTAAAAAATCCCAACTTCATACAAAATAATAATTAAATTATTATAACTATAATTTAGTTAAACATTATCCTATACTATATGACAAGTAAGAGTAATAAAATAGGGATGTAAAACATGCTTAATTTAGTGCTTAAAGACAAACAAATTGATTTTAACAAAAATTTGACCTGAAAAATAGGTGGAACCGCTAACGTTTATCGCAGTAGTCCGTGGTTGAAAGTCTGCAAACCTGGCAACAGTGCAGAAATGAAATACTGGAGTACAAAATTTTTATAAATCAACAAATTTCATCACGCGTTTTGGATTCTAACGTGGGAATTTGAATCATCATCGGGGAAGGATGGTGCGTTATTTTCCGAGGGTTGGGAGGGACATTTGGGCACAAGGGCTGTCAAGTTGAAGGGCATGGCACTTAATAGGTTCAGCAGGGCATTGCGCCCTTCTATTTCGCTTTAGATGAAACTGTAATATATTGCATTGTATTGTGCAATATTTTAGAATATAACGTAACATATTGTAATGTAGCATCACATTGCAATAATGTCTTCATCTGCTGCATCACATCATTTATTTATACTGCATTACATTACTGCAATGTGATGCGGCATATCATTGCAATATAACATATCACTGTAATGTAATGCAACATGTGAAGCAGAATCCAAAAATTTGAAGACTACACTCACCTTTGACAACAGAGATACGTAGTTAAAACTATACTGTTGGAAACACATCACACCATTTCTCCCCTCTATTGTCAGATTGGTGTTAACCATAAAAAGTGATTGCATTGTATTTGTGGACATGTTCTGCAATTTCAGAAATCTTAATTTTCAAGATTAACATTAAATATTGTTGCTATTTAGGTAAAACCACTACGAAGATTTTAAATTGTAAGATATTATTACCTCCCACAGGGATAACACAATTGCCAAATATTGGTCAACACAAAGCCACTGGGATGAGATTTTTGTGAGTTTTTCGTGGGGGATTTTTTATTACAAATAAATTTGACACCCACGTATTAGTAGCTCAAACTAGAGCTATTTTTGTTTAGGAGAAAAAGAGACGCCGTCCTCATCCCGGATTCGAACCAGGGTCAGCCCGCGGTGTCTTGACCTACTAGACGAATGAGAACAAGAAAAAACGCTTTTTTCTCCATATATTAAGTTGTAAGATATTATTACCCTTCACATGGATAACACAATTTCCAAATATTATTCAACACACAAAGCCACCGGGGCGAGATTTTTGTGAGTTTTTCGTGGGGGATTTTTTATTATCTGCTAGCTCTAGCTAATAGCTCTAGATTGAGCTACTAATACGTGGGTGTCAAATTTATTTGTAATAAAAAAAGTCCCCCACAAAAACTCACAAAAATCTCGCCCCGGTGGCTTTTCTGTGTTGACCATTATTTGGCAATTGTGTTATCCCTGTGAAGGGTAATAATATCTTACATCCTCATATACGGAGAAAAATGCGTTTGTTCTTGTCCTCATTCGTCTAGTAGGTCAAGACACCGCGGGCTAAACGGAGGGACCCTGGTTCGAATCCAGGATGAGGACGGCGCCTCTTTTTCTTCTAAACAAAAATAGCTCTAGTTTGACCTAATAATATGTGGGTGTCAAATTTATTTGTAATAAAGATTTTAAAAATGCTAATGAAGGTGTACAATGACTCTATGATGGCGAGATTGAAGGTGTATGAATGGCATCAGTGCCTTAAAGAGAGCCGAGAATCTATCACAGATAATGAGCTTTCTGGTCGATCTGTGATTGCATAGACTAAGGAAAACATAAATTTGGTGGTGCAGTGTGTTTACCAGGATATTTCCAAATCACTAAAGACATCGCTAACATTACTCATTTATCGGAGACTAGCTGCCAGCACATTTCTTAACATGAACCATGTGTGTTAGTACATTACTCCTCGCCTTTTGACCTTTGAGTAAAAGGAGGAACAGATGTGGGTATCGGGGAATTAATTAACAAAGCTGATAGCGATCAAACTATTTTTTTATAAAATTGTTATCATAGGTGGTGAAACTTGGTGCTATGTGTTTGATATTCATCTAAACTGTGCTTTTTTAACCTGGAAGTCACCATCTTCACTGCCATTAAAACTAAATCAACACGATTGCAGCAAAGAGAACATCATGCTGAATTTTTTTTTTTTATTCTTACGGCATTGTCTACTCAGAATTTATTCCTAATGGCAGTGTACTGAACAAGGAATATTATCTGAACATTGTATGCCATTTGCGGCAATCTATCCATTGTAAATGGTTTAAGATGTGTTGAAGTGAACAGTAGTACCTTTTCCATTACAACACGCCCGTACATTGTTCTCCTCTAGTCAGTTTCTTGCCAGAAACGGTATTAATGTGCTTTCACATTCTGCCTGTTTACCTAACTTAACCCCTTCCCTCCTGTGATTTTCTCCCTCTTCTCATATAATAATACAAAATCTGTAAGGTAATTATTACTCGATGCTCACCGGTCAATTATTATTGTTTGATGATCCCTTGTCGATTGTCACTGGTCAATGATTACTTATTGATTATTGACTGGCACACACACACACACACACACACACACAGGTTTGTTTGTTTTTTTGTCAGACCCGTTATGGCACTCTTGGCACCAGAGTTTGCAACCCCCCCCCTCTTTTCAGGAGGCAAAAGAGTGTTTCCTCAAATATATTATCTAGAGTTTTGAAAAACAGGTAAATCAAAATCGGTACTGTATCCTGCAATATTAATTATACCAGAAAATATTTATTTCATTTTTAGATTGTGTGTTTCATTTTTAGATATTTTTAAGTTGTCAATGAAAGATCAATTTATATTTTGCTGAGGCCCCTAAGAGCACAAGGCTCTGCATTAAGGTCATATAGATGCATTTAAAAGTACTTTTCTTGTCACAGTTCAATGCCAGAGGAAATATGTCCTTAAATAAGTCTGCGAATAATCTTTACCTTAAAATACAAAACACAGCAAGTTTATTTCAAATTCTTGTTATATTAAAGCATTAATTCAGTCATATCTCAAACTTCCTTGGCTTTTCAGCCAGATCATCTAGAATTTCCTCAGTAGATAATTGTACAATATCATGAATGTACATCAGTGTTAGTCCATTCAGTCTTTTCTTATCGGCATCTAAAGAGTTGAGAAAGATCTCTCTGGAATACAAATTGTAACTGGTAGTGTAGCCATTATTTGAAGAAGCTCACTAATAACTGGGAACAAGTTATTGTTGCACACTGGAATGGTTACTATGGCACTCTTTGGTTTGGCTGTAGCCGAAACAAACCAAACTGTGATGCCGAAGTTTTAGATCACCTTCAACATTGGCACTCGGGTCATAAAAATCTGCAAAGTTTGCAATGCAACCAATAACGTTCTCACTTCTGCCAGCTTCATCAGAAAGGAGATACTGAAATGGCTGTAAAATATTTTTGTTTTGTGAATTTTGACTGAAGAGAGGAGATAAAGGTATCGAGGAATAGGATACATACTGATTTCCTATAGTATTCCTCTATACTGTTTGCAGGAATGTTGCTTTGTATGGTCTACCTGCTGGTTGTTGTTGACTTGAATACTGGAATCTCAAGTTCCAAAGCATTCTCGTTGGCACTTTCGAAGACAGAAGCGAAAGCGTCTTCAGCATTGTCTCTCATTTCTTGGAAAGAATCGCTGAGATGCATTATCGTTTTGACTGCCAGATTCAAGTCCAAATTGTTTATTTGCAGATATTTGCTTAATGGAAGGGACAGCTTAAATGCTTTCTGCATGAAGGTTTGTAATAAACTCAAATCTGCGTATCATATTCGAAAGTAGTTCAGTTTTGTCGTTTCATGAACTAATATTATGCAGAGCTTCCAACAATGGTTCAATGAAGCTTTCAACGATGGTTTTCAAAAACAAGGTCTGCAAAGTTCTTTACAGATGTTTGCCTCTCTACCCATCTACTGGTGCATATAATTTTTTTAGTTTACTAACCCTTGGATGATTCTCCACGTTGTCTAGTACTCAATATCAAGACAATTTCCCACATTCTGGATCATTGAATCACTAATAGATTGCTCATGGTCTTAAAGTCCAAAATAGCTTTTAATATTGGAAGGTTTCTCTACATTTAAGATTGAAGATTCACAAGAAAGTCCCGTGCGTATGTTCTGCTTCTTCAATTTAACCACGTCACACAAACACAACTTATAGAGAATGTCACAACGTCTAAAACCAGAGATTTTCATCCCATGATTAAAAAATATCTACACGTAAAACGCACATAGTGCTGGCATTTCTGTTAAAACGGAATGGCCAAAAATAACATTTCTATGCAAGCTTCCGCGCCTCTATAAAAAACCTGCTAAACTTTCCCTCCTGTGGTCCGAACCCAACGTGAAATAAAAGTTTGCATATGGGTAAAGATATATTTTTAATCCAAAATAAAAGATTATATTTTGGACATGCACAATTTATGTACTTTTTCCAAGTCCCGGGGGGGTAACCCTTAACCCCGTGGATGCACCAGTGTATTATTACTTTTCCATGATTTTTACTTTTATGATGATTACTTAATTATTACTTTTTTAATGATTACTCAATTATTACTTTCAATGATTACTTGTTAATTATTACTTTTTGTTGATTGTAACTTGATTATCACTATTAATTATTACATATGGTAAAATGCAACAGTTTTGGTAAAATAGATTTTAACGATGATATTGAACAATTAAGTTAACGTTATTTAAGAACTTTGGAGCTGCACAGAAATGCATGGCCCAGTAGTACAAGTCTACCAATGATGAGAATTTATTAGAAGTCAGTGATGTGAATCTGGCTATGGGGAAAAAGTTTTTTGGTGGAAAAGATGTTGCAAAATTTCACGATTTTTGTGCATGAGCTCCAGTAAGAACATTTTCAGTATAAAAAAAAAAGGAGTTTTTTAAATTAAATATTCTTTAAAGGGAAAAATATTAACTTGTTTACGATTATAACATAATGGTGTACAGGTGCAAGCATTAGTCTAATAAATTAAACTGAAAATCACTGGTTTGACTCTAGTGACCAATGACATTAGTTTTTTTCTTCTGTTTATAATATTTAATAACATTAAAATGTTGTAAACTGAAGATGAAAATTTGATTTTTGGTATCCCTAATGTGAAATAACAATTTTTTGTTCCATGTTTAAAGCAGAATAATTTTTTTTTTTTTTAGCTTCTGAGAGATAAACAAGATTGGAAAATCTTGTCTTCTTATTACTTAAAAACTGTTGTAATGTGGACAGTAAAGGAAAATCCAGAACCTAAATACTGGAGCGAAGAAAATTTTTCTGTAAGATTTATACAGGTAACCCCAAAAATATTTTTGTTATTAAAGAAAAAAAAATGAGTGTTTCTGATAATACAATTAATATAATAAAACCAGTGAAACTGGATGCACACGGTTTGGTGAAACTGGACAGTTTTTCTATATTTTAACGTGTGTAATCCTATTTAAGATAATTTGACGCAGCATTACGCAGATTAGATTTATAAGCAAAGAACAACATTATAAGCGTAAGTAATGTTGTTAAAACGTTACATTTCAACGTACGTTTCTGACGGACTTGGCCGTCTTTCGTCAGGAATACAAAATGAGAAAATAAATATTAGAAAACTGGAGATGGTGTTATTGCGTGACTATTGTGTTGCCAGTTGTGGATGAATAATTAATGTGAAAATTTTATTAAACGTTTCCAATCTTGACCGAAAGTGGGAGTAGATTTTGGTTCATTGACTATGATAGAAGAATTCTTATTGATATGGAATGCTTCTAAAATATCTAATTCATGTATTGATCTTGGTTGACAGATAATTGTGGGTTGGTTGAATTTGAATTTGTGGTTATGTGACCAGCAATGAACCGCAATGGCAGACTTATGGAATTCTGCCTTCTCTACGTATTTAGATTGTTCCTTTAGTCTGTGCTACAAGGCTCTTTTAGTCTGGCCTATGTAGGACAAGTTGCATCAGCAGCAGATTTGGTAAACACCCCAACGTTTTAAAATTGGGATGTTGTCTTTAAGTTTAGAGACATGGATTTTGTTGAATGAGGAAAGAATTACTCTGAAGTTTGCCTTTTTAAGAATTTTGGAGAGAAGGGAGCTAATTTATGAGGAAAAAGGGAAAAACAATGGTGCCGGAGAATTCAGAATTGGATGTATAAGAAAGTGTAGTGCTAGGAACTGATTCACAGGTAACTTAACAGTTAGCCCTCTCTCCTCCCCTTAATCGGGTCATGGATAATTGAATATCCTGTTTATCAGAATAAAGTTTGCCGAAACGTACAAGATCATTCTCATAGTATCATTGTTAAATTTCCCTGTGTTAATGAATACTATTTGCAGCCACCTTCAATTAATTGAATAAAGACTGGAAAATCTTGTAGAATAAAAAATTGTTGCTCGAATAAAGAGTTCAAGGGGAAATTTGTCTTTGAAAAGGTCCTTTTCACCCCATCCCTTCTATATGTTACGTCCACAACCCCTCTTTTTTTTTTTTCTGAGATGGGGTCTTTTCACTTTTAACCAATTAATCTGATCCCAATGATTGGTTGTCAGTCACCGTATTGTCATGTTGTAGAGAGCCTTTTTTTTCAAATGGACATTAAGTAAGCAAATGCAATAAGCGTAAAATATAACAATCAGTGTTCACGTGATAAGATAAACGTTTTAGAGGCAATAAAAAGTAAAGTAACATGCAAGTCAAAATTGCAAAAAAGTTGGGCACAAACTTATGCAGAAGTAAGCCGCTAGCATAAATGTTAAAATGTTGGTACATTTTTTTTACTATCAAAAAGAAAAAAGTAGGTATGGTATAATACTTTTTTTTATACATGGTGTTATTTTTTTAACACTATTTTATATTTATTATGTATTTACCAGTGAACTAGAACATTTAAGTACCTGTGTATTTCTCTGAGTAATTGAATAATATTTACTGGAACTACCAACATTCATTTAATAATTATGTAAACCATATAGACAGAGGTGATTAGTAGACTTTTTTTTTCATATTCTACCATTTACGACCTTTCATTTTTATCCCCAGGTGTTGTTCAAGTGGGGTCACAGGGGTCATGACCCCCAAAATATATTTTTTCACTGTAAAAAATTCCAACTTTCATGATAAATGAAGGGTGTTATTCCAAGACCATGGCAAATTCTGTCCTTGACCCCCCAAATGAAAGTCTGTATCCACTCTTGGTATTGTTGCCACTATAAATATGTAATATATTTTTTATGATTATTAATTTTTGATTAAAATTATCTGTATATTGTTATTTTTTACATTCTATATATAAAACGAGAGAGTATTTTGGCATGCTTTACTGGGAAAAATGAAATTTCATCATACTGTTTGTGTTGGACATCCCCTTAAGGTGGATATATTTAGAGGGAACTGTAGGTGTCCAAATTATGCAGATTATACTGTATATCATAAAACAAGATAAATTTTTATAATTACATATGTAATATGACTTTTCGCTTGTAAACTGACGTGCGTATTTCTATTATTAAATTTGAAGATATCATGTGAGTGTTTTATGAGTATCTCTTTGGGCCTGTCAGCGAAATTCAACCATTACAAAGGCTATTTTTCATACACTTGGGGTGGATCAGAGGGGAATGGACCAACGGTGTGCCCACTGTATGTTGTCATTCTTTGCAAGTGTTATGCATAGTAAAAGTGGTCTCTGTCGGTGGCAAATATCATGGAACGGTTAAGAAGGTTTTTTTCCAGTATTGTGGTCAGTTTCTACGTGGACTTTAATAAGGCTAAAGTAAGGGATGGAGTTTTGATCATTCACAATATTATTGAAGTAAATTTTAACATGACAGATTATACGATCCCATTCTTTCCAAATAACACAAACCACTTCTAACATGAAGTTTTTTTGCCACTGTGAGTGTTCGCATTAACAGGATTTCAACTGTAAGCCCAAATATATACCCAAAAGCCATACTTTATTGTTAGAATATATTGCATAGTTCTACACTTATAAGCATAGGAATACGCATGTAAGAAAAAGCTTACTCTTATATGGATTATTATTTAGCTGTTACGATACTTGAAATTAGGCCTGTGAACAGTATTTCCAAAGTGTGTGGGGGTGGGTTTTTTCCATTGAAATAAATTTTTCTTTCATAAAAACATAATTCATAGCTAATAATATTGTTATGATGGGGAGAGGATTAGCTCCTAACCCCTGTCACCACCTCCTTATGCATGACCTTGCTTGATATGAAAAATCATGAAATATAAAAATAAAATTATTTTACCATGTAGCCCTGCGGTGGCATAGTGAGGTAACTTGTTCGCCTAGTATGCCGTTAATCCGGGTTCGACTCCCAACAGGTTACAAAGAACGCTTACTCAGAGATCTCATAAAAAGATCGCACTGTTCACTGTAGTCCGGGGTTTGGTTCCCTAGGCCATAAGAGGTTCGGATTCCTCGGAAAACAGTAGGTCCCGGCGCAGCATGACCATCGAAGTCCTTGTGTCATGAAATCACAAACAAAATTTCGCCACGTAAATGTTACTCTACACCAATTCTCACCACAAGGCAATGAAGGAGAAAAATTGCGTTGGGAGGAGGAGGAGGAGAAGATATTTCACGAGCCTTGCATTCTATATAATACAGTGATATTCCCATTATTCAAACTTCGTTGTGACAGAATTCCGAACCTGATTATTTGAATCTTGACAAGTTTGACTAATTTGATGTGGTGATGTTACAAAGAAGGTAGTAGGTGAACTGTTTGGTTATCATGAGATAGATGAAGCCATATTTCAGACGAAGGATTGAGTTCTGGATAATTCAAATGCTGCTGTATCATATTCTGTTTTTTTTTCTTAGTATTTTTCACTTGCACCCACGTTCTTTTTATAGGTGCTTAAGAAGTTGCAAAGTTTTTTGGAAAAAAGTCACATTCCTTATCTTTTCTATCCAAGTTTCAACTTGATTGAAAAAATAAACGAAGACCACGCAAAGAACGTCCATGGCCGCTTAAAGCACATCGTCTCCAAATTAGAGGGTAGCTGTAAGTCCATAGTGCCTTTTATACAAGGCTGTAACTGAATAGTTCATCCAGGATTGTTTTGATTCATATTTGTAATGTTGTATTTACTTAATTAGTTTGTGAATATTGGTTCATTGTATTTTTTTTTTTTTTTAAAGCTTCTAATTGAACGACATGATCTGCAGCATAATGTTAAACTTTATTAATTCTTTTTGAATTTGTTTTAATGTTTTAAGAAAGCTTTAACCTAGTGATATATTAAGATATGCTGCCCTGTGATTTTGTGATTCGAGGGCACACCTAGGATATTTTTATTATATTTTTATGGAACAATAGGTCACTAAAATTATGTGTAACAGTGTGAACACAAATGTGAATGAATTTCATCTATTGGGGTTTAATTAGTGCAAAAAAATTATATATATATATATATATTGGGCATTTCATGCTTTTTAATTCAAATGCAAAAAAATTTTCAACTCAAAGCCGTGGGGGCTTATATTTAAAAGTTTGAAAAATTGAAAATTGAATTTTTTTTTTAAATGCTAGATTTAGTTTTTATTCTACAAATAAGCATGTAAAATGCAGTAGGGTTTTGCATATCCGGCCATTCTTTGCATAGAGGAATGCTGGATCAGCAGGTGTGCCAAATTATCAAGAGTACATTATAGAAAACTTTGTTTAATTTTGTATAAAATATTTTTCTCACTATGTCATGTGGAATAACCCTCACTTATAACACCACATTGAAGTGCAGTGCCACCCCTCTTACACCCAAGCCCATAGGATGGATTAGCAAAAGTCTGCTGTAAGCTCATGAAGTAGGATTTAGTTTCCATTAAACAATGGTTGATTCACATATATACAATATTTTTATATATAATTTTATATAAAATAGTTTCACATTTGTTTTTTAAATCCATTAAAAAAAAAGATTTTAAATTTCTATCCGTTTTTAATTTTGAAAATATTAGAATGTACTTTGAGAGAAGCAGAAAAATTCCATGTTGTTTTTTGAAACGTTTAATATTTACAAAGTTATTTTTCTTTTAAATTCAAAGCAAAGTATATTTTTAAATACATTTTAAATATTACTCCATTTAAATAATTAAATATTTAATGTATGAATGACATAGATGTGTTTGGCATATTTTATAGAAGGTTTTTTAAACTGTTTTGTGAATTAACACTACGTACTATTGTTGTAAAGAAATCGTCTAAAATTGCCATATTTTCTATATGTAATGCTTTTTTTGTGTACCATACAGTATCTACACAATAACTGTACTATATGTATGTTCCTACGATACTCGTAGTATTCAGCAATCATGTGATACATTGTAGCTGGTATGATCGTGATACATTATGCAGCTCAATTTTCTTTCCTTGTTTTTAGAGTCTTGAATTTATAATTTTTTTTTATCCTTTCCCTGACTTGTTTTCTGGGAAGTTGTTTGTAATACAAACCGCCAATTTATTTCTGTGTAATTTTATTTTCGAAATTACAGCGAATTCGCCAACCAACCAAAAGTATTCCATAGGGAAAATGCTAATTCCCATTTACGAATTTTTTTTGGAAGGGTGGATGGGTGGAAAGTCATTTGAGTTCGTAGAAGTGGGAGCCCACTCTTGCATTCTTCTAATCCTTCCAATATTTTGAGGTACTTATAAAGCTCGCACTGCTCACTGTAGTCCGGGGTTTGGTTCCCTAGGCCCTAAGAGGTTCGGATTCCTCGGAAAACTGTAGGTCCAAGAAGTTCAGATTCCTCGGAAAATTGTAGGTCCAAGCGTTCGGATTCCTCGGAAAACAGTAGGTCCCGGCACAGCATGACCATTGTAGACCTTGAGCCGTAAAACCACAAACAAATCTAAATCTATGAGGTACTTATAAAATATTGCATCTTGCAATATCAATCATTATGGTGCAGTGCATTCAGGGGCTGATTTAGAGGTCATTCAAGGGTGGCGATTAATGACTTGATTTTTGAAAATGATACCTCATTGGACCTTTACCTTGTATCTTTTCAATGTTAAATTTTCATTCGGGGGGTGATCGCTATCCCCACCCCCTTAATCCACCCCTTAAACACATATTCAGCGTTACATGTTATGTATGTAGTTCGTGGTTTGGTACTCTAGGTGACAAGCTGTCTGAGTTCTTGAAAATTTAGGTTCGGCTAATAGTATTGACCCTAGCTGTTTTTAAAAGCGAAACGAGACCCCATCTAGTCACTAATTTCATAAAGCGACATTTTCCACCGGGTATGTTGATTTTAGAACTAATACTTTAATTTAGTCTCCATCTCCATAGTATGTCTATACATCACACGCCTCTTGGAGGAGTGTTCTGTTTCTCGTGGACAATCCAGCCCGACTCCCAGCAGTGCAAAAAGAACGCTTACTCAGAGATCTCATAAAGATCGCACTGCTCACTGTAGTCCAGGGTTTGTTCCCCAGGCCTTGGCAGAGTGTCTCGATTCTCAGAAAACACAGGTCCCATACGACCCTCACTGTGTCTTCAGTTAAACCAAGCAAGCAAACTGTTTCATGGAAACGTTAGAATAAAAAGAAATTAATATCATGAATTCGATGTTTGTTAAGAAGGGGATATATGGATGCTTCATTGTATTTTTTTTTTTTGTTGTTGTTCAAGAACTGTTCATCCTGTGATTTTTTATATTGCTTAATAAAATTTTTAAAAATGTAATGTAGTTTTTTTGGTGTGTATGTGTGTGAATTTATTAAGATATTATGGCATTTATTTTATTTAATGTTAGTATGTAAATTCTTTAATGAATTTACAAAATAAATTAGCTTAAAAAATTGCATAGCACTTCGCATATTTTAAAAATTATTTTAGGCTAAAAAATACTGTATACCTGAAAGCTGAGCTTTTAGCTGCCGGTGTTCCACCAATTAAAACGAAATCCAATATATTTTGAGGGAAAAAAAAGATTAAGTACGATTTTGCAGTCTTTCTGACCATGAGTTAATTCAGTATATTTTGGCATATCAAACTAAATACCATACGTAATATAAGACCAGAGATGCCAACTTTTACGGATTTTCCGTAGTTTGTACGGATTTTAACTCCACCTTACTGTATTACGGTCGATAACAAGAAAATTATGGAAAACCCCATTCAAGATCTTCAAGTACAATTTTCTACTGGCCCCTCGAAAATTCATTTCTTTTTATGGTATTTTGGTAAAAAAAAAAAATTTCACTTTGTAGATGGCCCGCGTCTTCGTGTTTGGACGCAACGTTTTCGACTTGTCCACTCTCTGTCAGACACTGAAGTCTATCCAGCATATATCACAAGGAACTAAACAAATTGAGATTCCCCATTGCACCGTGTAGATCAGCCGAGAGGGGGAAAATAAAATCAGTTATATGACGCCTTTTGTGTATGTGTTTACATGCAAACTGTTCCTCTGTCATTCTTTACGTTTAGTTTCGTGTGTGAAAATTGGGTACGAATATCTGAGAATAGGGTATGAAATTAGCGGTCGTTTGTCGTATTTTGCATCTATAAATTTCCATCCAAAGAAATAGTACATCTGTAGTGGAAGGTGAGGGAGTTTTGTTGACAAAAGCTAATTTGCGTATTTCAACAATTTTAGCTTCTCAAGAGAAGAACAGGGAAGAGGTTTCAAAATTACAGAAAAAGAAACGAAGAACTTGATGTTTATGAACTTTTACTTTTTCAATAAAACATTTTACTTTTCATTTTTATTGTGCTCATTCATTTGATTAAACTATTTTTTACCTACTACAAAACTCATGTGAAAACCAATTTTCCTGTACAAAATATAAAATTGTTGTGTTTATCTTCTGCAAAACTGCAAAAGTTTTTTTGCTTCTACAAAACTGATGCAAAAGTTTTTTTTCCTACAAAACCGATACCGAAAGCCATTTTTCTTACTAGTGATTGTGATCACTGTATAAGTATATAAACATACGCAGTTGAGTTACATTATTAGGAATACTTGCATGTTCTTTCAAGTGGGGGGGGGAGGAGGTGTATATACGAGTACATTGCTCTGTAACAATGCAGGTGCTTTACTTATAAAAAATCTTCTTGCAGGAAATAAAAGAGCACGGGTTTACTGAAAACTGCTGAAAATTCTTGACTTTTTTACTGATGACTACTTTCTCAGGTTGGCATCTCTCTATAAGACATGCTTATAAAGGGTCAAGCGACTTTAAGCTGATTCCCCAGTGGTAACACGTTCGCCTGAGGAATTGAATATTTCCATAACAGTTTTAGCATTAGGACCAATTTGGGCAGAAAAATAACAATTTGATGCCATAATGTAAAAAAAGTGCTAATACAAGCTTAATAGAAATTTAAGAATAAAGGCTCATCCAGGATGAGGACGGCGCCTCTTTTTCTCCAAATATATATATATATATAAAATAAAAGCCTAGAGTTTTCATTTCTAAACGCGGATGTACTATTGTATAAGGCTCATTAACTTTTAATAAAGATAACATTTATTATACTAATTAAGAATTTGAATTATGCTAAAAAGTAGCATTAATTTTTAATTACTGATGACGTTGAAAATTTTCCTATGTCAAAAAAAACCCCAAAAAACAGATGAGCCGCAAACGTACTAAAACCGACAAAATTGCAAAATCCATTGTGAAAATTGCCGTGTGTGTGTATTCATTCCATAGGAACAAAACCACTCTGAAATAATTTTCAGTGATATTTTTCAAAAATATTAATTTTCAGTCGAAGACGATAATTCCAAGAATCGAGAGGAATCTAAAAAAAAATCGATTTTTATTTTATAAGTGCGAAGTGACTACTCAACGCCTTCGGTAAGATTACTTTTAATTTAAAAATTCACTCTTAAACGTTTTGCCTTATTTTAGGTTTTTTATTTATACAAATCGAACACTACGCAAATTAAATTAGAAACAATTTTTATCAACGTTTTTTAGGCGTAGTAATAGTAACGCCGATGTTATGGCATGGTTAGATGGTGAAACGTTCGAGAGAAGAAATGTTTTATGCATCTGATTGGGCACGATCCCACGGCTTTCTACAAAGATTCTCTTATCAACTGAGTTACAGATGACCCATCAATCAATTCCCTACGAACGTATTTAAAATTTATTTTCCGAAACCGGATATTTCGCCGAATGGGGCAGTACATGGACTGCTTTTTAAACCAAATTGCGAAGAGATCGGTATTAAATTCATCAAAAGGCCCGTTGCAACAGATACAGTAGAACCTCCATATAACGAACTTCTGTATAGCGAAATTCTCTATATAGCGAAGTTTTGGTAAATCCCCATGGTCATTACATACGAAAGTGTTTCTATATAACGAATTTTTTAACGACTAAAACAGAAAATCGAGTGGTCACGTTAGCAAGTTACGAGTTCCCTAATAACGTGGGAATACAATACAATTTTAAGGAAAATGTTTTATAATAATAACAAATACAATACAATTTTTTGGCAAAAAAAGAGTATGAGAAACACTTAAGGGATTTTAAACTCCCTAATAAAGAGTTTTCCTAAGCACACACACCTGTGTCTGGTTGCCCCATACAGTGCAAAGCTGCTAGGCTAGAAACAGGCCCCAGTTGTCTTTGAATACACTGTATTGTTTGAATAGTAGTACTTGTCGCACCTATTTCCTTATTTAATTACCAGAAATCCAGACCTTGCAAATTTCCCACAGGGGTGCTAACACTTTTATGATGAATCAACACCGCCATTTGTTGTGCAGCAGGATGTTAGAAATTTTTCTACAAAAGCATGAATGTGTATGAAAGAAGCATTAAATATGTTTTCATTTTAAGGTAAGAATTATTTAACTCATTTTTTTTATACATATGTGTATTTCACACTTAAAAACATCTATTTTTAAATGGCTGAATGTTATATGTGAGAAACAGTCGTTAACTGAAAAACAGGATTTTAATTGTGGTATCATATTGACCTGCCCTGGTTCATGAATACACATCGTTTCCACATAGCGAATTTCCTATATAACGAATTTTTTTTTATGGAACCGTCGATTTCATTATATGGAGGTTCTACTGTATATTTATACAAATCGAAAACTACGCAGATTAAATTAGAAACAATTTTTATTAGCGTTTTTTAGGCAATTTTTAATTAAATCCGCGTAGTGTTCGGTTTATATAAATATATCTGCCGCAACGGGCTTTACGATGAATTTAACACCTATCTCTTCGCAGTTTGGTTTAAAAAGCAGTCCGTGTACTGCCCATTCCGAGAAATAACCGGTTTCGAAAAGTACGCTTTAAATACGTTCGTAGGGAGATTGAGTGTTTGTCGTCTGTGGCTCAGTTGGTAAGAGCACCTGCCAGGATTGTAGAAGGTCATGGGATCGTGCCTGACCAGAACCAGAAAACATTACGTACGTTTCACCATTTAACCATGCCATAACGTCGGCATTAATATGACTACACCTAAAAAACGTCGATAAATTTGTTTCTAATTTAATCTGCGTAGTGCTTAATTTGTATAAATAAAAAAACATAAAATAAGGCAAAACGTTTAAAAACAAATTCAAAGCGGCTATTTTAGATCTACAATGTCATTCCAAGTTCTGATCTTGGAGAGTGCAGACGTGCTTGCGATCTTGTCCGAACTTGATTTGAAACAAGACGTAACTGTCATCATCGACTTTGAACAGGATACTCCACACTCTTCAGACGTATTTGAAGCCATCTTCAACGTCATTAACGACCCCAAAGAATTGGATTGCTTACAACAGTTGACTCAGTCAAAATTTCGTGCTACGGTGTTCAATCATGAACTTGTGGAAGAGTTTACTACCCGAGGCATAAAGATTAGAAAAGAACACTATGACGTCTACCCGGCCGAAGACCAAGCAATATGGGTGCGCATACGAAACTTTCCATACCAGTTTCCTGATAAAATGATCCTAAATGAAATCAGTAAATATGGAGAAATAAGGTCAAGAGTAATTAGTAAAAAATGGAACAACGGATTTATCCACTGCTACAACGGCACCAGAAAGCTGAGAGTGAAAATCAAAGAGGAAATCCCAGAAGCCATCTGCATTAGACCTTCTTATGTAAGATCCACTACCAGGGAATAAAAAAAGCGTTGCTTTTTATACCAAGGATACGGGCACCTTAAAAGAGACTGTCCAAATCTGAAAGAACAAGACCCTGGAGAAGACAAAGAAGAGGAAGAAATGAGCAAAAAATCTAAAGACCAGCTCACAGAACCCACAACCGAACAAGAACAATCCCCGGAATCTCCTATTCCTTCTTCTTTTTTGCAAGGGTTTCATTGGGAAGGGTGGCCGCCGGAGGCGGCGCTGTAATCCCAGACAGGACTAATCTCCTATTCCAACTAATGAAGAGGTGTTACCTACACCAATGAAAACCAAAGAATCGCCCTCGCAGAGACGTGCCGATCCAAATGCACCCAGTTTAGCAGATGTTCAAGCTAGGAAGACGATGCTTCCTGTGGGAGAATTCTCTACCAGGAAAAACTACACAGAAGAAATCTATAACATGAATGAAGAGGAAGAAGAGTCTACGTCATACACAGAAGACAAGACATGTGAACCGAACTCGAGAATAGAATCCTCGATCTGTACGAGATCAAAGGATCAAAATTCTACTAAGAAATAGGCGAAAATTTCGGAAACTACTGAGAAGATATGTATGTTGCGAAAGAATGGTGGAAAACCCAAAGAAAAACCTATCCTGACTTCGCTAAGGATAGTAGTCTCCTACAACTCGAATGGGATCATGAAAGAAATTGACTAGTCATCTGCAAAATTGGCCACTACTCCGGTAACCGCTTTGCCCCAAACGTCCTTGGCAACTAATACGAACCGGACTTTGAAACGTTCTTGAATGAATAACGAATCTTGGACTTGAAGCTTGGAATTTAGAACACCTGAAGAAAGATTAATGAAAAATGGACTTGAACTTTGGAAAATGGAAGCCCTGAAAAAGATGACCAGAAAAGACCTCAGCAGACGATCCCCGATAGACCAATCACAACGGCGGATCTTCCTAGCAGAGAACCAACCACAGTCTAGAGTCGATGGAGATACAGTCTGGACGACGACCAACCAGAAGGCGCAGCTCTGACGAAGCTAAGGATAACGAAACTTCTCCATTCGGTAACTATCCTCTGATTGGCTGAATCTTCTCTTAATTTTTCCAGGCAGCTGATCAACCCAAACCTCTTCTAGAAACTCCTCTAACGAAACTTATTCTCCCCCACTCCGAACCTACTGTGCATTCACACTCAGTTGGCGTGTGATACCGTTAGCAGACAGGTTAGTCCATTGCAGTTTAGGAAAGGTCATCTTGGAGAAATTGGTTTTTCCCGCGCGAAAAACCAGTTTCGGCAAGACGCCCTTCCCTAAACTTCAACGGACTATCCCGTCTGATAACGGTATCAGGCATCAGGTCTGCGCGAAACCACAATACTCTTTTATCTTGTTTTTAACTTAGTTCTCCCCCCCCCAATCTCGCTCGCTTTTAGAGCCTCTTGCTATCATTCTCATTAATCTTTACTCGTTGAATCCTCAACTATTTTCCAGGGAGGCCCAAGCCGAGCCAGAACGGCTTATTGTGCTTTCGCGCAGACCTGACGTATGATACCGTTAGCAGACGGGTTAGTCCATTGCAGTTTAGGGAAGGATGTCTTGCCGAAACTTGTTTTTCACGCGGAAAAAACCAGTTCCTCCAAGACGGCCTTCCCTAAAATGCAATGGACTAACCCGTCTGCTAACGGTATCACGCGCCAACTGAGCGCGAATGCACAGTACAAGGCACACTGAATCCCAAGAAGTGTCACAGGCAAAGATAAAACAGCAAATCTGCTGTGTATACTCATGTAACATCTTGACTATGCAAGTAGATCTACAGTGTGTTGCCCATATAGATATATGTAAAACCATTTTTGCAGTCATAAAACGAAAATTGTCATTTGGTATCCTAAAAGAATAATGAAGCTCAAGAATCCATCTCTTTTGGGGGGGGGGTAACTTTTGAGCATTGGAGCATATACTGAGAATCGCTACTATATAGTATATGAAACGGAAACCTCGGCATGATATTACCGCTTTATCTCGCTATTCTGCCCTTCGCCAGAAGACAGTCGAATTTGAAATTAGTAGGTTTAATAAAGGAAGCATATGACTTCGTACATACAAATTTGTATTTTTAATTGTACTATTTTAAAATTTTACTCTAGATCAGTAATTCTCAAACTTTTTATTACGAAAAGGTTATTATTTATCATCGTTTGGACATACACATAAAAATAAGCAATAAATTACTATTAAACTGTAGATAACAACCACTGACGAAGCGTGTGGGGTGCCACCAGGACAAAGGCCCTAAGCGCAAGATTCTAATTTTGGACTGGTGGAAAGGAGTACTAACTGGTTTTAGCAAGCGCAATATTTAATGGCCCCGAGTGCTGGAAACCCACGCTACACCGCTGACAACAACAAATAGCGATGTAGAAGCAAGACAACTTTTTATGAAATGGTACAAGTGTTTATTGCTGAAAAGTATTGTATAACCTGCATAAAATAACCACCTTTGGGATTGGAGCGCAATGGTCAACATAGACAGGTGGTCACAATACCCTACAGATTTTGATATAGGGAAGACTAAGTCCCTACCAGTTCTCTCTTATAAAAGTGCTCACTGTATTCAGGTAGTCAATTGACCAAAGGTGCTCACTTTATTCAGGTAGTCAATTGACCAAAGGTGCTCACTTTATTCAGGTAGTCAATGGACCAAAGGTGCTCACTTTATTCAGGTAGTCAATGGACCAAAGGTGCTCACTTTATTCAGGTAGTCAATTGACCGAAAGTGCTCACTTTACCAGGTTCCACTGTATTAATAGGATGGATGGCTTTTTTTTTTTTTTACTGTCATGAAGTCTTTAAAATCTGGCTATATCGAATAAGTTTTTATTTCCATATAAACCCTATACAAGGAGTTGTCATTATGAAAAATTACAGAATTTACAATTTTTATTGAAAATGTCGGCGCTGTTTTATCAATTTCTTGCCCCATTACTGGAGGGTTGTCGTGGAATCCCCCCCCCCCCACCGAGTTCCGCGAAGCGCATTTTGAGAGCACTTCTCTGTACAATTATTTAATCTTAAAGCGCAAAATATATACATATGGTCTGCATAAATATCTTAATTAGTTCGGATTCTTAATCTATATCAGTGATTCCAAAGCTTTTGAATATACGACCCACTTTTTAAAACGATCTTCCGTACCTCACCTAGCTCTAGTCAAGGAAGTATCCAAGGCCTAGCCCCCGCCCGAAATGAAAAATTTAACATTGAGAAGGTAAAAATGTATTGAGGTATCAATCTTGAAATTACCCCCTCCCCCAAATCAAATCCTGGCTACGTACCTAGCTCTAGCATGTTTAAAAATATATGGGGAGGGGGGGAAATAATTATTGAGAGGCAGATCGTTTTAATTCATATGTTGGCTACAATTTTATAAAAAACTTATTTCTCATAACGAGGCGTTTGCCAAGGACGATCAGATTTCCTGGTTTTATAGGAGGGTTTGGACCCCCCAGCTGAGAAAATTTTTGATTCGAGCTTTGCTTCCACAAAACCCCAAATTTTTCATTTTTAAAAAATGTTTTTGAAATTATGCGTACTTTAAAATCGTTTCGCGCCCCCATAGATACGGAAAAACTAATTTATATTGTGTTACATTCAGTGGTGTAGGAACTAGTGGAGGGGGGTGGGGGGCTCAAGCCCGCCCCATTAGATAACAAAGTGCATCGTTTTCATTGAGGATGAATCATTTGATCGTTTTTTAAAGCTGAACCCCCATAATTTTTGAATTGCTACATCCCTGGTCTCTCACAGTTGGCTGATCTTCAAAATTTGATCAGATTCGTACTGTTTCGGTGATTATTTTAAAGAGTGTTTGAGAAAATTTCTGAAGTGTCTTAGATATGGAACAATTTAATATTTAATAAAATAAGGGACGAGACGTTAAATTATCTTTTTATTAATCCATTTATCCAAGTCAATACATAAGTAGTAAAATTTAGGTCAGGTAATAGAATTCGTAAAAAACAGTTTGTCCTCTAAAGATGCGCCAGGTATAAATAAATGCTCTTTCGCTTATCTTTATAACTTATGTAAATAACGGTTTTCTCAGATGCGTAAATCGTTTACTTTTATCTAAGGTTGCCATACCAACATTTGCGCTTATCTTCTCTGCAGGTGTACTTTTCAACATTGCAATTGCTTGACGCCAAAAACTTTCCGTTAACGGTATCAAATAAAAGCAGTCAATTATGTAACAAGTCCTTAAAACTAATGAATTCGCATTTAAAATGTTAATCACCAAGTATTTGTTGTTTCACTGCTTACTGTGTTTTCAAATTGTTTTCCAATCATCGTGTGCTATCCACTTGGAGAATAACGGGTATAAAAACGTGGTGATTTCGTTTTCTTCCTCTGTGACGTATAATGACGTCAACGCTGAAAACTTAAAAGTAAGTCAAGCATTTCTAATTATTAAATTAATTTGTTATCGGAAAAGAAACTTTTGAGAAATTGAAGCCACGTTTCAAAAAGTTGAATGGGCCGGCCCTGCGGGGTTGTAGTGATAATGGGTTACAAAAAGGTGCCGACAGGCCTCATTGGGCCTTCTCTGAAGATGCCACTGGTTCGACTTTCAACGATGAGGGAAAAACAACAACAAAAACATGGACGAACTAGCCCCTCATGGCCTTCTCAATACCCACCAGGCCCGCAACTGCTAAAACGAGTTTCACGATCGTAGTGCTATTTTTACGATGGAACAGTGTGCGTGTTTATCAGCGGTTCGAAACTTTTGAATATATTTCTTCGTTTACATATTTTGCACAAATTGATAAATGTTTGACTGCATTTGTATTAATACAAACAAAGTAATTTTTATTTAAAAACGGTACATGCCTTTAGAACCATAAACCGCATTAGGAAAAAAGCAAGTAATAATATCGAGCAAATTACGAACTTTTTGAAAAAAAAATTTGGAAACCAATTTCATTGAAAATAACTCTCATTTTATTCCTATGTGTTATTTTGATATTTTGTGCAGGTTTTAAAATATTCAATTGAACATCTTTATACTGTTAGATTGTAAATAAATAAACAACATACAATAAAACGTTTTTATTGATCAAATTAACAATTATGCTTTTAGGAATAAGAGCATGGAATGACTACAAAACAAATTCATACGGTAATAATTTGAACCATTTCTTCAGAAAAAAAGCATATAAACAAAAATTTATAATCTTGGTGGAAGTGAGATTAAACGCACATTATATTAGCTTGTTTTTATTGAAGGAACTTTTAGACACATTTTCAAATCTCTAAATAGTAAAATTAGTAAAGAAAAATTTAATGAATAAACTAAAAATCATGATTTTATGGAAACCAAATTTCTGTTTATTTCTATTCAGTGCTTTCAGCATGAGCAGCAGCTATAAATGTTAGGGGTTTTTTTTTTTTACTATATTTTGAAGGTACAGAGTCGTTTTTTACTTTATAATAATTATTTAAAAATACATTTGAAAATATAGTAAGAATTTTTTTTCCTGCTAGTTTACGCATGTACATTTTGTAACTACACAAGTTCTTCCAATACAGTGATTCATTTTCCCATTTATGCAAACGTAATTCTTTTAATGAATTTCTTTGATTTCTGCATTGCACACAAATCAATATCTGAAATATATCGTAAATAATTATTGAGAGTTCTACCACAAAATCCGTTGGCCACTTAAGTCCACCTAAAATATTGTGTCCGGAGGCAGGCCGTTTCTACCATTAGGCCGGGTAGGCGACCGCCTAGGGCGGCAAAATGGCGTAAAAAATTAATTTTAAATCAAACAAAGAAAAAATTGAGCAAATGAGGAGAAAAAATGAAAAAGAAGAAAAATTAAAACATATAATTGTTTTCAAAAGCATACGGGACAATTACTTAAAAAGTCTTTATTTTGACGAATGTAAAATTTCTTGATGTGTTTAATTGTTTAATTTTGCACACAAGTTTTTTTTCTATCTCTAATACATTTAAGTCTTCTAGCTCTGATAATACAACGTTGTGTTTTGAAATATTACTCCTTTAATATTTCAGTTTTCAAAAATATAAAATGTTGAAATTAAACAATTATAACATGTAGCAATTGTTTTACTATTCACAATATTCTAATGTTACAAAATAACTAATATAAGTCTAAAATATAAATATAATTAACGGGTTTAATGATTAAAAGTATAATAGAAAATTTACGTTGTTGTACCGCTGGATGTTAGTAGTGGTCATCGATATATATATATATATATTTATTTAGTAACTGCATAGACAACTGTGAATAGACGGCAATAGAGAAAATTGCAACCTTCAACACTGGACACGTTTACCGACTTAGAAATTCTGGGGCCCAAGGCAGACACACATGAAGGGGCCCCAACCCCTCCTGTACCCACGACAGATTTCTGATTGCTATGTTTATTATAGGTATGAGCGAATGACTTTTATTTATAAGACCAAGGTAAGTATTAAACAACATTGCCTAGCCAGCTAAGCTTGAGGCAATTCAAAATATTTTGTCCAGGGGCAGGCTGGCCCACCGGCCTCATGGGCAACAGGATTAGCACCTCCGAATGAACAAGGACTCGCGTTCTCTGAAAATCCAAGGTATGCCCCCCTTTGAGAATACCCTATCCGCCCCAGCTTTTGCCATAGACCAGCGTCACTTATGACTAAGGAAGGGGACGTTGGCTAGCCTTGACTAGCTTGTTACCATCACCGTAGAGTTTTTTAAAATTATGGGGGGGCAAGCATATATTTCGTACATTTTTACATTACAGTATATGTAAAATTGCAATTTATTTCAAATTATTGGGGGCTTGGGCCCCACGGGCCCATATAACTCTACGCCTATGCTTGTTACGTCAACAATAGATTAACTAAGAAGAAATTTCATCGCTTCCATGATTCGTGTTCTTTTTATGAATATCTTGAACTAAATTTAGAATTTAGGGGCCCATCTGAATCGGGGGGGTACGGGGCAGCTGCCCTGCGTAAATCAGGCGCTGGGTTGTAATTCCCACTGCAACGAAATTTTGTGTATATATGCATATGAACACATGGAGTTGTAGCTCTGTAACGCCCCATTGTAAGCCTGTAACCCTCTCCTTATGAACTTTTTACGTCAGCCAATGCGCAGATGTAGTAGTGCTCTAAAACAGTAGCATTTCCAGAGCACACAATTAGATGGTTGGGAAGATGTTCTTATCGGCATATTTAGGATAGAATTTAATGAGTCCTAAGTTGATTTTGTTTTAAATCACTGCCACTGCAAATCAATAAAACTTACGCTAATGACCATATACACTAGAAAACTAAAGTAAAACGCGATTGAGGAGGAAACCGAGTGTTCGGTTCTATAGTGTTTTGAAACATTTATTACGAAATATGAAAATGATATTAGAATAAAATACACATATTTCAAACTTAGTGGAAGTAGGGACGTTATTTTTGTATGAAACAATTTGTATTTTTTCATGAGTTGGCGGGCCGCGGGTTAAAGACCCCTGCCTTAAAAGGTTCGGTTTCTTCAGAAAAATGTAGGTATATTCTCTACGCTGGCACAATGGTGACATCTCCATCTATCGGGCTATTAACGCGGGTTCGATTCCTAATGGTATCGTATAACATGTGCCGTTTTCCTGTCTATGTCAGTCCCTTTTTTTTTTTTTTTTTTTGGCAGGATTTGAAATTTCATTGGAAAACTGTAGGTGTCGGCTCAATATGGCCTTTTGTCAAAAAAAAAAAAAGTCCAAGACCTTGACCATACCATACTTATAGATATAGACCACGGTTATCCAACATACGGCCCGCGAACCGCAGTTCGGCCAGCCGACAACTGTTTGGAAATAAGAAAAATTCACAAACAAAAATTTTCATTTTTTTTTTCTAAAAAAGGAAAAACCGCAGGGAGAGCGTGAAGGACCTTTTTTCATATCATAGGTGAACAAAGAAATAGCCGAATGAAACTCTGAAGTTTTTTTTTTACGGAACTTGCTGAAACCGCTGGCTCGCAAGATCCGTGAAAATTCTTTAAGTGGCCCGCTACCCAAAAAGGTTGGACAACCCTGTTGTAGATACAGGTGTTGTCATAAATAGGGGCCTAGCTACATAATTTTTGACTTTTTTTTGGGGGGCTCAAAATTAATTGGGGCCCATAGGCGTTATCAGTAGCATAGCAATTAAAAACTCACGGGATGGGCTTATAGATATGGAAGGTGGTAACTTGCACCATGTAGATCGTATTTTTCTGAAGGCGATGCATATGTTTTCACATTTCTACGACGAAAATTGCATTTTTAAATGAATTTTTTAAAACATCCGAAACTCACGATGGAATCACTAATTTTCCCCTAAACAGAAGCAAGCTATCTCTCATCTGTCAATTTTAAAAAATAAAGCATTTTTTTGCACGGTGTAAATGTATATATATATATATGGCATTTTTAAACGAAGGAAAAGCTGTTCCAAAATTAAGAGAAAGGCCCTCACAAATAACATTTCATATTCATTGTTAATTTTTAAGAAATTGCACTTCAAAACTCTGCCCCTTTTCCCACTTGCATAAATTAAAGCATATTTTTTTACACCCTACACACCAATTATAATTTCTATTAAGACAGTTCATTTCTCATTTATTTTTTTAATAAATACCTAGCCTTGCAGCGACCATGCCCATGTCCAGGAGGATGGATCTTAGGAACCAGTCCCCCCCCCCGAAACTAAGTTTTTAATGGGACTTGGCTACGGCCTTGCATGCTTTGATTTTATCGATACATGCTGTAAAAATTTTTGAACCCTCTCCGAAATTATATTCTGGCTACGGCCTTGGGAGCGACCTTTAATACCATTCGTCCCGGGTTCGAATCCCCGTGTACGCAGAAGTCTATACCAATACTCATTCACAAGAAACTTTTCTTTCTTTAAGTAAAGAAATGCCGGTGTTTAACCGATTGGTAATGGCACTTCCTTCTGTTTACATGTTTTTCATGGCTTGCAAACGTTGTAAAATAGTTGATTTATCAATACCTAGTTATTCAGCCAATTCTTTAAGCGTTTGAGCGGAGTTTTCCTCCAATAGCGCATGCAGTTGTTCACCCTAGAATTCTTTTGATTGAACAGGCCACTGTTTGTCGTGAACGTCAAAATCACCACTTTTATGTCATCGAAACTAATCTCAACATATTATTTCCGATGGAGCCGAAACACCGTAAGGTTTTACAAGCAATTTATAAGGTTTTGATGCACTTCTATCCAAATCAAAGTAGTGTATTGTGCGTTCGCGCAGACCTGACGCCTGATACCGTTAGCAGACGGGTTAGTCCATTGCAGTTTAGGGAAGGGCGTCTTGCCGAAACTGGTTTTTCGCGAGGGAAAAACCACTTCCTCCAAGACGGCCTTCCCTAAACTGCAATAGACTAACCCGTCTACTAACGGTATTACACACCAACTGAGCGCGAATACACAGTAGAAGTAAGTACACGTCGGAAAAACAACTTACTAAATTCCATTCTTATTTGGTTGTAAAGGAACTACAGTATAAAAAACGGTTGATGTCTGTTGACTGAATTTTAGTAGAAAATGTTCAAACTTCCCCATGGCTAACTAACAGCTATAACAGCCCACAGAATATGCAGCCAGAGCCATCTACATGTAAACAACTGTTTTCTATGCAACCATTTCATTAAACATTTTCAGCTATAATTGCTTTTCATGTGGACCTTACGTTCTTATACTGTTTCTTTTAATTATCTTTGTGCTTTTCTCTCATTTACTTAACTATGTCACTAAATTATTTCATCATTATCATCAATTTTCATTTTAAAAAATAAATAGGCAAAAAAAATTGTATTTTCTTTTCCAGTCCATTTTCCATAAAGCTTCCAAACGACTTTTACATGCAACCAAAAGAAGAGCTTACTTTTCTGAAGTTATTCTAAGCATGCCGCCATCTTGGCCTAAAAGAATTTGCGAAGGGCATGATACAGTGGACTATTTGAACCACGATGGCGATATAATAGTAATAAAATCGCAGAACCTTTCAACACCTCTTACACAACACAGCAGAGGATGTGGTGAAATGGGGGAAGTAATTTATTTGCCAACACAGTGGTTAGATGGAGATATTGACGGTAATGAAGTGAATTTTTTTTTTAAATTTCTAAAGTGGATTATATATATATATTGATGTGACAAGAAAGGATATACACTTTGCAACAGGTGTTTATTTTGCATTAATAGCTCCGTCAAAACAGTATTGGAACCGAATTCGTAACGTTGCCCCATTTCGAATGTATTAATGATATACGTATTCTTCAACATTCTTCCCTGGTTTTCTTTTCGTCCTTTGTCAAGGACTTTTACATAAATTCTGCACAACGCATGTGTTAATAATCTTTTGCTATAAAAGATCAATTATATGCAAAGCCGAAGTACATTCCAACATTTTTAGATTTCATATTGTCACTTTTAGTCTTAACGCACACAATCCATTTAATATTCAACGTAAAATAGAAACACAATAAAACTGTTCAAGCAGACCACCTTTGACTCTGATAATAAGAAATGTTTTGAGAACTCATACTTTTGCATTCAAACTAGAGCTATGTGCATATACGATCTACCATCGCAAGATTTGGTAGGTCGTTAAAAAAAAAAAAAGCATCGTACGCGGCTTGAGTCGAACTTGCGATAACTTCGTATGAACTGGAGTGTCGAGTGTTATACCAAATTGACCACCGGGAGCAGGGAGACGATGCCATTACCTTTACATGTATATTTTGAAGGATATCATTTCCCTTTGCTATGGTGAATCATATACATAGCTCTAGTTTGAGCTTAAAAAATGCATGAGTTGTTAAAACATCTCTTATTATCACTCCCTTACGAAACTATAAGAACGCTGTTCCGGTGGCTTTCTGCGTTAATCATTTGGTATTTGTATTATCCTTGTGAAGAGTGACAATGTCCTATGTAAAACATACGTGGGGATAAGGGCGTTCTAGATCTCAGTCAGTAATCTAGATAGTGTAACGATTCGGTTCATAAAGAGTTGTCACTGGCTTGATTACTGTCTGGGACTATGCCTCTCTCTCTCTCTCTCTTTTTTTTTACCCACTAAACCTTGAGGTCGTGGCTCATATATTTTTTGTGCATAAAATTAACATCGATAATACCATCAAAATAATTTTTCTTTGGTTAATCTATAGCAGTGGTTACCAACCTTCTTCAAGCCGTGACCTCCTTTTAATGTAAGGGGAAATTCAAGTATTACGTAAGCAATATTTTGGCCATTTCAACCCCCCCCTTCCTCCAGTAAGCAAAAATTAACATTGGCTAACATAGGAAAATAAGACCAATGGCAACAACCCCACCCCAAAGGTGCTTACGTAATACTCGAACTCCCCCTAACCAAAAGATCTGCGACCCCTCTGTCCGCCGCCGACACATTTGTATAATAAAAGCATTTTTAACAAAGTAAAGAAAACACATTAGATATAAAATTATATTATACGAGTATAAATACTATATTATTTACAAATGTAACAAGAACTATAGCTAGTAATTTCCGACACCTATGCTTGAGCTCAAACGAGAGCTTTCATGCTCAGGTGGCTTTGTGTGTCAACTATTTGACAATTGTGCTAATCCTGAGCAGGGCAATAATATCTTATAAAAGCCTTATATACTGCAAAGGGGAGCGTCGTTCGTGTATCTTGGTGGCCTAGCAGTTAGGGAATTCCGGATCGAAAGGAGGGACCTTAGTTCGACTCTAGGCCAGCCAATGTGTCTTTTTCTCCTATATGCAATACAATAAAAAAAATTTTCCAAGCTCAAATTACATTTCGGTGTACAGAGGAAGCATAGCAAAACAAAACAATAGTCATTATTCTAGCTCCCTTTTTGGTTGACTTCACTATTGGATTTTTAATTTTCTATTAAATAAATTTTTAATTTCCTTTTAAACTCGCTTTCTCTTTCACAATTTTTTAAATGGTCTGGTAATTTATTTCATTTATTAAATCTATAATAATTTATATTATTTTTTCTCTTTTTTTCTTCTGTTTTTAAAGTGCTACCTGATCTTGTATTTCATATATTTGGGTTTTTGTCCATATAGTTTCGTCATATTTTTCTGTTGTAACTCTTAAATATACCATTGTATACCTTGTATGTGTGTGTATGTTTCATCTATATTCGTTACATTATTTTCTATTTTCATTTGTTTTATACTTTTGTATCCTATTCTTTTTAATAATCTATCAATTATTGATTGTAATTTTTTAACTTTATTTTCCCGACTACATGCACTATTTCCATAAATTATATAACTATATATCAGTAAAAGTAGAGTATTATTTTCAGTGGTAAGATATTATGTCTTGTACTTGTACCCGCATTTTTTCTTGTTTTTTTTTTTACAAATTCCCCTTATATGTTCACTACAATTTAAGTGTTCGTTTATTTCAATTCCTAGGGTTTTTATTTCACTTGTTTTACCAATAATTTTATTATCTAGTTACAACATTTCCTCGATATAAATTTTTTTTGTTTATATTATGAAGTATATTTATTTTTGTCAGTATTTAAAATTAGACCATTTTCCTTAAACCATTTTCCCAAATTTAGTAATTTGTTTCTTGCCGTTTCATATAAATACTGTTGTGTGTGTTCTTCAACTATCTATCCAATATCATCAGCAAATAAATTTATGTCGTTATATAATTCTACTATGTCATTTGTAAATAAAATAAATAAGAGTGGGCCCAAAATTGACCCCTGAAGGACTCCGTGATTATTTTTTAGTTTTTTTGAATAACTACTTCCAATTTTTACAATTTGTGTTCCGTCTTTTAAACAGTTTTCTATGTAATTGTATATAGCTGTATTACCACGGATACCATATTTTTCAAGCTTATTGTAGAGTATCCCTCTATCTAAGACATCAAAGGCCTTACTCAGATCAAAATATAATCCCATTACAAATTCTTTATTTTCAATTTTTTTTCAATTTTATTTAAATATATTAACTTTATTTATGTAGAATATGAACGTATTCAAAAATTTAGATACCATAATTATAAAAAGAACTTCACAAACAGAGAGAGAGAGAGAGATAATGACAATTAACAAATATAATCAGGCTATGTCTGCCATGACTTTCCGTTTAACACTGACAGGTGTATATTTACTTGTAAAAACAAAAAATTTTTGATAGTAGGGGAACAACTCGTACTCAATATTTGTGTTATTAATGTAACGCGTTACCCGCGAATATTCAGTGAAGACTGTATTTACTTTGCACCTTTAATACTATTATTTTTTAATTATATATTAGGGAAGGTGTTTTCTTTTAAATATACCATTATTAAAAAATACGTACTTTTAGTTATGTCTAGGTTATTTCTTCAGCAATGGGCTTTCTATCGTTATGGAGTTTTTGATGAAACACCGATATCTAAAAATTCTTGTTATATGGATTATCCCGAAGGAAACTGGTTGCCTGCGGGTTGCTACGACATCCGCACATCTTCAGAGTAAGTTCACATTTTTCCATTCATTTACATGTGCGGCTAATTTATACTAATTAGCCACAAAACCAACTTGGTACAATATAAATTTATAATAAATTTAAAATACTATTTCCATATAAATTATTCTTTTTTAAGGCAGTTTCTTTGTTAAAAATATCTCAACCTAAAACCTTTTCGTTTCCCATGCCTCGTCGGCGCCTTTCTAATTAAGTTTTATTGCCTTGTGCTACTTCGGGCAAGGCTCCTATAAAGGGGAGCTGACTCGTCAGGCATTTTGGATCGGGATGGCAACACCGAACGTATTATAAACATACGGTTTTTGGTACTTCGTTGTGCTATTTATTTATCCTTTCTGACGTGTTCGTTTTTCTATTTTATCTAAATGGCCAGTTGTGCTGCAAGAAATTGTTCGAACTGTTCCGAAAAATGTCGTTTCAGGTTGTTTAGGTTCCCCTACGATGAAAGAAAAAAAAATAGATTTTATATTGCAGAAGAATATCTCGTGCACCTTGAAGTCGTTTATGTGAAGTGCTGAATTATAGTTTTATTTTTTAGTTTATCGTAGTGTTATAAATTTGTTAGTAAAAATGAAGTTATATTTACAATCCATACTTAGCGAAAAAATGTTTTTAATGTGAAATTTCTCGGGCACATGGTTGCCATAATTATAACATAGAGGGTTTTATACTCTATACCCCTGTTCAACCTAACCTGACAGTGGAGGAAAGGCTAGAGCTGACCGCATTGCAACAAGGAAACCGTATTTTTCAAGTATTCATGTGCACTTTCTTATTTTTCCCCCTTACAGTCTTCGACCAATAACCCGATTTGGCAATTTCTTGCCGTTTCTCAGGTTTTTTTTTTTTTT
>QLNU02013614.1:8035912-8047697 GCA_006491805.2 Dysdera silvatica
GGCCTGTTTCGCCGATTTGACAGTGGAATCGACCCATACTTTCGTTTTGATATGGCCAAAATTTACCCAAGTTTCATCGGTGTAAACAATGTGTCTGTCGACCTTCAGAACGAAAACTTTTGATGTCTCGCAAATAACGATGACGCCAGCACTGAATGTCACTGCGCTCTATCAGCACAGACTCCTGTTTTCGTTTAGTAAGACTGAAACCGAAATCTATCAGTAGACGTCTTGCTGTACTAATGCTGACGTTTGGCAAGTCATCATTAATGGCAGCCATAACTTTTAGGTTTGTAGGAATTTCGTTCCTGAAAAAGAAAGCGTGAACTTTTCTCCGTACTGCCGATAATATAAATTCATCGTAAATTTTTATCCTCGTATTCATGGCTACTTTTAGTGGGCGTTTTTCCCTGGAGTTGAAAACTTCTCTTTATCTTTTAATTCAGCTTTCATTCTGTGTATGCTGGAAGGAGAAACCAGTTAAGCTGGAAACGATCGCTATGACATCATTGTCAGATTTTTTTGGGTAATATTGGTATATTTTGCAAAAAACATTCATAACAACCTTATCGGAACTTCCAAGTGGTTTTCCAGCCTTATGCGGTTAAATGTAAAAGAATCATTATTCGATACAGGAGCAGTATCCATTATTACGTTCATGCGAAAATGCGAAGTCCGTAAGAAAGAACAGATAATGAATAGTCCTCCAGTTCTGGGGTGGGGGAAGGTTTGCTGCAATTTTCACTTTCTCCAAATTGTGCCAAAACATGCTTTGACCCTATTGGATATCAAAGCGATGATGTAATAAACACATCTTTCCCTAAATAAAGACGAAATGTAATATTACTGGGTACACATTATATATAAAATTCTAGATTAATTATATAAATATGTTGTTTGCATTTGACGATGAATTTAACACAAAAATGCAGTACTTAACTGACGAATTATTTTGTAAGGGCGGAAGGTTACAAGGCATAGTCTTCCCTCTATCAGGTTAGGTTGATTGAACAGGAGTATAGTGCAGAGGTGGACAAATGCGGCTCTCGTTGAAAATTTAAATCCCTTTTATTTTCAGAACTTTTTTACGAATCTTGTTAAATTGACTAAGAAAGTGAATCGGTTAATGAAGAGTAGAAATCGTACGTAATCGCTTCGAAAGTAGACCTTTGGTTACGTTGTCATATATAATGTCGGTGAAGTCGTGACGTCACCACATGGCCAAGGCACATATAGATTGGGTAACAGCAATATCATATAGCAACAGATTGGGCCCATTGACTTAACATTGACGATCGTAGTAATTAGCATTTCTTAAGCTTGCAAATAAAAATGGGTTTATATTTTGTAGCTTGTTGCAACCACCGGACTGTCGGGAATAAATGTTCTTTTTATAGATTCCCAAAAGACAAACGCAAACATGCTCTTTGGGCAAAAATGTCCAGGTATCTATAATTTCTATCAAAGGTCATTCAAATCACATCAACCGGGGCATTGACCTTTAATTTTCAGATTCCAATGATTTTTGATTTATATTTACCTATGGAGCAAATTGCAAATTTTCATAGTTTTCGGAGGTTCCGTTTTCCTAGAATTAATTTTTGAAAATTAAAAAATAAAATAACTTTTTCAGTGATCTTGAGTCACATTCATGTAAATATCTAAGCACCTGTTTTAGCTAGAAAGTTCATCTTGAGCTCATTTTAAAGCCCTCTATATGCGCTTTCTCTGTGATATACATATGTACTGAGAAGATTTTTTTATCGTTTTTAAAATATATATATATATAAAAACTCAAAACAGAATTTTTGAAATAAAAAAAAAAAATTATATATATATATATATATATATTAAAGGAAAACTTCATTTGAGTACTTTTGCACGAATTCAGGGGATGGGACAATAATGAGATCAATGTTTTAAAAAAAATCTTCCCAACTGCATTAGAATTTTTAAAAAAAATAAAAAAATTCTGCCTGTATTTTCAAATAGTTCACAAAATAGTCATTAGCCATTAACTCTTCCAATTATATTTTAGAGTAAGTCACAAAATGTAGGAATGTGAAGTTAGTTATATAGTACCGTGCCTCTCTCTTCGCCCCAAGAATTTTTTTCTGTATTCGCCTGTACGTTGGACCAAATTTCTGATATTAACATAAGAGAATTAGAAAGATGAATTTTAAATTTAGTGGTTTGTTTAATAAATTTTTATATTTGGTTTTTATTCAAACTTTTGTGTTCATGTATGTTACAAAAGCATTTAATTTGTTGTATTTCATTTGGGTTTTTTTTTTTTGGTGGAGGGCTAATATATGTATATATATTCAAAACATGTCCATATACTTTGGGTAGTTTTGTTCAGAATTCTTGTTATATTAATAAGTCTTGATGCCGCAATCATTTTCTTTAAAAAATGTTTTGATCTTTTATGAAAATCAATTCTTTTCTCCTTAAATTTACAGTTTTGATTTTATAGATATTTAATTTTCCATTTATTTTTTGTCTGTAGGGGATATGGCAGAATATCTAATAACTTGAACTATAATTATAACTCCCATCAACGACGTAGTCAGGTTTTTGTTAAGGCTGGCCCCTTAAAATAAATTTTTATAATTTATTTATTTTTTATTTCCTTGAAGTGGGGTACGACCAAGCCCCCCTGAAAAAAAACGGATCTTGTATATATACACACTGAAAGAACAATTTATCTTCTTCGTTCATGAAATTATTGAAAAAAATTTAATTTGTTACGAATCTGTCAAGTGTTTTTATGGCCCTTTAATTTCCTGCAAAAATTTTTTTATAAGCGCACTGAGAGTTACACAGCAAAATATGTATCGCTTCCAGAAAAATAATATACGTGCATATAATAAATTGCTCTTTCAGTACATGTGTATATATATGCATACATAAACGCAGACTGGGTACAGTATCTGAATACTATATACTTTACTCTTCATGGAAGCATGAATTTGTTCTCGCATTTCTTCATTATCAGGGTCATAAAAAAAAGATCGAACATGTGAAGAACGTATAGCGTTTTCTGCACGTTCGATCAGTTTCGGCTGATCCGAAAAAAACACGGAAATTTCATAAAATGAGAACATTTTAAATCTATCTCATAAGCATAACATAGCAAATGGCAGTTTGTTTGTGCCCAGCGCCATATTGAAACGTCACACTTCACCGACGTATATAGTGTTGAAATATAAAGCAAACACGTTCTGGCAACACAGTTGAACTTAACCGGAGATGGACCTTAACCATACTCTTTTGTAGTTGTAGTGTGTATACCATGCTTTGCTAGCTTGTAACTGCAGCTTATGAATAAGATTCACCTATAAATCAATTCTATGTACCAGTCTTAAATCTTATTAAATAAATTGCTAACTAGTATCAGTTAATCGATAACTTTATCAGCCCAAATTATCATATAGGTCCTTCTTGGAGTTATTATTAAATTTTGAAATAATTATTTTGTATTTCCTTTCTCGTAATTATATTGTTGTCTGAGCTACAAAGAATAGATCAGATTCAGCTGGACAGTTTTCATACGGACGTGTGTGGTCCATACAACAGGAATCTATCGGAGGGGCAAAATCTTGGTCTGTTTCAAGGATGACTTCACAAGATTTCGCAGAACTTTCTATCTGCAGAGGAAGAGTGAAGTGTAAGATTGCCTTAAAATATTTATTAATGAGGTGAGCACTGCTGAACACCACATTAAAGAATTCTGAAATGATGGTGGAACTGAATTTCGAAATGAGAGTGTGCAATGCATTCTTGAGTCTAAGGGAATCATGCATCACACTTCTATGCCAGACTTTTTTCATACTCCAGAACAGCTGAAAGGGAGAACCACACTATAGTCGAAAGTGCCAGGTGTCTCATTCACTCCAAGAATCTCCCAACGAAACTTTAAACGAAAGCTGTGAATATAGCTGTATATATATTAAACCAAACTGGGCCCTCTCCAGTGAAAGGTATGGGTCCTTTTGAATTCTGGTTCAATAAAGAAGCCCAGAAGATTGACTATTTACATGTGTTTGGTACGGAATGTTTTGTACATGTGACAAAACAAAAACGATGAAAATTCGATAAGAAAAGTGTAAAGGGACACTGTGTAGGCTATTGTGGTGAAAAAGATGGCTACTGTGTGTGGACACCAATTGGCAACAAAGTTGTTAAGTGGAGATTTTTCAGAGAAAAGGGACAAAGCCTTATTTCAGAAGTGCTTACTGTGTCAACATTGGGACCAGAAATAGCGATTCCAAGTATGAAAGAAAATATCAACATAACTCCAAATGTGTCTATGGATGAACCAGAAGTGAATGTTGAAGAAAACAACAGCTAAAATGAAGTCCATCAACCTTGAAGATAAAGAGAGCATGGAATTAACCCAAAGAAAAAGAGTAATGAGAATTCCACCATATTTACATGACTATATATGGTTGCAGAGCACAGTGTACCAGTCTTATGCCAGTGCGATCAAGTTGGCAAAGAATCCGGAGTTTCACAAGCGGTCCAAACATATAGACATCAGATATCACTTCGTGAGAGGAAAAATACCAAGAGGGGTTGATCAACTTAGAGCATGTTGAAAGTGAAAACCAACTAGCTGATATCATGACCTTTGGCTCATGTGCGCTTTGAGAAACTTCGAACTGGGTTAGAACTTAGTACTATAAAGTAAGAACAATGAATGCTGAGTTTGCTTTGAGGGGGAGTGTTGAAATATAAAGCAAAAGTGTTTTGGCAACACAGTTGAACTTAACTGGAGATGGACCTTAACCATAGCCTTTTTGTAGTTGTAGTGTGTACCATGCTTTTCTAGCTTGTAACTGCAGCGTGTGAATAAGATTCATGTGTAAATCAATTCTATGTACCAGTCAAATATCATTAAATAAATCGCTAACTGGTGTCAGTTAATCGATAAAATTACCATATAGGTCCATCTAGGAGTTATTAAAATTTGAAATAATTATTTTGTATTTTCTTTCTCTTAATTATATTGGCCAAACTACACGTGTATCTCCTGTGCGATTTGTTACCAAGGTGTGTCAACCTCCTTCCCGGATTACGTCATTACATGCTCGCTTCCCGGCCGCCATGTTTTTTTAAGGAGTAATTACCTGTTATACTGTTTACTGCTTATTATACTCTTTTCAGATTTTTTTAACCAAAAAAACTGCTGTCTTTAAGCATTGATTTTTTATGGCTTTTGGAATCATTTCCCCCCCATTTCCTTTTTGTGACGCCGTCTCCACATATACTCTGCGTAGTATGAGTCAAACAGCTTTTCAGCGCCGACATTCCGATTCTCCATTATCCCCTCATACCTCCTCTCCCTTCCTCCCCACCCCTTACCTTCTGTAAAGTACAACAGCCAGTAAAGTCCAACAGCTGATCAACGCCGATTTGCGAAGTACGAGTCCAACTGCTTCTCATCGCCGACAATGTGATACTCCACATTCCCCTCATCTCCTCCCCTACTTCCTTCTATACCTCCTCAAACCTCTTCCTTCCATACCTCCTCTAACCTCTTCCTCCTATACACCTTCTTCGTCCAAAAAAAAACTATCGATTACAATGCGTTACAAAAATAAAAACATTTAAAACGTTCGCTCATCCTATCGCTACAATTCATAAACCACTATCGGCACGAATGGACGCTATGACATCACAATACAACTGCCACCCGCGTACACATATTTTTAACGCTTCACAAAACTTTCCCTCCCTTTTAAGAGTATAGCATCAGTTTTGGTGACAAAACAGGGGACACATCTGTAGTTTTACCATTATATCTTCCTATATGTATACTTTATATCGCACTTAAGACTTGTGTACAATATGTAAACATATTAATTAAATTTTGTATTTAATACATCGTTGTTGTTGGCACTGGTTAGGATCACCAGAGCAGGTTATGGCAGATGCCTTTAGCTTTTCTGCCCAGGGAATAAACAGAGAGCAGGATAAGGGACTAACCTTGGTAGAAGAAGACACAGCAAACAAAGTCCAGCAGACAGATGAGATGGATGCGAAATAGCAAGCTGAAAGATATTTCTCAAGTCTGGATGAGAACCAATCCGACAAATTTAGATTGGCCATGAATGAAGATCTTAGTTTTTCTGTTAAACTGCAGCTAAATAATTTATGACTATTAGAGTCAATTTCAGAGCAACTATCACAAATAGGACTTGAAGTTAACATCCAGCGATGTAAGATTTTTTTCGAAGGAAGAGTTTCCATAAGAAATCTGAGAAAAAAAGTATTTTGCTTCCAATTGAGCTTAAGCTTAAAAATATCAAAGTCCAACGGAATGAAACAGTACTTAAAAAAATTATCACTAAGTTTCCATCTCTCCAACTTTTCGTCGTAGAAGGGTTGTGTGAATGTTAAGACCTACTACAAACCTGTCTACACCCTGCGTGATCTATTACTTAAAGTTAAGGATCGCGTCCCTGAGGAGGAAAAATCTGGTGCTATTTACCAAATACCGTGTGGAGACTGTGACAAGGTGTATGATAAAAAATCATCGATCGCCTCAGATTGTATGTTGTTTTTCATTCCAGATAGTTTCGAAAGGTACAGTGTTCTTATTGAACCAGCTTTGATTAAGGAACATGTCAAACACACATTTGAACATAGTATCCAATGTAGAGGACCTAGTAAGAAAATGAGTACGGTCGTTAGATGAAGATTTAGGGATGCCAAGAGCTCTTTTGAGATTCGAATTTATTAGAGGATCAATAATTCTACACACATTCTAAATAACATTTTTCGTTTAACGATATTTCTATTCTGTCATTTAAGAATTGTTAATGTGGGAGAGATTACTATAAATGTCAAACCCTCATTAAGGCTTCATTTAAAGGTTGATTACTATCCAGGATATCGTTTGACAATATGAATTGCAACACAGATCGATGATTGAATCACAATTATAATCGTGTTGTATTGTTTCGTCCAATTTACGCTATGACCAGAAATCTCACCATACAAGTGATACGTTCGTTTAATATATAGTAATACAGATATATGCAGTAAAAGTAGGGCTGTATACAGTGACGGATTTCTACGTAGGCACAGGCCTAGGGATGGCATCTAAGTGCTTAACCATAAAATTGTCCAAACTCAACGGTGAAAAAATGTTTCTTTTAATTATTGCCCTTTTTCCTCAATAGCTATGACATATAAGCGACTACTTTAACTTGCCTGCAAATACAAACTACAGAATCGAAAGACAAAGGGCCCTAAAAATTTTGCCCCTGGGTATTTGCCCAGCCTGCCTATTTATAAATCGAGGCTTAACACGTTTGTTATATATACTAATAGTAAATGAATGAATAATGAAAAACTTGACTGATAATGAAAAAATTCATGCAAGGATGCATACGTGTATTTTTCCCAAATACGCAAAATATACGCAAAAACATCAGAGGTTCCAGGAATCCATACTAAAATTATTGTGGATTCAAAAAGTGTCTCGAATCCACGAAGTCGGAGACTATGGTAGCAATAATTTCGAGTTGTATCTTATTAGTTTGAATAATTATATGAAAAATCTCCTTTACATATCAAATGTTAAGAGTATGATATGTGGTTTTTTTTTTTAACAAATATTCCTTTCTTTGTAAAGGAGGGAGGGGGCGGCAGTACAGGCTGTGCCTAAGGGCGGCAATTTTATAAATCCGCCACTGGCCATATAGCCAGAAATGGGGTGGGGGAGCTGAGCAAGCAAGAAAATGTAATCAATCCACGTTGAAAATATTCTTTCTCAAAACGAATTAGAGAATTTTGTTTTAAATTTTTTATTTTAAAATTGCACACATCGAAGAATATGGAAATTGTTCTTTGATGTTATAAATGTACTGAAAACAGATTTTGACCGTAGACCTCGTGTACATCATGCTTTTTACAATGGCTTGAGTCATCATTGACTCCATAGTAAAGATAAAAGAAATTGTAAATTTTAGTTTTTAATGTGAAGTTTAAGTTAAAAAAATTATTAATTTATGTTAAGTATATTAGTTTGCTAAGATATCCAATATTATTAAAGATGTTAATAAAATGTATCGAAGCATGAATGAATTCTAAGCCTCCCTGTAACTCTCAGAGCCCTCTTCTGTAAATAGCCTCTAGTTACAGACTTAAATACAAGTGTCTTTATGATAATGTTCAAATCATATCAAGTACTTTGAATGTGAGATTTCATTCAGGTTTATAGCGCTAAATCAACCCCTCGCTTAGAGTACACACGAAATTCGATTGCTTTTTTTTCATTAACATAAACTGTTTTTAATATTTCCTTTTTTATATTTTGATGCTATTTTAGGATGACGCTCGATTCAGACGGATTGCCAAGGTGCAATTTTTCAGCAGATCCATCTTCTATTCAATCTTCTCTTCTCTTCCTGACCGAAGATCTACCAAACGTATGTCAAATTTAAACTGCAAAGGCAGTTAATTCCTTATTATGCCCCTTTCCCAGTAACACAATATTTATGTGGAACAAACATCTGTAAGCAAACAGCTTGTGTGCATGTTTCCTCCCGTATGAAGACATCAAATCAATCTTTTTTTGCTAGTCTCATCATTTACACTAGCATTCTATCTAGGGAATAGCCTGCCAAAAATTTTTTTTAGCTCTTTGGCTAACTTGTACCTAAAAGTTGTAGCCAAATTATAAAAGTACATCATTCAAGATATGCAGTTTAAAATAGAGTTCCGTCCACTCTGGCCAGGATGAAGGGGCAACTGGGGCAAGGCAAAGTGCATAGGGGATTGTTTTATATATATAAATAGTTCGATGGGGAAACTGGGATCGTGCGCCTGTTGGCCCCGGCTTGGCTACAGGTCTGCCTCTGATCCATTTATTTGGAGCTTTCGGTGAATTGTTCAGCAGATTTTCTAGCCGAATTTCAGTTACTGTTGCCTTTTGGTGAAAAAGCTAAAGACAGGCTAATCCCTGATTGAGTCCATAATTGAATTTTATGATATTTATATTGACCTTGCCTATTTTAAATTATAAATGTGCATTTTAAAACATAAATAAAGAGCATGAAACATAATTAAGAAGATTTTAAAGAAAAAGCACATTTTTAATAAAAGACCTATGTGCATCTAATTTAAAATGCACATAAGTCTTTTATATTTTGATGTAGATTTGAAAGTTGACATACAAAAATTTGCAGGTTACTGATTTTTGTGACGGTTCCAAGATGTTTCCTCATAGTCCCATTAATCCGACTCTGCATAACAATCTCTGCGAAGGTAAATCAGCTTGGGAAGTTATAAAAAACACTCAAGATTTCAAGTATGGAATGTATGTTTCGATTTTATTATTAATTTATTTCTTATGTAAAAACTTCTGGCATCTTTTCTGCTATATGCAACACAATTTTGACTATAATTAGTCGCAACTTGCATAGAATACTTCATTTAAATACACTACTCTCCATTTTGTTCATCATTTGTGAAATATGTATTTATTATTACAATTAACTACATGTAATGTAATATTGTAATCAAGTATAGTAGTTATTGATTATTGAAGTTTGTGATTTAAACAATAATAACTTAATGCAATATTATTCCAATGAGTAGGGTTTTACTGATATATCATACATGATATAGATGGAATTACAATGCCATCTGATATAGCCACCTTTCCTCATAAATATTATACACAATCTCTCATCGATATTATTTATGAGCTTTACGGTACAAGGACAGCAAGGGTCATGCTGTGGCAGGACTTCCAGTTTTATGAGGAATCTGAACCTCTTAAAATTTAGGGAACCAACCCCTGGACTACAGTGAGCAGCTAGCCGGCAATCGTTCGTTTTTGACAAATCAATCATTGATGAGCATATCAGCTGAACACAATACTACAGCATAAACACAGGGCCACACATTTAGGCAAAAGAGACGACAAAAGGAAAGAAAAAAAAATCCCTATTTTTGATCTTATTTATGAGTTTCGAAACACAAGCAAGTCCATGGAAGTCAGACAAGAACAAATGTTGTAGATGGTACTCACTTTTGAAAACAACAACGTTTTCCCAGAATCTGATAAACCAACAAGAACATCATCACGGAAAGTCCTCCTTCATCGCAGATAAACCAAAATGACTTTAAAAAATATAAATCAAATCAAACTTTATTCAGATGGATACAGTTATTTACACAAAGTGATAATTTTTGTTATATAAGTTGGTCCATCTAGGCAGTAAAGGGTAACGACTATGGAGTCTGATAAAGTCCCTGCTGCCCAGAATAGGATATAATTAGTGAAAATGGAAGTAATAAATAAGTAAATACAACAGAAGAGCTGGTGGATTAATGTATAGGTATGGAAGGTAAGACAGGGGACAACAAGACATATCAAGTTGTTTTTATTTTGGGGTTTTTTCACTGTCTCCTGTCAAGTCATTCTAATGGTGGTGGTCCACTGTATTTGATTGTGAGTAATTGTGCGTCTTGGCAAAATAAATATTGATCAACTTATATACAAGGTGTCTCAGAACTAGGGTTGTAAATTTCAAAGGGTCATAGTACTCATCAAGGTGAACGATATTTGTCATAGAACCTAGGGTCGCAAACCACCCACAGCACCAGTTCTAAAACCGTCCAGCATTCACAAATATTTACAACCAGTGCGTGAAGAGCGCCAGATACTACTCAGGTCAGCTGATCAAGTGCATAGCTGATTAGGACAACGCATGCTGCGCTTCTCATTCACTGGTTGTAAATATTTGTGCATGCTGGACGATTTTAGAACTGGCGCTGTGGGTGGTTTGCGACTTTAGATTCTATGACATATTATCGTTCACCTTGATGAGTACTATGACCCCTTGAAGTTTGTAACCCTGGTGCTGAGACACCCTGTATATTAAATTAAAAAAGGTAGTGATATCATGAACTAAATATTTAGTTCATTAACCAAATGTTTGTATTTGCACTATTAAAACTAAAACCAAATTTGGTAACATGAACAAAATCAAAATATATATAGTGAGTAGTTTGACGATAGGCGTCCTTTTTTTTGGCATTATGGTGAGTCAAATTCATAATAATTCGGGGCAGGATAGCTACACCTAGGTAAACGCTTTAACACTGTACCACCGCAGGGCATTTATAATAAATGGATGTACTTTAAGATTAGATGTAGTTGCATGTATATTATCTAAACTTTAGATGCAGCAGGTTTGGAACTGTGGTCTGTGGACCCATGGGGGTCCACGAGACCCTCCCAATGTTTTACAGAGTTTCGGGAAAATACCATGAAAAGAGTGTTTACTCTTTAATTCTAAGAATAAATTATGAGGGAGCAAAAATTTTCTTCCTTAAATGGTGGAACATCAGAAATAAATATGTATGATGCAAATTCCAGGCTTTAAACTTTGAGTTAATTCTTGGGGGTCCGGAAGGGTGAGTGATCTCTGCAGGGGGATCCACGGTGTAGGAAAGTTAAAGAACCGGTGATCTAACGAGTCCTAAGCAAATAGAATTCTGTAGTCAGCCCAGGACCCACGTATATGACCTCAGCCACTCAACCCCTATTCCTCTCTCCTTTATTGTCGGTGATTATAATGTTAAATATAATATAATAATTAGTGAAATATATATATGCTTCATATTCTTATTAAAGGTTGCAATCTGATATAAAAGCTTAATAATATTTTAGGGCAACATGCGAAGAATGTCTAATCGACAAGGATCTATGAGTTAGAATGTGTAGATTATTATATCACAGAGTTAGATTGTGTAGATTATT
>QLNU02013614.1:8047797-8086787 GCA_006491805.2 Dysdera silvatica
TTCACCACCTGGGCCCGATCTTCGGTCTCTCTTGATACCATCGCCACCTAGACAATATCCTTTTTCACATTTACTTCTCACAAATGTACTCCTAAATCGTTTTTTAATCATACCCTCCTTATATTTTTCGTAATTATCCTTCTTAATTGATTAAATTTTTTACTTTTCCGGCCTTTCCAGTTTCATTCAACGTCAAATTTACCATCACCCCCCTACCATCTCTGCCCCCTCTCCAACATCATTTTCTCCCTAAACGCTAAGGGGATAAACGTTCTCACGTTAGGTGCCCCAGAAGACATGGGAAACCACGCTAGGCTATAGTTAAATATATTTATATTCATAGTTTCTTTATATGCAGCTCTCTGTTGGATGCTTCTGTTGAACCTCAAACCATGATTAAATGTTACTATGAAAGTGAAAATCCAGGCCTTTTGATTGCGGTACAAAATTCGTCTGCCAATGACATGACAAGGGTAAGATAAATTTTTCATCAATTAAAATTTCACAAAATAAAAAACTTTTCATTGGTCTGATTTTTATAATCTACATTTGCAACTTCAAAATGATATGAATATTAATTACAACCTTTTTTATTTACAGATTTTTTAGTTTTTGTCAATCTTAAACTAAATATTCTTTAAAAATTAAATGTTACTAAAACTTAATTTTAATGAAATATAAATTTTTGATGTTTCGTTTCACATTCATCGAAATTTGTCAGAAATATTGAATGCATTGCATGGAGTTTTAGAAGGAAATACATGAGGAATACATACACTAATGGTGATCTGCGTGGAGTGAGATGAAATGTCAAGCGATTTGAATGATTAAACTTGCTAAATTCGCCTCAAAAAATATTTTCTAAAAATACCTTGTTTGCAAAATTCGTGAAGCTTTAATAAAGTATTATTATTTTTTAGATTATTACAGAGTTTCGATATACTATCCTTCGTTTTCTGCTTTATGACATTCCTTCGGATCTGAAACCATTGATAATGACGTTTTCTGATGTCGTACATGAAATTATTGACTTGAATGTGCAAGATCCTAAATTGTTAGGATCCTATCTAAAAGATCATATTCGAGTTAGTAAAAAAGTTGAGAACGTTTGCATCGTTTGTGCAATTGAGGAAGTAAATAAGGTAAGTAGTTCATTATTATTAAGCCTTTGGCGCAAGTGCATGGTTCGTCACCTAGTTTTCTTTCCTCTTAAAAATGCTCTACAATTTTGGTAGATTGGCATTCATACTTTGTGATATCATGCTCAGGCATCTCCTTACTTTCAAGCATTCAAAATTTTTAAGATTCAGGCATAACTGAAATGTGATCTAAACGAACAGCAAGGGCGCAGCTGGAAGCGGAGTGGCCTTTGGGGTCTCCCCCACTACCTCTTTACTGATACATCTCCTTCACTGATTCAGAAAAATTACAGCGCCCAGAAACTACCATAAACAACATGGCAGCACGTTAGTTGCCACCATATTGCATAGATTGGATATCTCACCATTTGGTTTGGAAACACTTAAAAAATCAATAGGTGACCGACTGTGCATTTTTACCAATCCTTTTTAAAAATCAGCTCATTCATATTTTTACTAAACTAGTGTAGAACTTTAACACATTGGACCTCGATAATTCGAAATTCTTGGTAATCCGAAGTGCTTGTTGTTATTCTTAAAATTTCCTTGAACCTCGGTAACTTGAGGTACAACCTTTTCTCCCTTTGAATTATTCAGTTTCAACATTTTATTTTTATTCTAACAAAAGAATACAGCGACAGACCAGGCCTTACCATAGGTAATAAAATTTTGTCACTGTTCAACGTATAAGAAAATATTCCGCAAAGTTTCGAGAATTACGGTTCCCTTTATGAAGCGAAATTGCTTCGCTTTATCAAGCAAATGTTGCTCGATAAAGGGAACGCTAATTCTCAAAATGTTACGGAATCTTTTCTTATACATTGGACAGTGATCAAATTTTACTACTTATTTTCATTACTATCGATCCTCTGCTTGATGTGGACATCTCTCTTAAAGTCTACTTCATAGATCTCTGATAGTTTCTTTTTTCTGTTATTGAAGCATTGGCATACACAGGGTTTGTTGATGAGGGTTGTAACCCTTCTCATTGCAATGAAATTTTGTATATTTCACATTAGAATATGCCAGTTGCAGCTCTCTACCCCCCATTGAGCCTATAACCCCCCTTATGAACTCTTTGTGTATACCTATGTATTGAAGCATTAATATTTATTTGTTTTAGTCTGGGTGATTTGTTCCCTGGGCCTTAAGATATACAGGCACAACAGGGCCGCTGTTGTCCTTGTACAGTAAAATTAGCAAACAATTTATTTATTTGCGATTGTTGGAACTGATCTAAACCTTTATCAATGTGAGAATCAAACTCTGGGAAACCTATTAGCAGCAAAAACCAGCAAGCACCCCATACTAGCGGTGTTCAAACTCTAGTTCTGTATTTGTTTAGAGTTTTATGGCGCAAGGACAGTGAGAGTAATGCTGTGTGGGGCCCTATAGTTTTTTAAGAAGTACGTACCTTCTAAGGCCGAGGAAACCAACCCCGGACTGTAGTGAGCAGTTAGGTGGTAAGGGTGCGTACAACCATGCAACAGGACATCGTCACAAACATCTCGTGTTACGTATTGATGTTACGAGGCGAACATCACCACACCCCATCAGTTCACGCCGATATCCAATCTACACTGACAAAACGCTGTTGTTCGCAAACTGGTCCAAATACAAGAACCTGGAGTGCAACATGGCCTCGTGACATTCCTTTGAAGCGACGGATAAAACCAGCAACTAATGGGATGCGAAATGCTAGTGTTCTGTTACGGAGTGCGATCCAGACTTGATATACGACAATGTTACGATACGGTGTTCTGTTCCATATGAGGTGGACGAGGTCTAAGAGATATTTTTTAAGCACAGTTAGGAGTCAAACTGCATGCTATGTGAAGGCCACTCCAGTTTTTTTTACACTATATGCAATCATGTTACCTCCTCTCTATCATATGGCTTTGGATCTTCAATTTACTCTCTCTCTCTTGTGATTTTCGATGTATTCTTACTTCAGGTCTTCAATTTGTTCTCACGAGGTGTTCGATTTGTTCTCACTAGAGGTTTTTAATTCCTACTCACTTGAAGTCTTCAATTTTTTTTCACTTGAGATCTTCAATTTAGGATCTCCTGAGATCATTCCTGAAATCTTAATTCATTTTCATACAGTATGCATTTATTTTTCTTTCAGGTCCATCAGTGCACAGTTTTCAAAATTATTGGGGGGCGGGGGGGCAAGCACATTCTTTACATTTATACATTACAGTATATTTAAAATTGCAGTTGTAGTGCATGGAATGTGGGAACTCAGGCCCCTACAACTCTACGCCTATGTTCAGATCTTTAATTTATCATTCCTTGAGATCTTCGTTCTATTTTCACTTGGGTTTTCAGTATCTACTTCCAATCCAACTCCCTTTCTCTCTGCATTTTGTTATACAAGAATAATTTGAATGAGAATAAAGAGTATACATGTATATATATTCATAAAATATATAATTTATCTCTCTCCCATTGATATACTATACAGTTGTATTTACATTAATGTATATTGTGTGTGGCCTGCAAAAGGGTTGCTGGTATCTAACTGGAAGGAGACCCACACGCTGAACGTATGTGACGATGTGTGGAACCGGTCAGGCTAGTAACCTAGTGTCCTACCCCGCCTTTAAGTGGTGCAGGCTGAGCTTTCTATTTACGTGGCAAATTAATATTTGCTACACGGATAGAAAGGCGGAAGGGGAGGGCTAATTCACCAACCCGTCTAGCCAGCGTGGTGAAATGATGGCTAATTCCTCCAATATGCTAATACACCAAAAACCATGGCCCCTAGTCTCCAGGTGCTGGAGTGCTCCTGATCAAGGAAGCGGTCAGTGTGGCATGAAATCAGGGGTGCTAAGAATCACTGGAATGGCCCAGGCTGCCGATTGTTATTAACCTTGGCTACGTATAATAGACGATCCCTTGCTTCTGAAGCAAAACTTCAGGAATTGGAAGAAGAACTTGAAAAGATCAAATGGGACATTCTAAGACTCAGTGAAGTTAGAAGAAAAGGTGAAGAGTTGGTGGAACTTAAAAGTGGACATTTGTTTTATTATAGAGGAACGGAAACTGGAAGAACAAGTGGTGTTGGCTTCTTAATCAACAAAAGAATTAAAGACTGTCTTCTGGAAGTTGAAAGTACATCAGATCGAGCAGCGAGGCTCGTTGTTCAACTAACCCAGCGATACCAACTTCAGATAGTACAGGTATATGCACCAACATCAAGCCATACCGACGAAGAGGTTGAAGAATTTTATGAAGAAATCAAACAGCTACATACCAAGGGGAAACAACACATCAAGCTCATCATGGGAGATTTTAATGCAAGAATTGGACAACAGGAACAAGGAGAGACATCGGTTGGTAAATACGGATACGGGGAAAGGAATGAACGTGGCGATCAACTCATAGAATTTGCCGAAGCTGAAAATCTTAGCATCATGAATTCATTTTTTAAGAAGAAACTACAAAGAAAATGGACATGGAAACACCCCAATGGAGGAACCAGCGAAATTGACTATATACTGGCAAACAAGAAATCAATTATTGAAGATTGCAGCATACTGAACAGATTTAATACTGGAAGTGATCATCGAATGGTGAGATGTAAAATGCACTTAAATACTAAACTAGAAAGGCAGAAGCTCATTAGGAAACAAGTATGTAAGAGGGTGGATTTAAAGAAATTAAAAGAAAATACCGAGGCATTCAAGTTGGAATTAAAAAATCGCTTTTCTGCACTGGAAGGACTTATTGAAGAAGTTGACATCTCAGAAGCAAATGAAAACATTGTTAAGACAATAATTGAAACTGCTGGGGAAATTGGTGGTGTAATATGTAAAAAGCAGAATAGCAAATTATCTGAGAAGACGAAACAACTCATGAAAAGGCGAAGACTTATGAAGGTGGACAATCAAAATACCAGTCGCAAGATCGAGTATGTAGAACTTTGCAAAACTTTGCGCAAAAACATGAAAGAAGATATAAGAAAATTCAATTGTGAGTTAGTAAGGAAGGCCATTGAAAGCAACAAGAGCCTTAGGGTTGTTAAAGGGAGTTTGTCTATTGGGAAGAAACACATCATTGCATTAAAAGGAGAGGATGGCACTGTAACAAGAAATAGGGAAGAAATACTTAGAAGAGTTGAAGAATTCTACAGAAAGCTGTATGAGGGAAACAGTGGATTAAACGAAGACTCTGAGATAGTCGAAGGAACAGCTCCTAAAATCTTAAAAGAAGAAGTAGCATTTGCAATAAAAAGTATGAAGAAAGGAAGATCCCCTGGCGATGATGGCATTACATTAGATATCTTAAAAGAAGCTGGAGAACATGTAGAAGACATACTCGCAAAATTCTTTACCAAATGCCTCAACAGTGGTAACATACCAAACCAATGGGATTCTGCAACAGTAATTCTTTTGCATAAAAAAGGTGATAAAGAGGATTTAAAAAATTACCGACCAATTAGCTTGTTACCTGCTATTTATAAAATCTTCACAAAAGTGCTAACACATCGCCTGCAGAAAAAATTAGATGCAGCTCAACCAAGAGAACAAGCTGGATTTCGAAGTGGATTCAGTACAGTGGACCATATTCAAGTATTAAGAGAATTAATTGAAAGAACACATGAATATGAACTTCCATTGTGTGTGGCATTTATTGACTATGAGAAGGCCTTTGACTCTATTAAAACATCAGCAGTCATCAACTCTTTAAGATCAACAGACGTCGAGGATGTGTACATTGACATGGTGAAATGTGTGTATAAAAATGCAAGTGCAAAATTTCGGTTACATAAAGATACCAAAACTATCAAAATTGGTAAAGGTGTGAGGCAGGGAGATACCATTTCTCCAAAACTTTTTACTTCAGCTTTACAGATGATTTTTCATTAAATAGATTGGAATAACAAGGGAATAAAAATAAATGGTGAGTATTTAAATCACCAGCGGTTTGTTGATGACATTGTCATTTTTTCAACTAACCCATCAGAACTCCAAGACATGGTACAGAAGCTCTCAACTAGAAGTGGAGAAGTTGGACTCAAGATGAACCTACAAAAAACTAACATCATGTTCAATTATTTCATAGAGAAAACAAAAATACAAGTTAACAACATCGAGCTAGAAGTTGCTGACTCACATATTTACCTTGGTCAAATGATTTTAATGGAAGGCAACATTATGAAAGAACTGAACAGACATATTAAACTTGGCTGGAGTGCATTCAGAAGAAACAGTTTTATCCTGAGGGGAAAATTGCGTTTGTGTCTAAAAAGAAAGATCTTCAACCAGTGTGTATTGCCAGTCCTCTCTTGTAGATCAGAGACATGGAGTCTAACAATTGCAGCAATACGGAAGTTACAGACAACCCAAAGGAGTATGGAGAGGTGCATGCTTGGAATAACTAGCAGAGATCGAAAAAGAAACACTTGGGTGAGAGAGCAAACAGTAGAGGACATCATTGTTAAAGTAAAAAGACTGAAATGGCGATGGGCTGGGCATATCGCAAGAAGAACTGTTCAATGATGGATAACTGAAACTCTCAACTGGATTCCAAGAAACCAGTGAAGACCTAGAAAATGTCCTCAACCTAGATGGGTGGATAAAATAAGAAAACAGGTTGGAATGACATGGAAGCAAATTGCTCAGGAGACTTATATGGAAAGCATTTGGAGAGACCTTCATCTAGCAATGGATAAATAATGGTTGAATATGATGATGATGTTAAGTGTGTTTATATTTCAGGTTTGGAGAGAAACAGGAAATTATGATGATGTTGTCGTCTTCACCGTATTTGCCAGCAGCCTAGAGGGCATTGATATTGGGCAATTTAGGAGAGCTATCGAAGCGCTGACTCAAAAATTGTACTTTGTTGTTCTTCAAGATGCAAGGAATGATGTTGTTCTTCAAAACATAGTTCTTATCATTTATGATGTGAGGGGTCAAGTCTTTCTAATTCCAATTGACCCTTTAGAAATGAACATGAAATTAAGCATGGCTCTCACAAGTCTTACGAGGAGCAAAGAACAAGACGTATTTGTGGTAAAGTCATTTCAATTAATCTTTTATTTCACTGTTCATAATATTTACAGATGACATATTGTGGTGTAAGGTGCACTACCATATCAATGTTTTCCAGCTTCATATGGAAAACCGTACGAGTTGCATCACATTTTCTAAGAACCCTGTGTTAATGTTTCGAGCAAAGTATGATCGTTTCGTTTGTAAAATTAATCTATTTTAGTACAATAGTTATTGTGCATTGTCATTGAATATTCTTCTGCATCATCATTAAATATACTTGCGCATTATGATTGAATATAATTGTGCATTATAATTGAGTATACTGCTGCCTTATGGTTGAATATACTTGTGTATTGATGTTGAAAATATTGGTGTTTAAAATCAAAGTATACGAAAACATAGTCAACGAAGTACTGAACGTAACAAAATCTTCTTTACGTATGGTATGAGTTGTCATAATTAAGATTTACTCTTAACTTTTTCCATGGTTCATACCAAAACTTTTGTTTCTTTTCCTCCAACAACGTGGCAAAAGTGAGGTGCTATATTTTGTATGAGCCAGAAAATAGCGGAAAATCAAACTTATTCGCAACAAGTATTTATTCCATACACACATTAATGATTATCGATGGATATGCCTTTGGTGCCATGGCGTAGCAATTCAAAGATTCAGGGGTTAGATAGCTTTAAAGAAGATAATGTGGTGTGGTGTTAAGTAGAAGAGTGATTTGATAAACAACAGGGGTTGTGTTTGGGCCCCCTGAGCCCTTCCTTTTCCTATGCCACTGGATATGTGTTACCATGTATTGCACGTGTTCATCCAAAAGAGAGAAAACAGATCCCAATCCGTGTCCCAAATAATAGTCTATACAAAGTAAGCAAATGATATCTAAAGGTCCTGTTTCTTGCTTTAACTTTGATCGCCAATGGACTTGTATTGTTCTTTAAGTGCTCTGGATTCACTCCAGGGTGAGTTTATGGCAGATGCTTTTAGCTTTTCCACGTAAGTTCTAATATGTATATCGTGCAATTAAACATCAACTAGTTTCAACCTCAATTTGCAGCCACTAATTTATAATTCACAATTTTGCCGTTACTTTTACAAATACTAATTAATAACAAAAAATTATCCACTATCCCGAATCATTGACGCACGGCTGGAACGAGGTTCGCCATTGCCCACCTCAAGCAGGAGAATCAGGGACTTACATTAACCATTGAAAAATACCTTTTTATTTTTACCAGATTCCACAGACAACTTTTTTCAATAACTGGGACAGACATCATTGATAAATTCACAATTATACTTGACCATAAAACAAATGATATTTGAAGGTTTTGTTTAGTTGAAAGTTTAAATTTAACCGTCAATGAACTTTCGTTATGACATCAAGCATTGAAAAATATCCTTTTATTTTTAACAGATTCACCAAGCTACTTTCTCCAATATTGAGGCAGATATTGTTGATGAATTCACAATTAATGGACAAGTACAGGGCCATCTCCTGTATGTGTTAAAGTGCAATGATTTGGACATGCTCAATTTCGATAGTTCAAGCTGTGGATCACTGCCTAATCTTCCAGATTCCGCCTACACCTGTGGGAATCATAGTTCACTAAAGCTGACTAATGTAAAACATTCTTAATCCATTATATTATTTTATTATCTGTCAGTTATTACTTATCAAATATATTTTTAGTTGTGTGATGGAAAAATTATATGAACTTACACACACACACACACACACAAATGGGGTTTTACTAAATTATAAATAAAGTAACAGGATTACTGACATTGGTAGTTTTGGTCAATATAATTTTGAATCCATAATCATGAGTATATTATAGTTACATTATGCTTGTGAATTAATAATTGTAGACTATAACTGTTAATGCACATTTCAATAATTATTTCAGGTTCCCAAGACATGGAAATTTAATTTCCGTTACTATAAAGGTGTTAATCCATTGAATTGTGTGTCGTTAGCAACAGTGAAGGCATCTCCTGGTAAAAGGGATCCACTAACCTTCAGGGGATGGTTAAATCACAAAATAGTGAGTAATGTTGCTTTAAGGGAAGTTGCATAATTAAGACGTCGCTTATGTCTGCGTGAATATTCATGTATAAAAATAACGATGTAAATAGATTATATGTGAACGGAAACTTACACTAGAATATATAAAATATTCTATTTTAAGTATAATATAAACGAGTATACATATTATAAATCATCTACAATGATCTCAAAGACATAGCGCAAATTCGGTCGTTATAGCCGACAGTTGTTACAAACAATATATATTTTTATGAATTATAGTATAGTAATACATTTTTATACTTATTCATTCTAAAAATTTATTTATAAATATATTTTTATCCATTTTAACCTTGTTCACGGAATTGACGTTTTTGTAATTGTATGTTGTTTTGTATACAAGAAATAATAAATAATCTGGAAATGTTGGCCGAGCAAGCGGCACTGTGTTTCCAGAAGAGGTAAGGGACACACAGTCCAAGAAATGAGGAAAGAAAGAAAGAAGAGGTAGAATCTCCATTTGGGGATCAGAGCTCTTAACGAGATGTGGTGGAAGAACCCAAGTTGAGTTCTTGTGAACAAGGTCTATTGTGGAATATCACGTCTAATCCTCACCAACAGCATAGTACGTTTGAAATTTCTGGAAGGTCAAAAATTGTGGAAGGGGTTTAGCCAAGGACGAAGCAATGTCCCCCGAAAGGCCAAACCCCCAATATCCCCAGTGTTGTCTTTATTGAGAGAAAAAGTTCTAGTATGAAGTAGACGACAAATTATATGAACGGTGATTGTTTATTCGAGAGAACGAAGGTGATAACAAAAAAGGAGTCCGCGGTTTAATACAGCGTCCAACACTGCAGAGAAAATGGAAGACAGTTTGAAGAACAGGGCTTTTGTGATTGCAAACAATTCAAATTTAAGAAACCTCGTGATTTAATTGGGCGGTTGGATTGCTATGGCTGATACTGAATTTTTATATATATATATAAAATTGTCGTTATTAAAGGTATCAACCTTATATACGATATACGGAGTAGTTATAAGCACTATGTTTAACATATAAAAAAAAAATTCTTGTAGTGATTCCGTGGGTATATATAGTTGGTCGTTATAACTTGCTTCTTTATAAATAATTTTTGCTGTATATTATTATATTTAACTATTGACTATTCACTGTTGAATAAGTGTTTCACAGTGTATGAAAGGATCTTATAAATGTTGGTCACATTGTAAAAAGGTCTGTTTTAGTGTTCTGTCTCTCACATTAAAGTTGGTACATGAAGTTCCGAATTATCCTGAATTTAAATTTATGCCAAATTATCAAACTAGAATCAAGCATATACCTTGCGAATTGAAAAAATATAATAGAAATTTATTTTGTAGATAAAGCCTCATGAAAATGCTCAAATTATATATGCAGAAATACTACAGGATTATTTTCCTATGGAAAATATGGACATCGTAGCTCATGTTTATGAACCTTTTACTGATGTGCCCATAATATTATCACTTAGGGACAACGGGAATGGTGGTGAGCTATTATTTCCATCATTTTATAATGTGAAGTATTTGAATATATACAATTTTATAGCTGTGTATAGTCACTGTAAGCCATACAGTAAAAGTCTAGAAATTTGCATTTCCGGAGAAGGCGGATTTGTTGAAAATTTTTGAAAAATTCTAGGCTTTTGTGAGTGAAACAGCCTGAGCAGGATTGATTACTACAGATATACAGTGACAATACAGATGCCATATTAAAATATTGTATACTCATTTTGGTAAATGAATTATTCGATATTTGTTAAAGAATAAACTGACAAAATTTGCCTGTCCCCAACTCTTCTTTATTCTTGTTTAAATTTCAAAGGTATTTGCAGATATCCAGGATAAGCTCAAATCCCAGAATAGTCCGGATTTTATTTTTTAATTTTTACTGTATGCTAAATGGTTAGACGATAATTGCTCTAAAAATATTTTTAAAATGAAAATTTTGCAGATCCAGATGTAAAAAAAGGAGACGGCATCTATAGCAGATATTTCATCACTTTCACGAAGAAAGGAGTTTATTCTGTTTTTGTTCAAGTAAACTCCAGGAATGGTCCTAAATATACAGGTAATTTCAAAATAATTCTATGTTTATTATATGTAAAATTAATTAAAGTGTGATAAATTTAAATAAACTTATTACAGTTTGTTCAGACGAAAATGTTATTTTAGATTTTGGCCCTCAATATTTTTTTTATTAATTTTAATAGCACCATTCCAATTTCTTTTCTAACTAAATTTTATTTCTAATCATAATTAGCTGTTGTTTTTAAGTGTGTTCTGAAGTATATTCCTTTTTTTTTCTTGCGTTTTGAAATTTACATCTTTTGTGTATTTTAAAATTTATATTGCTTTATGTTAAGATTTATCTCTTTGCAAGCCATCTCTATTTTTTATTTTAAAGCATACACCTGCGTTTGATACTTTACCTTTTACAGAAGACTCTGAATAGGCTTCCCTCCTGAAAAAAAAAAAAAAACTTTAAAATTTTAGCATCTCACTACGACCAATATCCCTCAATCACAGTGATCATTGACAATAATGTTAAGAAATGCAATATAGTAAAAAAAATAATGGCAAAGAAAAATCTTGGACAGAGGAAAATAGGCAACAATAGTTAAGGTGACTCAGGTCCTTCAGAGATTGTAGCGCCGAAACAGAAGATGATTTATGTTAATATAATCAACAAGGTGATGTGATTATTGACTGGTCAAAAATTAAGTTAATGATAATTTAACTTCGGTTTGTTTTTTTAAAACGTAATAACAAAATATAGTCTATTCACGGAAAATTGGCTGGCAGTACCGTTAGAATTCAAGGGAGCTGACATCACAGACGGGTTATTTCATTCCAGTAGAGGGAAGGGCGTCTTTCATAACTGGTTTTTCACACATGAAAAATTAATTATAGAAAATTTCATCACGATGGGGATTACAACTCCCAAAACCTCCTCCTGGCTATGCCTCTACATATGCATATCCTATTATAAGAGAAACAGGTATCAGGTAGAGCTAAGCAAACTACTTAGAAATTCGTATTTTTGATACAAAATGTATTTTAAAATACTTTTCGAAAATACAAATTACATTTGCCAAAGGGTTTTTTTTTACCCGTCGTTAGTGAAATTGGGCAGCTTAAGTTAGGCTTAACAATTTCATTAATTATGTTATAATTCCACAATATGTAACCATAATTTGATATGTCAGCATAATTTGATGTCAACATAATTTCATATGTCACAATCATTTCACATTGTTTGTAAATTCACAATTACAATTGTAAAAATATTTGATAAGAAATTAAATAGATGTTTTAGTTCTTGCTGCCATAAGACTAACTAGATACGCTATATAATTAGTGCATATAGATATAATAGAACAGCGTATAATTAGTCTTATGACCAGATATCTATCTGGTGGCGAATCTAAGATAATGAACACTCTGAAAAGAGCGACACTAACAGCAGGACGATTTGACTTTTAAGGGGTGGAGTAAAGAGCCCCTTGATCTACAAGGATTTAAAAAGCAAAAAGCCTTACTTTTTGTCCCTACTATAATAGTAAAAAATTAATTAATTAGAAAAAATAATTACTTAAAAATAAATTGAAAAACTAAGCAAAATATCGAATAAAGTGCAACTTTATCGTCAGCGATATTCATGTCAAAGTTAGCACTGTAGTGGCTTAGAAAAACTCTATATTATAGATACATATGTTTAAAACAAACGCACTAAATGATGAGGAAGTCAACGTTTTATACGAAATGTACCTTATATTTCAGAAGCATATTAAATATTGCATGCCCTAAAACTGGACAGTCAAATATTGACCGCCCCTCAAGCATGTGTGTTGCATTTTAAGAAAATACTGATATACTTAAAAAAATTAAATGTTAAATGGTTTTGAAGTAAGATGCATTTAAGGTCAGTATATTCAAATGTATTTAAAATCGCCTTGTTTTAATTTGTGCAAATTTTTCATTGGCAGTATCGAAATCTACATTGAAATCTGTCGCAATCAGTAGTGTAGCACTTCAAAATGCATTGGGGGTGGGGGGAAATCAAGTGGCTTTAACGAAGATTATGTGATGCAGCCTTAGAGAAAATAATGTGTTTTGATATCCAATATGGGACTTGAGCCTATTGGCATATGATGGGGGGTGTTGATAGGGGTTATAACCCCCCATTGCAATGAAATTTTGTATATTTAACATAGGAATATGTGAGTTGTAGCTCTGTAAACCCCCATTGAGCCTATAACCCTTCTCTTACGAAATTTCTGCACACACCTATGCTTGAGCCCCTCCCTTTTATATACTACTGCTCTCAATTAATAATATTGCCAGTTTATTTAGTATTTCTTAGCTCATTATAGATCTTCGATGGGTTTTTAAGTTTTGAAAGACGACTGAAATTGTTATCGAATATGGGCATTTTATCAATTGAGAGAACTATTTGTAAAAAATCAAAATACCAATATATTTATTGAATTTTTTATAACTACTATAGGCAATTGATTAAAATGCCCAATATAAGGCTGTGTTAGACGTTAGCATATAGGCGATATTCTTACTTCTGTATATTAATGTAAATAAAGCAGTGCTATAATAAAAGTAGTATAACTTACAATTAGTTGTGCATGAGCAGGGATCTATTGAAATCCATCGCGTCAGAGTATCAGATGTAAACCCTAGACGTAAAACTGAACCTCATAACCCATAATCATCCATGGTCGACTAGAGCAGGGGTGTGGAACTTGTGGCCTTAAGGTCAAATATGGCTTTTCGGACCCGCAAGTGCGGCCTTTTGGATGAATCTGAAATTTGCACACCAAATCATTTTATTTCTATTAGTATGATTTTACTTGAATTTTTATTTATTTACTTAATTTTTATCTTAAATGAACGTAAGTTATTTAAAATGCAAAAGAAGTAAATGGTAAAGACAATCTAAAAATTCAATTTTTGGAGGAAAATTGCAAAAAAAATACAATATTTATCCAAAAACACGTTTAATTACATATTATTAAACAAATATATTGATAGTAAAAACATACCAAAAAGTATGCGATAATTGATATATATTAACTGTTTTATAAGTAGTCTGATATCTTTGTACTGTATATACCCAATATATATATATATAAAAATATACACACACTTTTTTATATGTCCAATATCTACCATTTGTATTGGTTTCTCTCTTTTAAGGCGGGAGTAAGTTAGAAAGCGAAGATAATTATTTTGCAGAAAGCATTGAACGAGTATCTACTAAAATAAGTACAGTTGGCCATTTCGGTTAAACGGAGATTAATTTATAATTAATTAATTAATTATTATAATATTTAGTGACTTAGGAAAGTTGGCTCAAGCCCTGCCATTGGGTAATGAAATACATTCTTCCGTTTAATGCCAAATCACACGATTTGTTAAAAAAAACTATTTGGGCCTCCATAATTTTTTAATTGCCATGCTCCTGTATCTAATTGAAAAGTTTTTAATGTGGCCTTTTTCGATTGTAACTAACGTAATGCTGCCTTCCAACACGAAAAGGTTCGCTACCCCTGGGCTAGAGCGTGACCTATGTTATACGTATGACATAAGTCAAGGCTAGAGCATCTAATAGAGGATCATTAAAAACTTGACCTCAAGAAGACATTTCCAGAGTACGAGATCTTCAAATTTTAATTGTTAAAACTTAAAATACGCACCAACTTAGTGACATCACCACATACGAATTGCTATTTGTATTTTTTTGTTGGTCACTTCCAACTCTTCCCTTTCATAATTTGTCAGTTGGGCCTTATGAAAATGCCCTTATTACTCTGTCAATCAAATACTTAACGACAGATATACACCTTGGTGCAGTCAGGTTCGCTTCTGTTAGAAATCTATATCCTAATCTTTAGGAGATAAGTGGTTACAGCGCGTTACATTCGTCTAAGACAGAGTTTCACTTAATTGCATTTTCCAGTCAAACCGAAATTTACACAAGTATCTGGTTGGCTTTGTGTGTTCGAACAGTTCCTGGGCACTTCACTGAGTAGTTTTCAACCGTTTGAAGGTGTTGCTAATCCAGACCGATATCTAAGCAGAAAATGGGGGGGTGGTGACGACTATCCAAAGTCAAGTGGTCTGTAAGGTGAGCACACTGTTTTTTATCTTCTGAGTATGGGTGACAAAATATTCATCTTTATCTTTGTCCCCAAATCACCGTCCATCTGTTATGAGTCTCTTCATTATTGTTACTTCTATTTTTCCTTTTAAAATTTTGTGCCCGGGCCTTATCCCATGCTTCACCACTGGTCCTATCGTAATACTTGAAATTCCCCTTTAGCCAAATGACTAGAATTGAAAGTTAAAAATTACAAACTGAACGTATTTTGAAATTACAAAATACAGTGGAATCTGCTTTTTCGATACCAAATACACAAAAGTATCGAACATTTGAATTTCAAAGACATGTATTTTCAATACTGCATATCTGGTATCAGGGAAACGATATTTTGGCATATATGTGTGAATTCTTTTTCAGACAAAGATTTTCAAAAGAATACAGCTTTCTCTCGTACTGCATTTGTCGGAACATTTTTGCTTGAAAACGTTCCAACAACGGATGTTTATCCTCCTAACCGAATTGTTGACCTGCAGGTATTAGCAGTTGACCATATAAATGCAACAGTAAAATTGCAATGGACTGCTCCAGGCAATAATTATGACGATGGCCAAGGTAATTATACTTAATTATTAATCAATTATACTTAACCGTTAGTAATATGTCTATCCAAGGTTTGGGTTGCAAAACTTAAATTCAACTTCCCTTTTTAAAAGAAAATTTTGCTTAAAATAATACAATAATAAATGGTTGTTTTAGTGTATTTTATTAAATAATTGTGAGAAAATACACACTTGAGAAATTACAACTATAGTAAAACTTTGTCAGTGGTCCAACGTATAAGATCTTTTGATGTTCCGAGAACTGCTGTTTTATTTACAAAGCAAAATGCCCATAAAGTGAGAATGCCCTGTATTTATATAGGGATTAACCTGTCGCTAGCCTTTTCACTGAAAGGTGACCCAAAATTCGGCAAGAAAAACTGTTGAACAGTTCGCTGAAAAGCTCCAACTGAAATTGGAAAGACGGTGATGGCGAGGTCACCAGACTGCATAAAACAGTAATCAGGAGAAAGGTCCCATCAAATTTGGCGAGAAAAGGTTATTTTCAGCAAATTTTACTTGATAAGCTTTTTATTAACCGCAGGAATGGTGAGATATTTTTGAAGTGATGTCACCAAACTAGAATTAATAAACAATCCTTCATTCGAGATAAAAATATTATCGATTTTGATTCGTAAGAATTTATGCATGTATTTGCGAAAATATTTAGAACTTTATTATTAGTGGATAGATGTCTCGTTTTAGTTATATAAAAAGCTTTCATTTTGCTTTAAAAAAATAATATACATACTTGGCTTTATTAAAAATGTGTATGAAAATACAAAAAACAAATTGGGTTTGAACAATGACTGCAACTAATAAATGAGGGATTTTCACAATTTAATGTGTAACATGAATTTTTGGAAAAAGTGAAATACACTTGTTTGACATTACGAAATGTGTTTGGTTTGAGAACTGGTTATGTGCTCTTATACCAAGCATATTTAATCACGTCACTGAACGTTGGAGCTGATAATTGGTTGTGTATTAATGATTAATGAATGTAATTTTGTTATGGTATTTCTTTCGTGTAAATCAATGTTATTAAAATGATGAAGTACATTATATCGTGTGACAGTTTTTGTGAAATATTTCCACTGCCTGAAAAAATACATGTTGCAAGGTTGAATTAATGCAGTGGTGTTTGCAGGTATATATAATAATTCAAGCGATGATTTATCTCTCAAATTGATTTTTTCCCCTCGTTTTTCTGTCCTGTCCAGCAATTTAATAAAATTACGCCATATTGATCTATTAATTGGGGTTTTATTATTTCTTTTAGAAATGATTCATGAATATCTCTGCAGGATTTCCCACTTTTTGTGTATATAAGTACTACGTTTGGTGGTTGGCTGAATAATTTCTGTCGAACATGGGGGCTAAAAGTACCTGTGTTTTCTTGGTGTACGAGTAAAAATTTTGCTAAGACTATACCATTTATTATGATAACCAGTTGTATAGTATATGAATGTGAAACTGCATTACTATTCTGAACACCACAATAAATGTGCTGAACGCCTTTGAAGGAAAGGGAGCGCAATGGTGTCAATTCTTTAGCAAAGCCTGTTTGATAGCTATTAAAAATGCAATGGCTACATTTTCTATTTGTTCGGCATTTTGTAATTTTACTTTCGTAACGAGTTTGGTAATTTTTCGTCCAACTGTACCAAATCTCTTTTTAAAAGACGCCAAAAACTTATTAGATGCTATAAAATTTGAAAAAAATTTTTTTCGCAACATCAAGAGCTCAAATTTGTACATCAACTTCATGAACTAGACCTCTATTGGACCTGGGTTTTAAACAATTGTCATGCATTTGTGTTTTAATAGTATTTAGCTATTGAATTCTGTTCCCCATATTAGCAAGGTATATTTTCATTCTATAAATTTGTGATAGTGTTAAATTGTCATTTCCAAAACGATCTTGAATTGAGCTTATTGACCATCGACATCTTAAAGCCGTCCTGGAGTGAGTTACGCCTTCTTTCATATATTCTAACGAACATGATGCCGAACCACATACAAAATTTTTAGGTGTTGTTTCGTCATATGAGAAATCTAATCATCTTCATTGTTATTAACAGGTTTTTCACAATAAAGATCAAAATTAAAATCGTTAATAACTTCAAAATTGTTAGATTCGGTAATGGTTTCAGCAAAAGCAATAATTTTATTTGCTATATTAATTTCCATTTCAGATAAAATTACATTCATTAATACACAATCAATTTTCAGTTCCAATGTTTAATGACATAATAAAATATGCTTTGTATAAGAGCACGTCCCGCATTCTCAAACCAAATAGATTTCTCAATGTCAAACAATGGTGTTTCACTTTTTCCAAAAATTCTTATTACACGTTAAATTGCGAAAATCCCTCTATTATTAGTTACAGTCATTATTCAAACCCAATTTTTTTTTTGATTTTTTGTTCATTTTCATACACATTTTTAATAAAGCCAAGTAGGTATATTATTTTTTAAAGTGAAATGAACGCTTTATATAAAACGAAACATCTATCCACTAATAATAAAGTTCTAAATATTTTTGCGAATACATGGATTAGTTCTTATGAAATCAATATTATTTTTATCGCGAACAAAGGATTGTTTAATTCTCTTTTAGCGACATCGCTTCAAAAACATCTCACTATTCCCGTTGTTAATAAAAAGCGCATCAAGTCAAATTTGGCAAAAATAACCTTTTTTCGCCAAATTTTATGGGGCTATAACTCCCCACTCCCCCTGGAGGATTTAGGCAAAATTTTTTTTAGTTTCTTATTGAAACGTTTATACTTTATTATAAAACTAAAATGAAGCACACTTTCGATTCTCACTTCGTGTGCTCTCCTTGTTAGGCGTATGAACATTTTGCAATAATTTGACTTATCACATTGTTCTTTGTTCATTCACTACAAACATACATAATTTATCGATTCAAAGTCTTACATACCGTGTTTCCTGGTATTAATTTTTTTGTTTTGTTTGTTTTAATATCGAGAATTAGTAGTAGCATGGAACAAGAAAATTTTAAAACTGATTCTGTACAATTAAGTGAACATTATATTTTTTGTGCTTGGATATAAATTTTCATGATTTTAGTTATTTTTCAAAGCTAACAGCTGTGACACAGCAGTCTCTTAAAAAATTAAGAAGTGCAAGTTTTTTATTATTACAGAAAATTAGGTTATCTATTTTACTTATGATTTTTAAAAAGCAATATAGAACGAAAATCTTTTTGAAACCATGTAATACAGAGTAAATACTTTATTTTACTTACAGTAATAAGTACATGACTCTAAATGAATAGTAAGAAACTTCAAATTATTTTAGTACTTATCATCTCACTGTTGGTCACTAATGGTAATTTGATGAGTATAAATTTTGAGTGGCAATTAACATTAATTTTAAAACTTAAAACCAGAAGTTGAGTTAAACAAGGATTGTCTTTGTCTTATGCATGTCCAATGTATGATGTAGTTTGCAACATAACATTTAATATACAACATCCTATTTCAGCATCTGATTATGTTGTCGAGTATTGGAATTCGTTATCCAACCACACGTATCATGATGACTTACGAGAAAATGTGTTAAAACCAATTGACAATCAACAACTTGAACCTTCTTCAAGTGGACTGATACAAACAGCTACTTTTCAACTACCCAAGAATGACGATGATGAAGCTGTTTATTATATTTCAATCAGGGCAGTAGATAATCATCAAAATGAAGCCAATCATTCAAATCTCATTGAGGTTTACGCAAAGAATACCGCTTTTACAACAAACACACCCTCTCCAATAACATTGACTATAACAGTAGATATAGCAACGGTCGGGAATGAAACGAATGTTACTGTATCTACAGAAGATGTTGTCGATGGTAATGAAACGAATGTTACTGTATCTACAGAAGATGTTGTCGATGGTAATGAAACACTTATTCCAACGATGGTGACAGAGATTACCACAGTTTCAAGTACAGATTGCCCAACCTTAAATTATGTTATTTTATTAGCTTCTTCCATAGGTGGAGGAATACTGCTTCTCATTATTATTATAAATATTGTAATTTGCGTGTGCTACTTTAGGAGAAATCGTAAACGCTTGTCCAAACAATCCTCGATGGAACTACCAAAAAACATGAGCATTAAATTGCAGCCAATAAATCACGTGTCTAATTCAACTGATTCCTTTGATACACCAAGTAGAAATTCCACTTATGATCTTCATAACCTAGAAGGACATGAACTGCGAATGAATCCTCCAGCGTATAATAACAGGCCCAACTCTTTGGTGGATAACAGCAACAACTACCAGGATTATAGAGGATATCAAGTTGTTACAGCTACGCCAGCATATGCAACTGCTGATATAGAATGGCAGCAGCATCCTAATGCTGATTCTCAACCTTCATCAAATTACTTACGAACACCAGACACCAGAGTATATTCACTAGGCATGGTTTGATACATTTAATCAGTCTTTTTGTACATAGGTGATTATCCAGATTTTAAAGAGTTTGGTATTACCAATCAATTACGTAGGTGTCAATCCATTAATTAAAAAAAAATGGCTTCATTTTTGTCCTTCATATGCAGATACTAATGTATTCATTAAGAATGGTTTCTGTTTCATCCTTCATATCTATATGCTAGTCAATTCATTATATACATTAACAGTGATTTTATATAATAAATAATTTTTATGTGGACAAGATATATTAGTATATTCATTCCATACTATCATTTCTACGGGCAAGACCACTTCATTGCAAATAGTTTGACATTTGCAATCCGCAAGATGGCAAAACATTCATTAGAAAATGCTTGACAGAATCATCCATATGCGCAAGTCCAGTCAAGAGATCAGCAGTTGAGTTTCTTGTTAAAAGTTGTACTAGTCATATTAAACCTGCAGCCTTAGCTTTGTCAAAATTAGCTTGAAAACAACCGAGGTGGACAAGTCATCCAACCTGTTCACTATGAATAATTTAATACGAAACAAAATATTTTCATGGGTTGTATAATGCTCCATTTAAGCTTGTTAGCAAATTTAAAGTTATTAAAAAGTGAACAATTATAAGCATATTTCTAATCTTTCATTCATGTTGTACATGGACTATTTAGAGCCATTATCAACTTCTGATGGATGTATTTTCAAAAGCGCTGTAAGTAAAACTTAAATAACGGAGAGCTGCTTAGGTAAATGCCTCTCAACCTTTGTGAGACCGCGGCCTGGTAAATTATTTTTTATGCGCCGAGAGTCCAGTCCCAACAAATTTATCTGTAAGCACCTTTCCATTTTTTAAAGCTCATACATTAAACTAACGTAAGTATTAATAATTAATTATAATATATATTATAAAGAGTAGAATAAAAAAAAATATACAAAACAAAAAGGCTTAAAAATTCAAGAAAAACCTCTTACAGCGTGGTAGAATTGATACAAGGGTGTCCAAACCTGGCTCCCTGAACATTTCAGAAAATTCCCTGAAACGTTATGTAATACTTTTAGTAAAGACACGGATTTCCAAAGGAATATAAAAAATTATAGGAAACAAAATTTTTGAAAAAGAAATCCTGGAAAAGGCAAGTTAAAATTCTCGGAACATAATCAACTCTGTTGATACCAGGATCTGTTACCATATTGCAGCCCAGTGGTTGAGAAACACTATTTTAAAAAATTGTGACTATTTTTGTATTTTTTTTTTAATTCAAAAGAAATTTGTAAAAAATATAATAAAAAACATTCACATAAGAGAAATTTCTTATATCAGCAACTGGTGACGAATTTTATTTTGAATAATATATTAAAATGGCAAAGGATTCTGTCCAAGAAACAAGGACATTCCTGGCGGGGGCAACAAAGTTACCTCTGCACTTGGGTGGCTGCAGACATCTATTATACTGTCTTTGACCTTTCAGGGATAGGAGTGAGTTTAGAAGCAAAAAATAGCTATTTTAGAGACTAAAATTACAAAAAAAAAGAGACTGATCGTTTTGACATGGATTTGCCTGAAAACAATTTTTCTTCCTAATTTGATTACCCTACCAAAAGGCCAATTAAGTTTAGAGTGAAATCTTAATTTATTAGATCTAGTGAAATCTTAATTTATTAGACCTAGTGAAATCTTAATGTATTAGATCTAGTGAAATCTTAATTTATTAGATCTAGCAAAATTAACTTCAAAATTCTTCCAGGTACAATAAAAACTGTTATTTCGTTTTGAATATGAATGGGGCATGGCCAACATTTTCTTTATTTAATTACAAAATAAGATTTACAGAAAACAATAAAATTATAAATACATACACACAAAATCTAGGTTCTCAACTGATTTTAGCACCCAACAAGGATAGCTCCAAAAAACAAAATAATAATAAAATAAATACATTAAACACTAAAACCTAGATATCTACTAACCAAAATGAGAGCAAATTTTTTTAAATATTAAAAAAGTCCACATGTTCATTTAAACATTCTTTGAGGGAGTCTAAATTTTTAGAATTAACTACTAAATGTTTTTACTACCTTTAAATCTTGATTTTAAAAGAGTTATAAAATCACACACAAAAAAAATCTGAAATAAACTATTCTGTCTTAGACTTATTTATTTTATAAGTTGGTAATTGGTGATTTTCCTTTTTTCAACAACAGTTTGGAGCTCTTCAACTGTTTTGTATTCTTTCTTTTCAGAGTCTTTCATCAATCGAAAACCTTCTAGTATTCCTTGAGCTACTTGAATCTGTACAAGGTGACCTTTCTCCAAACCTTCTTTCAGCTTTTTCGTAGCATCATCAAACAAAACATTTGCTGATGCTCTGGTGGTTACGAAGTCCTTGTTTTTAAGAGTACATTCCAAGTCTTGAATTTTTTCTTGGAAATCTTTACCTTCTTCAGTTTTTGTTCCTCTCCCTTCCTTTGCTTCTCTTTTTCTATATTCAACTACTCTTCTTTTTGTTTCAATCATCTTTGCTCCCCCAGATATGCTTGGTAATGCTATTGGATTACGAAAACTATCTGTAGCAATGTTAGTAAAAGAGCTACCAGATCGTTCTTCATCTTGAAGCGTTGAAACAGGCCTGCACATAATCGTCTGTTTTAGATTCACAGTCTCTCACAAGATTTTCTTACGTTTGACGTCACTAGCATGTTGTAGTAATGATGAACACCCTTATTTTCAATATTTACCACAGAAGTACATAGTTTGCAAAATGCCACAGATTCACTTCGTTAGTACACCATAATAAAAGTTCATGAACGGTACCGTTTTTTTTGTTTTAACCATAAGTTCCGATATTTGCATTTACCCATAATACATATTTAAATTTTGTACTAAAATGCTTCTTTTTTCTTTCGCTGAAACAATACAAACATACAGTAGAACCTCCATATAACGAAATGGATGGTTCCATAAAAAAAAAATTCGTTATATAGAAAATTTGATACATGGAAACGATGTATTCATGAATCAGGGCAATGAAATATGGTACCACAATTAAAATCCCATTTTTCAGTAAACGACTGTTTCTCATAAATAACATTCAACCATTTAAAAATAGATGTTTTTAAGTGTACATATTGTATTTCCATGGTATTAGGGAACCCAAGGTAGCTGACGTGACCACTTAATTTTCTGTTTTGGTCGTTAAAAATTTCGTTATATAGAAATTTATTTCGTTATATAGAAACACTTTCCCTGTAATGACCATGGGAATTTACCAAAACTTTGCTATATAGCGAATTTTGCTATATGGAGGTTCTACTGTATGTGTATATATAAGGCATGTTTCAAGTTCATTCTTACCCATTTTTATCAATTTTGAGTATACACATATTGATACTCGCAGTTTACTTCCTCATCGCAATGTGTTCCAAAGTTAAAACAATCAATCATATATACACATTTTTTACATATTTAAGATAGGCAGTGTGCATAGATATACGTGTTGACAAACAACAATTTTTCACATTTTTTCGAAATCAACAAAATGGATAAGGTAAAATTTGGAACTTGACATCTCATATATACATATATAAATAAAAAAAATTAACTCTACACAGTAAGATTTAGAAGAAAGAAAAAAAAAAGGCAATCGTAACATAATGGAGTGCAGTTTAGTAAGGGCAAGTTTAATCTAATTTGACCAGACTTCATTAGAGAATTGGATAGAATGTTTTATTAATTTTTTTGTTTGTATTACGATATTGGTATGTGATTGAAGAACTGTTGCCGATGTATTTGGAAATATACAAAATATATGCATATTATATTACTTTAAATATTCTCATAACACAATACACTATCTAAATTCCTCATCTTTTCTCCAGTATATTTGGCAACAGTTCTTAAATTGCATGTAAATAATATCATTATACAAACAGTAAGCAAATTAATAAAACATCTACTTTAATTTCTTGATAAAGACTAGTTAAACCTAATGTTTATAATGTGTATAATGAATAAGTGTTTTTTAAATCGAAATAAACGTTTTATAAGATATACACAAATTATTAAAACTGATTTAAAAGTGCTTAATAACTCTCCACTCAAAAAGAGAAGCACAAATTATACCAGAAAGCCCCTCAGTTAAGCTTCATTGGGGGATATTATCAATCGCGACTCATGAGGTGAAGCAGCTTTATGGCAAAGTTTCGATATAACTCCATTCTCTATGGAGCTCATTCACGCATGTCTATGATGTACAGGTAAGTTCTATAGAGAGCAGATTTATATGGAGGTGCTGGCAGAAAGCTACTTCACCTCACGAGCTGCCAATAACCATTATATTATCTAAAACAAACATGAAAATGAGAAAATGTGACAAAAAGGTGTTAGCTATCAAAATATTAAATTCTGCAATTACAGTAGTTCAACTTACATGGAATAACATAGCAAAGAAAAGTGTCGGAATATATCTGTAATTTACAACATTGACGAAGCCTTCGTTGTTGAATGGGGAGGTTAAAAAAAATTCAAATAAAAAATATTAAAAAAATTTATATAAAAAAACGAAAAAAAAAAAACATTTAGAGAGCAATTTGTTTAACAGAAGAGATTTAAGAGACTAAATTTGTAAAAACGATACTTTTAGAGACGGATGAAAAAAAAAGAGACTTTTAGCAAGAAAGGAGACTCGCTCTCATCCCTACCTTTAGATCACAGATTATCAAGGATCATTGTTTCATTTTATGAAAATGAAAGTTATATCTATTTTGCATGAAAACTGGTTAGAACTGTGTGTGTGTGTGTGTGTGTATAAATATAAAAGTAAACATTGCATATATCAACTTCTTAATTAATATTAAATTAATTAAGTGTGACGATACTGTTGTTGCACATGAGCAATAAGCAAGCCAGCAATGGCCCTGCCAAAAAGATTTCAAAAGTGCACACAACAGAGAGTCATAAAGAAAACCTAAAGCGAATCCCAAGATTTTATATATTATCCCAAATCATCTTCACGGTGGGGCATTTTTAGAGAGGGAAATTCTACAATAAAATTAATATTGCCCAACTTTATTGGTAGAATTGTAAAAGGTTTGATTCTGTCATATTGCACTTATAAGTGTTTGAAACAAAAATGGAATTATTAATCCAATTTAATTATTTATTAAATTTTGAAGATTCTGCGAATTAACGTGATTCTATACTGTCTTTTAGCTTTAATAATTTTTACATTTGATTAATGACTTTATAAAATTACTCAGGAACTGACTGAAATCCCTTGTCGCCTAATTCTGGTTCTTCACCTCTATATTTTATACATAGCTTACAAAGAAATAATTTACATATTTTAAAGCTATATGAAATGGAAAAATATGAGTAGAAAACAAAACAGGAGTTGGGCTTGTGAGAAATGAAATTCTGAACATATTGGATAAATTAGTATTTTGCAAATAAAATATAGAAAAAAGTCCTATTATGTCAATGTGAAGTCTCAAAACACAAGAAATTCTTGGAGAGAGCTAAAAATATTCCAACACTGGGTTAAGGTGCTACAATATAAATCCAAAGAGAACACATAGAAGTACATTATGTAGACAAGTATCCAAAGTCTTACGTAAAAAGGAAACAACAATATGTATTTACTGCCACCGAAGGCAGAAATATTTATTTTCTTTCGAACGTTTCACCATCTAATCACGCCATACCATCGGCGTTGGTATCACTACGCCAATAAACGTTGATTGATTGACATTGTTGTTTGATTTAATCTGCGTAGTGTTCGATTTATATAAAATAAATGTATTTACTTGTTAAAACTAGTTTATTCTTATTCCACATCGGTTGGTAATAATTGCAATGACTTATCAGGATCTGTATTGGAGTATTTTTCATTGTCTTTGTAAGTTTCTTATAGAACTGTTATGGAGAAAAGTTTTGCTGATTAAAACCAGATTCAGCGTTCTATTGAATATAATAGATATACAGAGCTATTTTAAATTCTCTGTATGCACTTTAATGGGAGATGAGGAATAAAAAGAAGAAAAAATCATTAAGGAGTGTGTAGCCGCAGGTATAACGTCAAATTGTATGATGCTCGTAAAGCTGCTTTCTCCTCATGTGAGGGCATGTTTAATGTGCAAGTTTGGGTACATGATAATCTACATATTGCACAGCTATATGCTTATCATGCAACTGGATGCTCTTTGCGCAATTAGTAGTTATGTTTGCGGACATACATTCATTAATAGAAAAAGGTCTCTTTAACATTCCTTATTTCCCATTAAAGTTTGCACAGGGCATTTTAAATCACCCTGAAGTTTTAAATAGAAATACGATTATGGTCAAAAGTTGTGGGCGGGGAAACGATTTCGGCTAATAGCTGCCATTTTCTTTTGATACAGTATGTGAAGACTTTTGTTTACATAGTATATATGTAACAAAGAATTTGCAACTTGGCATGGTATAAACTTGGTGTTATTATTACTTCTAACATTATAATACAAGTATTTAAACTGACTTTTTTCAAGATGGCGACATTTGCAGATGATTTTTTTCTCCTAATAGCTGACGCCTATGAAGTGTTCTATTCTCCAGCATGGCAAGATGTGACTGAAGAAATTATTTCAAAGGCTGTGTTCAAAGAAGTTATATTAAACGAAAAACCAAAAGTGAGTGGTCAGATACAAAAGGTGGACCTTAAAATGCCTGAACCAAATGGATTTTCATTGTGGTATTTTGGAGTGAGGGCCCTCGATGGAAATCAGAATCCAGGCAAGTTGTCAAATGCTGTCCAAGTGTGGATTGCATCAGCAACTGAGGTTTTACCGGAAGACACTAATGTAACAAATGGAACTGATGCAGAATTACAAACTGATGCACCTACTGTGTGTGCTAATGAAGATTTTTCGAAAAAATACTACAAGTTGGTTGTATTTTCTTCCTGTGTAGGTGTTCTCGCATTGCTCATACTGCTAAATCTCCTCACGTGGATACTTTGCTTACGAAGACAAAGGAAAAATCAACGAAAAAAAACACTGGAAATCGGGAACTATGAGGTAAGCCAGATATCTCATGTTGATGATAAGCAGAGACGAGAAGCAGAACTCCTAGAAAATCCAGAAGAGACTCATTACAACAGAGCCTATCTTTCAGAGCAAGAAAGGGAACGTTCACAAGAGGCAGAAAATCATACAGAACAAGAACCATCATACGCCATGTCTATGAAACAAAGAAAAAGAACATCTTTGGAACAAGAGCAAAATGAGCAAGAATTGGGGTTCGTATGAGTAACAGAAATTTTAACAATTCTAAATTTCTAACACCATTTCTGTCGTCAGTCAGCCATTTTCCCACATACTTGGAATATTGTTCTATGAAAAGAAGAAAATTATTTTGCACACAAAATTATCGAAGTCCAATTATTTTTAAAGTTGTAACCAAGACAAACATGGCAGCACAAATCATTAAGATCCTTTAGAAGAAACCATATTTTTAAAGTATTTAAAACTTTAGTAACCAAAAAGTGAAATCAAGAAACGAACCTTCAACTTTATAAGTTTCATTATCTGTATGAATGGAACTTTCTGATAACCATATTTGAATTTTCATTCCACATCCGATGCGTTCCATATTTGTGTTTCTACCTGATGAGTAGGGCTTTCGTTGCAGTTCTACAAGCCGCTTCATGTATCAAAAATCGCTTTATTTATTTGAAAAGACTCACAAACTTTACTGCAAGGGTGACTTGTATTGTCCTGGGAAGCAAATATTTATACTTATTATCACATACCCAAACCTTGTAAAAACTTTCACAAAATAGATCTAAATTTATTTTCAAACTTTGGGCCATACCTTTTGCTCCAAAAGTTTTGTGGATATGCCTTTGCTTTTCTGCACCGTAGAACAAATGCCATTCTCATCTGAACTGCAATCAGGGCGATCTAAATACAGTGGTTTTATAATGGTAGTTGTTATTCCTACGCACTATTTTCCCTTATGTTGTTTTAACCAAAAATAATTATGAATTAGTGCTACACAACTTCATGAATGTTACAGACCAGATTGTGAAGGAAGTCGGAGCCATGGGCCACATGTAAGTCTATAAACTATATAAATTTGAAGGAGTGGGGTTTAGAGATGAGTTTGGGCTTTTTTTTTTTCGAGGCCCGAACCTGCCTGTGCCAAAAGACTTCAATTTGAGCCCATAATACTTTGTGTGAATTTGAACCTGAAGCTTCAAATATAATTTTAACCTCCTGGAAGTATGATTTAAATTTTTAAAAAATTACATAGCAACATTATTTAATTTCCTTTGAATTTTCAATGCATGCATTTTGATAATCCTTGAAAGCAAATCATATAGTTATATGCTTTGGAGATTTTCGATATAAAAAAAGTAAGTTTTCAGATTCAGTTGCAGCTGTCTAATAAGCCTGGGGCCCGAAAACTATATGAAATATAGAGCCTATCACATCTCTAGTGTGAGGTATGTTGAGGAAGGAATTTATAACAATAATCCACTTTTTAGGGGGGGGGGATAATTTAAATTAGTTAGATAATATGTAATCATTAAATTTTTCGAAAAACGCTAGTCCCTTATCCTCCTAGGAAAAGGAGCTTGATTTATTCAGACATAATGTACTTTTGCATCTTCACAAAACTTACATAGTCCATTTTTTTAACCCTTTTTTTCTTATTTCACTGACATCATTATAGTATTTGCTTTTAGAAAATTTAGCTCCTTAATTTTTTTAAACTAATTAAAATTAAAAAATTTAATTAGTTCTTAAATGTCCTTGAGTGTCTTTAATTAGTCCCTATTAAAGTTTAATTAAAAAATTAATAAATTTCTGTAGTCCAATATTGGCAGACATGAGACCCAGGCTGGATAAAAGTAGCTTGTGGGCTAAAATTGGTGTACGAGCATATGTTGTGCACCTTCGTTATAAATTCGCTTTCTTTCTCCAAAATGTTAAGTATTTGGACACAATATTTTCGGAAGTGAAAGAGACAGAATCTCAATTCCTTGGCTTTGAAAGGATAAAAATTGACAGGATAAATAAAAAGTTTAGCAAATTCTAGAATGCTTTTTAAACAACTGAATAAAAAAAAAAATCACTACAAGCCATTCACTGAGATAAAGTGTGTTCCCATTTATAATGCATTTATATTAAAGAGGAAAACGACGTCCACAGATTAAAACAATAAATATATTAAAATTAGGTGCTTGAAAAAGTTTTCAATTAAACATGTTTCGATTTTAGTGTAATGTGTTTGTTTTTTATATGAAAAGTGTATGCTTAGAAGATTGAACTATTCTATAGTGAAAGCTCTTATTAAAGGGTTAATTCTAACTACTTTCTACGCATTTATTTTTAATTTAATTATGACAGTTTATTGTCAGATTTTTAACTTTTCTTTAAAGATTTTTGAAAAGGATGGGTCAGATTGTTGGCCAGTGTTAAAGTTGTCAAGTGATAACAGCTTCAGTTATACTGTTAAGGTTAACTAAACACTTTTTTTCAAGTTGGGAGCAACCTTGGAAAAGGGTCCTTAAATATATATACAACATAATTCAGATTATGTATATTGAATCTCGCTTCTGTTATACTGAAATATTTAAAAATAAATAAATACAAAAAAGATTAGTATTAATCAGTTTTGGTTTATTATTTCCATCTATTTTTATTTTTGTATATTTTATTATTTAACAAAATATTGTATATATAATTTTATACAAATAAATGTTTGTTTCTGCAATTTTTCTACAAGAGTAGATTTTACAACGGTTGCAGCATGCATTTTATGATACAAGGATGCCCAAAAAATGTTACAACTGAGGTATAATACATAGCATGAGAGAAACAGAATGGAGATAATTGTTGTTTGTTCAGTTTCATGCTTTAAATGAAGACAGAAAAGGCAGTAAGATGGAATTTTGTGTATTTACGTCCCAAAAACAGTACTATAGATCTCACCTTGGGATGAGCATGCTGAATTCATCATTTTCGACAATTTCACGGCCATCTTGGAAACACACGAACCACTCATAAACTCTTGTGCGGCTCATACTCTTTTCCCATAAACTTTCTTCAAATTTGCATTGGTCTCAGCATAGGCATCGTCAAGCTTTTGGCAAAATTTGATGCAGATTCTCTGTTCAATATTCGATGCCATAATGAATGCCCCACAACACAGTACGACATTTGTTCAAAACGCTGCTGTAAAGAAGTGGTGGGAGCTATGACTTTGTGACTTTTGGTGCATGTGTGGGAGGGTTCAAGGTCAATATCTGCCAAGCATCTTCACTTTGCGTGCATTTTCCTTAAGCGTTGAGCACCAGTCCTGTTACTTTTTGATCACACCTTGTACCATTCAACTGGCACTATAGTTGGAGGGGAATACATGTAGTAACTGTAGAAATCACACTCCTATGCCAATTTAAAATTTTGTGCCAAAATGGGCTATTTTGCACCAAACTCTATTTTTGTACCTATGCCGAAACTGATTTTTGTGTGCCAAATTCAAATTTTTGCATCTAACATTGTTCTTTTATCACTCCAATCTGCAGCCCTTCTCCCGTCGTTAAGCATGGCCTGTCTATAATTTCCTTTTTTTATTATTGAGTTGAATTAACCACCCACATGCTAATGAGTGTAGTTATACATTACCGTGATGTTTCCCATTGTATGAAGGTTTGTACATCGGGAAACGTCATCGTGACGTGAATTGTGAACATCGTCAATCCTTAAAAGTGCTTTCTTTTCCTTAAAAGTCTGGGAAAAGTCCTTAATTTTACTCCCCCAGTCATCGATATTTCTTTGTAGCACGTTTTCGTTTTTTGTTACTTCAGTTTTTTCACAGCATAAATCAAGATAACAAAAGCATGTGAAATAAAAATCGGGTGGCTCGTAACGTAGCTTTCACAAGCAAAAGCAAAAACAGAAATTCTTCGTGGCACCTTTCTAGAGCATTCCTTTGGAGCAAGCAAGAATAAGCAGTACAATTCCGTTTTCACGTCCAGATAAAAGAACATGAGGCACCCCAGTCATATTGATCTTTTAGTGCCCACCTCTCTGCACATAAGTTTTTATCCCTCTTATTTATTTAAAAGAAATCTTGCCTGGCTTTCAAAGTTAAGCTTGCCATTAAAGAAAAAATCTTGTTACAGAAAATCTCAGAATATGGGAAGGAGATGGGCATTAATGATTACCTTATGTACATTATATGATAAAATAACGATGGTTTTATAAACAAATTTATTTTATTTAATGATGAAATTTATGTTTCCCAATATTTAGATGGAGAGGAAAATGGCTATTTGGTTTGGAAATTTTTCAGGAATTCAAAGGACGGGGGTGCTTTCCAAGGGAAAGCGAATAGGCGAAATTCTGTGGTAAAGTGATTGCAATTAAAAAGGAAGCTCACTGGCCTTTTAAAATTTGGGGCCGTAGTAATTTGCCTAACTTGTCTATTTGTAAATCCAAGTGCGCCCTCCTATCCTTCTGTATCGACAGTGGGGATGTCCCATTAGACTAAAAGTAAAACTATCACTGGTTGGCTATTTGCTGAGGATCCTGCATGATGCAGTTTTTGAGCATTGGTTGCCATGTAGGAACATTGGAAAACAAGTCTTGAATGGGAAGAAAGAAAAAGATGATAGTGTTTCCTTGAATGCATTTCTTCAAACTTTTTTTTAAAGAAATGGCTTATTCATGGAAGTTCTGGAGCTGGGACCACACAATCTACGATGTTCAATTCTGCTGATTGATGAAGATTCGATTTGGTGATTGTGCTGCTCCTGGTGGCATTTTTAGGTATTTTCGGGCTGTACATGGTTTCGTGGCTAATGGATGATATTTTTGATTGGCTGTTGTATCTCTAAGAGGAAAAGAGGGAGAAAACGATGATAGCACCCTCTGACCGAAATCTGTCCAATTGTTCTTTAAAACAGTCCATTTAAAAAAAAAAGTTTGAAGTTGGAATCGGGGTCTGTGATGCAGGATTTTAATAAGCTATGGGGGTTTCATTATAAATTTAAAGCGAACAAACTTTAATTATCTGTCTCGGTTGATTTATGTTATCGTGTTTAAGGTTAACTATTTGATCACCTTTAGAAAATTGCTTTCCATTCTCAAATTTTTCTTAATTATGGTAATTCTTAGATATAGTGATAGCATGCCCTCCTAGTACGATGTTAAATTGGATTTGGCTCCAAATGGTGCTAAAAAAAAAAGAATGTTTGCAGAATTATTTCTCACTATTGTGCAGGAGTTGGTTGCCCAGGCCTTTAAAGATTATTTCCTTAATCGTGAAAACTTATCATGATCCCCTCATGAAAAATAACTTTTCTGCTCCAAAAATGGATTTTCCCTGCTCTGAATCTTGTTTGGAGTAAAACCTGTAATTGTCAAAACCATTTTTATGTGCGTAATACTGGAAGTGCATAGTGCACCAGTACAAATTCGACAGAAGTGATGAGGTCAGGAACTTATTAATCACCCCTGTAGATCACAAACTGCGAACGATGATCACGAACGAACTATGATGAAGAACAGTAGTTTACAAAGAAAACAAATCTATACGAACGGGTCATTTTTGTGAATAGTTCAAAAAGACCCGTTTGTTCATGAACGACCTATCTCTACCCTGTAAGAAGCTGTGCCTGCAAATATCGCGAAGGGCTGTTGGGGAAATCGTCTTGAGAAAAAAAAAAGTAAAATGAGTATTTTTCTTCGGAGATTGTAAACATAAGCACTTTTTAAGGACTGGAAATAATGAAGAAAAAATAATGATAGCAATAAAAAATAAGCACGTTTCAAGCACTTTTTACGGGCCTTAGAAACCAAAATAAAAAATCAGCACATTCTAAGGTTTTTAAGCACCGTACGAACCCTGTTATAAAAACAAGTTCAATCGTTTCACCAATGTTGGTTCAGAGTCGTGTCGCTATCTAATCGCCCAATGGAAGTTGGCATTTTACATTTCATTGTCTTACCGTTTATTAAGCTCAGCAATCTTGAATTAATGAAAATAAAATTATCTGTTAAGGTTGAAACGACTTGACCTATTAACATGCTAATTATGCTGACAAAATAGTAGCAGCAAGCAGTGACATAGCTTGACTTCATAAAATGGCCCACTCCCAGATGTTCGTTATCCCCCCCCCTTCCCACCCTGGATAATAGAGTCACAATTCATATATGTATTTCATCATGGTGGCGATAATGACGACGATATATGTGTGTGGACTGGTGCTTTTTCACTTGAGGGCGGTATGTTGAACAAATGGAGATGGATCACTTCTGAGGTCGTGCTACACCACTGGTAGCAAGTATTAAATTTGCAGGATCTAAATTTATCTACATGCAATAGGACAGGTAGTATTTTACAATCGTTAATACAATATGAACATATGATATTCTATATACAATTTTTACATGGGCTAAGATTAAATGCACATAACAATATACGTTAAATGCTTTTATTAACAAATCTTAACAACAAATCTACAAATTAGTTTTGGCTCATAATTAAGAGAAAGGTGAATATTAATATTCATTTAATTAAATATAACTTATTTTTTTAACAGTTGTGGTATTTTCCTCCTGTTGCAAATATAACTGAAACATTGTAACCATTATGTTCAATACCACTAGACTTGAAAATATACACCTGTGATACTTGGCAACAGCAAAGAAATCGTTTGTTGTATCTGGCAACAAATAGTAAAAAATCGGCACTAGAGTAATTATTATTCCTTGGTTAACGATCGTAAAAATAACATAATGAAATTTTGTGTCAAAGTTCGTAGTTTTCTAGAACTCGAATCAGTCCTCTTCATAAATTATATGCGCCGCTACAAAAATAAGTTCCCACTTGTCAACACCCACACATCTACTCAAAGTAAATTCCTAACATGCTTTTACATGCAGACGTCGATGAATAGAAAACGATCTTCAATAATATAACAGAACACTATTTACATGCAAAATCGTACAGTATGAGAGAAATGGAATGAACCAATTATAAAAACTGGATTATGAGACAGGAGCAGGAGTCGGAACACTCAGTAGTGGAGAATCTGTCTCCATTTTTTGTGGGATACTAACTGGCTGGTGATGTTTCAGCAATTTTGACAATTCCTGATACATTGTTTGGACCGATTCATAATTCTGCAAATAAATTAAAACATTATATTTAAAAATTTCATTTTTTATGAAAACGACTAGATAACAGTCAACACATTGCCGCCCGCTAATGCTTTGCAGAAATTTATTATAAGACTGGCGATTTTAGACCTGAAAATTATTTTGGGAGGCGTGTAATAAAACTGCGATAACTTTTTGAAATTAATACAGGGTTTGTCCCAAAAGTTCCCGGAATGATTTTTTTAAAATCATTTATTCAATATCAGTTTACAATCTTTTCAGAACTTTTCAAAGTATTCTCCCCCTGCTTCGATGCACCGTTGCCAACGCTTCACCCAATCATTGAAGGTGCCCTGGAAGTCGTTAACGGGAATCTCCTTCAGTGAGGTCGTCGCGGCTGCTTTTACAGCCTCCAGAGTCCCATGCCGAGTTCCTTTCAGGGTTCTTTTGATCCTTGGGAACAAAAAGAAATCAGCTGGTGCCAGATCGGGGCTGTACGGCGTCTGGGGAAGCGTTGTCACACCCATTTTGGCCATCAACTCGGAGACAATGAGTGCGGTGTGGGTTGATGCGTTGTCATGGTGCAAGATTCAATTGTCGCGAATTTCGTTTTGGACGCTTCGAACCCTGTTGCACAACCGTTTGCGCACTTCACAGTAAAATTCCTTATTGACTATTTGTCCTTGTGGCACGAATTCACTGTGAACCACATCTTTTCTGTTAAAAAGCACAATGAGCATTGCCTTGATTCGCGATTTGCTCATCCTTGCTTTTTTCGGGCGAGGAGACTCCTTGGTGTGCCACTCGCTGCTCTGGCGCTTTGATTCGGGATCGTACTGAAAAATCCACGTCTCGTCCCCTGTGATCACTCTGTCCAAAAATTCTGGGTCCGTTTCGTAGCGTTCATGCAATTCCTGGCACTTCAACAAACGCTGCTCCTTCATCTCACTCGTCAGGACTTTTGGCACCATTTTCGAGCAGACTTTCCTCATTTGAAGATCCTCCGTTAAAATGCGATGAACGATTGTTTTGGGTATTCCACACTCCTCTGCAATCACCCGAACACTTAATCGTCGGTCATTGTCCAAAACTTGACGCACTTTTTGCACCGAGTCGTCCGTTTGTGATGTCGACGGGCGTCCAGAGCGGTCGTCGTCGTTGACGGACTCCCGACCTTCCCGGAACCGCTTGTGCCACATGAAAGTTTGGCTTTTTTTCATCGCCCCGTCACCGTAGGCTTTCCGAAGCATTTCGAGTGTCTCCGCCCCGTTTTTACCCAGTTTCACACAAAATTTGATTGCATAACGCTGCTCCAAAAACTGGTCCATTTTTTGATCGACGAGGGTGCAGTAGATACCTCTGCGCGGAGCGTGACCCTGCCTCAACAACTGCCCGCAGGCGACTGATACCGGTCTCGTTTCCAAGCTCAGATCCCCCACCAACTTCTCCGCCCCGTCAGCCAGCGTTGCCAACTACAAAAAATCATTCCGGGAACTTCTGGGACAAACCCTGTACACATTTGAATAAATCTTTTTTTATTTAGTCATAGTAATTCTAAAATTTTTTTAGTGTATGATATTTTGTAAAACACTTCTCGTTATCAGTCAATCAATAAATACAACCAATACAATCAATAAATCATGCTTCTCACCAAAACGAGATTTCTCGTTTCCGGTCACCAGCAAATCTCAAATGAAAACGAGAAATCTCGTTCCCGGGCGTCATTGTGTTAAGAATCCTGCACATTACTTTGCAAATTATTATTTATACATAACAGTTGTAACGTTTAACATAATATTAATGGTTATTTTAATAACTTATATATAGTAATATCTCCCAATAACATTCGTTTTAACAAATGTCTATTTTCACTTAATGATGATGTTTTGCCGTTCTGACAAATGGTTCATAGAATTACACAAAGTCGTAATTTCCGTTTAACAGAAAAGTTTCTTATCCCTTGAAAGTCATTAATAAGAAAGATTACTGCAATTTTATTATAAATTTTAAAAAGAATCATTCATAAATTCATCGCAGGGGCCCAACTGGTAAAGCACCTATATCCAGATTCGACTCGAACAGTGAAAAAAGAAAAAAAGAATGCTTATACAGACTAACTGTAATTTGGGGGGGTTGTACCCTTAAGAGGCTTGATTCTAGAAACTAATGGTTCAGCACAACACATCATTGCTCTCCATGTGCTGAAAAAAGAATCATAATAGGCAATTTCAGACAATATTTTCACTACCCTTATATGCTCAAGCTTTTTTTATACATCATTATTTATATACTATACATTATTATTATTATTTCATATACATTTTTATATCAAAAATGATCTTGCATGCACGTTTCTTAAAAAAAAAAATTACTTACAGCTCTTGGAAAATAGGTTTTTGTCAATGATCATGGTCTTAAACATGTTTTGTTAAAAAAAGTTTTACAAATTTTTTACTAATATTATTTATTTACCGATTTCACATGAGTAGAACATTCTCAGAGGAGAAGGATGGGGCGGGGAGTGGTAGAATGGACATTTTAATAGAATTTTTGGAGAATAGTGAAAATGTAAACTTCTGCTTAATTTTATCTATATTTCCACTCACTAAAACTTCAACTAAAACAATTATAGATGTTTCACATCAAACGTGGCTGACCACTTGGGTTTGATCATTAAAGTTATTCGCTAGTCACATGCCAAGAAAGGAGGGGCTTGGCATTCAAATCCCTAGGGAGAGGAGAAGAGCAAATAATGCTTAGCGTTCAGTTAAAATAGTTCAGATTTTGTAGTCCACCGACTTCGGTATTCAGTTTTGGGTATTTCAGTTATACGCTTTATTCTCGTGATTTTGAGGGAAATTGTTTAAAAGATGGAGACTTCTGCGGTGAAAAAAATTGGAATAGCCAGTGTATATTGCAACTCATTCAATGAACCAGATCATTCAAATGTCAGAAATTTTTAAGGAATGTTCTTCCTTGGATGGTAAAAAAAAAAAATTCCATTTTGAGAGGGAGAAATATGATTTGTGATAAATGTCCGAAGAAGCTGCAGTTAATAAAAAGTTCAGAAAGTGCGGATGAATCTCCAGTTTCTATAACAGGCACAAATGGAACTTCTGCTAAGAAACACGAGATAGTTGCCAAATGTGGTGATCAGACATCATATACTTCTGATTATGAAAGAAAAAGAACAATATCTCATTTAAATGAGAGCTTGAAAAATATTTAGGAAACACCAATAAAAAAGAAAAAACTTACTGAAATGAAGTACCCAAGAACTGAATTAAAAAAATAGGCAAAACTTTAAAACAAAAGATGACTATTCCTGATAGCGAGTCACCTTCTGATTCAGCTGAATTAGAGATAATTTCTCAGCTAAAAGAAAAATTCAAGAGCACTGAGAACAGAATTTTACATATACAAATTTTAACTATTTTCCCTAAGAGTTGGTCTGCTAAAAAGAAAAAGAATTTGGAGTCAGTTATTACATGGTGAAGAAAGTTAAACAATTCGTCAAAGAAAAGGGAATCCTAGCATCTCCCAACCCAAAACCTGGGAAGACCGTAAGTCAAGAAACAGTAAGCCTTGTGCAAACATTTAACGGTGATCATGTAAGTAGGATAATGCTACGGAAAAAAAAAAGACTTTGTCTCAATGAAGGTTGATGGAGAGAAGACACACATACAGGAAAGACTGGTACTGGTAATGTAAATGAAGCATTTAAGCACTTCGCAGATAAGTACCCAAAACTTAAAATTGGATTTTCCAAATTTGTGGAACTTAGACCAAAAAACTGCATTTTGGCTGATACTAGTGGAACACATGCTATCTGTGTTTGGCATATTCATCAAATTGTTAAATTAAAGCTGCTGGAATGTAAATTGTTGAAGCAACTAAGTAAAGAGTAAAATGTTCCTATTGAGTCATGCAAGATGTGTACGGCATTATTACTCTGTAACCCTGCATAAATAATTCATTACTTAAGAGATTATGAAAATTGCCCTAAACTTAAGGAATTTAGAAAATACACCAAAATGCTTTTTTCATGAAAATAGCATACAAACAATAACATATAAACAGTGATTAAATATTGATTGCTCAGTTCTCAAAATTTTATCTGCCAATTGTGATGACTTCATTAAGGATCACGCCATGACTGACAAATTTAGTGAATGAAACTGTTTCTTTGACTTGATAATTTAGCAAAATCTATAAATCTATAAGATGTACGTGTTTTTGTTTCTCCTTTTTAAGTTATCCTAAGTCATATGTTCAACTACATCACACTGTTTTTACCTATTAGAATCTTCAATACTGTGATACAGCAGTTCAAATATAATCCCCTTATTGTGTATTAAAAAATGTAAAGCCATGCTTATTGTTTACTATTAATGACTCATTAAAACCCACTGTGTTTAGACTTAATTGCAGAAAACTAGCGCATTAAACA
>QLNU02013614.1:8099852-8131413 GCA_006491805.2 Dysdera silvatica
ATTCAAGTATTAAGAGAATTAATTGAAAGAACACATGAATATGAACTTCCATTGTGTGTTGCATTTATTGACTATGAGAAGGCCTTTGACTCTATAAAAACATCAGCAGTCATCAACTCTTTAAGATCAACAGACATTGAGGATGTGTACATTGACATGGTGAAACGTGTGTATAAAAATGCAAGTGCAAAATTTCGGTTACATAAAGATACCAAAACTATCAAACTTGGCAAAGGGGTGAGGCAGGGAGATACCATTTCTCCAAAACTTTTTACTTCAGCTTTACAGATGATTTTTCAGCTGATAAATTGGAATAACAAGGGAATAAAAATAAATGGTGAATATTTAAATCATCTGCGGTTTGCTGATGACATTGTTATTTTTTCAACGGACCCATTAGAACTCCAAGACATGGTACAAGAGCTCTCAACTAGAAGTGAAGAAGTTGGACTCAAGATGAACCTACAAAAAACTAAGATCATGTTCAATAATTTTGTAGAGGAAACAAAAATACAAGTTGACAACACTGAGCTAGAAATTGCTGATTCATATATTTACCTTGGCCAGCTGATTTCAATGGATGGCAACATTATGAAAGAACTCAACAGACGTATTAAACTTGGCTGGAGTGCATTTGGAAGAAACAGTTTTATCCTGAAGGGGAAATTGCCTTTATGTCTAAAAAGAAAAGTCTTCAACCAGTGTGTATTGCCAGTCCTCTCTTATGGATCAGAGACATGGAGTCTAACAGTTGGAGCAATACGAAAGTTACAGACAACGCAAAGGAGCATGGAGAGGTGCATGCTTGGAATAACTAGGAGAGATCGAAAAAGAAACACTTGGGTGAGAGAGCAAACTAGAGTAGAGGACATCATTGTTAAAGTAAAAGGGCTGAAATGGCGATGGGCTGGGCATATTGCAAGAAGAACTGATCAACGATGGACAACAGAAATTCTGAACTGGATTCCAAGAGACCACCGAAGACCTAGAAAACGTCCTCAAACTAGATGGGTGGATGAAATAAGAAAACAGGTTGGGGTGACGTGGAAGCGAATTGCTCAGGATAGACTTGTGTGGAAAGCATTTGGAGAGACCTTCATCCAGCAGTGGATAGATAATGGTTGAATATGATGATGATGATGATATATATATATATATATATATATACATATATATATATATATATATATATATATATATATATATATATATATATATATATTTTTTTTTGGTGAATATTTGAAATATTATGCATGACAGATTATTGAAATTTTAAATTAAAACGTTTTTATTGTTGACATATTTTAACAATTTTATGTATATAATGAATAATTTTATATGTTTTTATAATATTTAAATTTCATGCAATTACTAGTACATTCACAGCTTTTGTATCTATTTTGGTCTATTATGTTATTATTTGGGTCTATTATGTGTAAATAATTGAATTGCTTAAATACATTCATATTTTTAAATTATATAGGGTGATTTTAACTTGAGGAAAAAATTTTAAAGGGTGGTAGGGGACCCAAAATGAACCATATTGGCCGATATCACCCATGTCGAAACGGAACGGGTATGGCTGCAGAATCAGTTTATTATTTATGTCCAGCTTGTTGCTAAATTGACTCTGCAGCCATTCCCCTCCGATTCGAACATGGGGATATCGGCCAATATGGTTCATTTCGGGTCCCCTACCACCCCTTAAAATTTTTTCCTCGAGTTAAGAATCACCCTGTATACGTATATATATACGTCATAATAAATACAATTATTTTGATAGAAAACGGAACTTTATTGGCCACTTTTTCAGTTTCTTTGTGGGGTGGAGGAGGAGGAGGAGGAGGAGGGGCTTGCCGCTTCACCCGTTCTTGAAGTCACGAGCCGCCACTGCTGTATACAAGAAGCAATACAACTGCTGAAGTGTGTCAATGTATTGTTTTTTGAAGGTCACTTTCGGATCTGTCACAAGTGACCTATTGTGCATTCTTGGAATATATAAAAGCAGTAAAGAGAATAAGGGTAGACGTAAATGAATCCTTCATTTGTGACTAAATTAAAAAAAAAAATGCTTCTTACCCTACGTTCCTTAAAAGTCTGCAAACTTGTTAATATGTTACACATTGCTATTCCATGGCCTACATTCCTTGAAAAACCCTGGACCTTCTTTATGTGTTTCATAACAGTAAATTTGCTTGAGATGAGGTGGGTAGTCTCACAGTCAATGGACCTGTAGTTTTTCGATGAACCCAAAGGCGGTGAAGTGGTAATGTGCTGACCTACGGTCGGTTATCCTGGGTTTGACTCTAAACCATATCACAAAAGGAACACCTACCGACTAACTGCTCACCATAGTCTGGGAGTTTGTTCTCTAGACCTTCAGAAGTCCAGATTCCTCGATGAAAACTGTAGATCTTGGTGCTCCATGTCTTTGTGCCATAAAACTAAAACAATTAAAACTGGGGAACCAGGGCCTCTGTTGCTTAAGAAATCAAAACCTGGGACTACGGTCTGTAGTAAACCAGCTAGCGTGCTATAGGACTATAAGGCATCCAACTTAAGATTCCTACACGGTTGAGAAACGTTTCGGCTCTACACTACCATAGCAGGTGGTTTATGTGTGTTTTAGAAATGTTATTGCAGCGCCTAATATGTTTACCGCTTCAAGGCTTACTTTTGCAGCTGTGCCAAATAATTCATTGTACCAGTCAATGAATGATTTTGCCCATCTGCCGTGAATGAAGAGACTCGTTCAGTGGTGCGGCACATCACTACTTACTTTGCCTACATTGATATTCTCCTTGGCACTGGCTTTATAAAACATGAGCCTCTTTTCTTCGCAAAAGTCTTGAACTAATTCTTCTAAAACTTCAGTTTTGCGAGGATCTTCGTTTTTATTTCCCACTGGAAGAAATATACGGGAAGTTTAAGACTGAGTTAATAATTATTGATTAATTAATATTTATTTATTATTATTTTGTGTGTAAATTTGGCATTTGTTACACTCTAAACAATCACACACCCATTCGAATTAGGTTTGCTAAACTTGATGCTACAGAATGGTTAATATTGTTTAATTAGTAGACTAGATATTATATATTTCATTATAGATTAGACATGTTTTGTTGATATAAATTGGGTGTGATATTTTTTTAAATGTAAAATTAATTTTGTAGGAAATTTAATGTTAGGAGTTTCCAAAGTGCTGGGCGGGCAAACATGCTGCTGTTTTACTGGCACCAAAAAGTCAAAATGCCGAAATATGAATGTGATTTGGTCTGTAACAGCTCAATATTAGTTTTGCCTTAACTTAATTTCCTTTTGCTAAATGACTGTCATCAAACAACTCTAGAATTAAAAGTCAGGAATGAGAATAAAACAGAAAACAAATGAAAAAATTTCCCCTTCCTTAAAACAACAGTTTGGATTATTTTTTAAGAACGGTTTGATTCTTTTAATTATATATATATAAAAATAATGACAAAACCCTATAATGTTTATATGTAATAGATAAACTAAAAATTTTCTTAAATGTCCTTGGCACAGTATAGCCCAGATGCTCTTGCACCATAAAAGTTCAAAAAAACTTAGTCATTTAGTTGATATTTCGTAGAGCAAACTATGACGATTTTTCAACGAAGGATTAAGCATTACGTATTGAAGTTATAAGTGTGACTAGGCTTACACAATCATATCCTCCAGAAAAACAAAAATTTCATGTAAGCGCTATATACAGAGCATTGAGCTTGGAGCTGTGCCACTCTTAGACTGGCTATACTAATGGTTGAATTTTATTACCAAAACGATGACTTTAGCCAACAGCTTATTCAGCCCCTCCCCAAGAATAATAAATTTACAATTATTATTATTATTTCTACCCGAACCTGGCAACACATTTTCTTCAAGCTTTGCTCCCCAATCCAAAATTTTTTTTGGATCTGCCCTTGCCTTTAATACTGTGAACATTTTGAAAGGAAATGAAAGGGTCTCTCAAGCTAAATGGGTTGTAAAAAGTCATGCTCAAACTTGAAGTAAGAGGATGGAGATGGATCTCTTTTTGGCAAGAAGTGAAAAATATTACACTAAAAAATGTTAGCACAAAGAACTTGTAGCGGCACACTTTCCGTCAGGGGATGGCAACACCTACGAACTAGAACCAAAACTGACGCTAAGTTCACGGCAAAGTAAGTGATTAGAGAGAGACTTCCTCGTAACTTCGACGCCTTTGCATGCGTATGTTCTTCACGATTGTACACGCTTACGTTAATCTCGGAATCCATATTATCGTACGTATGTAATTAAAGTTCAGTTTATTCGGGCCATAATGTTTTGATATTCCGTTTGTGAACCGGCCAATTTTATCGTACACCCACGAAAACGCGATAAGTGATGACTCTCGGACTTTACCGCAACTTTGGATAAAATGCCGAAAGAAGAAGTGCCAGGCAGCTCGACTCCACAGGAGCCACAAATTGCTAGAGTTAGTGTAAAAGTTCCACCTTTCTGGAAGCCAGACCCACGTGTATGGTTTCTACAGTTGGAAGCGCAGTTTCGGAATAACAGCATTCCTGCGGACCAGACGAAATACGACATAGTTGTGAGTTCAATTGATACCGACGTGTTAAGCCAAATCTCTGACATTTTATTTTAATCAATCCCGCAGCAGAATGAAAATACGAGGAAAATAAAAACAGACTAATCACAGCATTAGCGAATAGCTAAACAAACGATTTCTCATTGTGATCAAATCCGACTTTCTATCACAATAACCGCACCAAGCCGCGTACGAATTATGCGCACCACTTTTACGATCAGTAGCGTTTCCTTTCGCAATAACCGCGCGATCAAAAGCCGCTGTTACAGTCAAACAAGTAAGTCCTCCACAGGTTTGAGGCAACCCCTACTCACAGCGCAGCAAAGCCTCCAACTAGGAGCACCAAAGCCTCCAACTAGGAGCACCAAAGCCTCCAACTAGGAGCACCAAAGCCTCCAACTAGGAGCAGCAAAGCCTCCAACTAGGAGCAGCAAAGCCTCCAACTAGGAGCAGCAAAGCCTCCAACTAGGAGCAACGAAACTACACTTTGTCACGTTGAAATACGTTTTGTGCGAAAACTAGCCCTCAACTGAGGCCGCAAAATCTTTTTCAACAGGCAACAACCAATTGCTTTATTTATCTGCCGCTTTTGTGAATTGCATACTGTCTGTAGATCTACGAAACCAGACAATTGATACCAATCCGAGAGAGAATTATTTCATTCTTTGGGAAAATACCCTGGTTTTCAAAAACATCACACATCAGCTTGTCACCCACAGGCAAAGGGTCTCATCGAGCGACAGCATCGTACACTCAAAACCGCTCTGAAAAGCCATCTTCAAAAATCAACTGCATGGGTAGATGCTCTCCCATTTGTACTTCTTGGGCTTCATTCCGCCATTAAAGAAGACTTGGGGTGTTCATCTGCTCGACTGGTATATGGTTCAGCACTGCACTTGCCGGGTGAATTTTACAATGATTCCGAGAAGACACAACAACACGATTTCTTAAAACAACTTCAAAATTTTGTCAAAGCATTGGTACCAACCCCAACAACAACACACGGGACAAAAAACTTTTTTGTACCCATGGATCTGAAAACGTGTACACACGTCTTTGTGCAAGACAACGCGACACACACAAACTTGCAGCCAAGTTACCACGGACCATATGCAGTCAAACGACGCACTGAGAAGATTTTTGATATCGAAATCAACGGAACTGTCAAGAGAATCTCCATTGATCGAATCAAACCAGATTTTATGCTTGAAACAGAGAGGACAACAGCTCATGGCAGCAATGCCGTTTAGGACACCAATGAAGCAAACACCACAGAGACCTCAATGATAACAGGGATCACGAGATCGGGTCAGCAAGTTCATTTTCCCACTAGATATGTCACTATATGTTCAATTTAAACGTTGTCGCTGGGAGGGGAGTGTGTAGCGGCACACTTTTCTTCGAGGGATGGCAACACCTACGAACTAGAACCAAAACTTTTCCAATTCCAGAACCAAAACTGACGCTAAGTTCGCGGCAAAGTAAGTGATTAGAGAGAGACTTCCTCGTAACTTCGATGCGTTTGCACGCGTATGTTCTTCACGATTGTACAAGCTTATGTTAATCTCGGAATCCATATTATCGTATGTATGTAATTAAAGTTCAGTTTATTCGGGATTATAATGTTTTGATATTCTGTTTGTGAACCGGCCAATTTTATCGTACACCCACGAAACCGCGATAAACTATTTTATAACCTGTGACTTACAGGACTAGTTGAATAGCCAATAGTAAGATTCAAGTTGGACCATGATAGAGTGAATAGCAGTATTTATCATAAAAAAAGGATGATGTTCCAGAAATCTTACCTAAGAAAGTTGGTGTTTCTTCTGGACAGTGTTTCCTCACATCAGTGAGCCACCACGAAACGTTGTCAAAACTTTGCTTGCATGTGACGTCATACATAATGATGATACCATTAGCCGAACGATAAAATCTAAATAAGTAATTAATGTAGCTGTAATACCTTTAATGAGATAGTCGAATCATCTACTTTATAAAGGACGATGCCAGATGTCTATGGGATTTTGCCTACGGCGTTCCACAACAAATCAGACGCCATTCGACGCGTCTCACTGAGTAGATAAAATGTGTCAATGCAATGGGCGCAAAGCTGTCAGATCATGAAGTAACGAGTTATAGGTCATAAAAGGTCATTCTGTGAGGAGAATCTCCAATGTTATTAGGAGTTTGTCTATCAGCATTCCACAACAAATCAGATGCCATTCGACGGGTCTCACTGAGTAGATAAAAAATGTCAATGGGCGCAAAGCTGTCAGATCATGCAGTCACTAGTTAGAGGTCATAGAAGGTTATCCTACAAGAAGGATCTCCAACGTTATTGGGATCTCGTCAATCGACGTTTCATAACAAATCAGATGTCGTTCGACGTGTTTCACTGAGTAAAAAATACTAGTGTAATAACTCGTGGCAGCATTATCTAACAGCTTTACGCCCATTGACATTTTTTATCTACGCGTCGAATGGCATTTAATGTGTTGTGGAATGCTGATGGACAAAATCGTAATAACATTGGAGATCTTCCTCACAGAATGACCTTCTATGACCCATAACTCGTGACTGCATGATCTGACAGCTTTGCGCCCATTGACATATTTTATTTACTCTGTGGGACGTGTCGAATGGCATTTGATTTGTTGTGGAACGCCCATGGGCCATTTTTGGCATCCTCCTCTGTATGAATTACATTTTGAAAGAAGTTCTTCCTTCGTATATTTCTAAGCAAGAAATTAGTCAAACTAAGTAATGACATTAAGAAACAATTTTTATCAACGTTTTTTAGGCGTAGTAATAGTAACGCCAATGTTATGGCATGGTTAGATGGTGAAACGTTCGTAAAGAAAAGAAATGTTTTCTTCATCCATTGGGGCATGATCCCACGACCTTCTACAATCCGGGCAGGAGCTCTACCAACTGAGTTACGAACGACGAACATTCAGTAGTTTAACCCGTGTACTGTTCGACTTGTATAAATAATTAACGACATATTTAAGAAACCATTCGGTTTCATTTTAATGAAACTGGTTATATAGTTTAGCTTTTTAAATAATGATTTATTATCACATGTGGAATGGAGTATTCAAGATATTATAGAGGCTATTTCTTTTTTCAACAGATCTAAGAAGCTTTTATAGAAAATTGTTTTTTAGTTTTGAATTCAAATAGAAAACACATAATTATAAATTAAAAAAAATTTTGAAAAGTATAAAAATCGGAAATTGTAAAATATCTAAATGAATCTCAAAACCAATTAAGTTGTAAAAAAATAGCTAGAAAAGTTACGAAAAGTAGCTAAAGGATGTTTAAATTGCTAAAGCTGTAAAGGATGTATCTAGAGTTGCATAAAACCAAGAAATTTGTGAAAAATATTTCTATTTAAAGAAAACCACTGGAAATTGTCAGAAATATATCTAAGATCAAGGTAAACCACTGGAAGTTATGGAAATAGACCTAGGGCTACAAAAAAACCCACTGGAAGAGTTGTAATAATAATAATAATAAAAAGATAATAAAACTTCCACTCTTATGGCGTAATTGTTTCTTTAATGGCTGTTCTTAATTTAGTTTTAGCTGTTCGTATTTACTTATTTGTGAAGCAATCTCTCATTCACATGTTAAAAAAAAAAAAATCCATTTTCGACTTTTTACATCGTCTAGTGATCCAAAATCGCCCGGACAGCAAAATGATTTGTGCATAAAATGTGAATAAAATCGTTCATTTTGATGAACGATCGTTATAATAAATCAAATAGTAATACACTGATTGAAACAAATAAATATGAGAGTTGTATTATCTTGACGAAAATAGCCACGTGCTATTGAAACAGCTGTCAATATTTTCAAAATTAAACTGCAACAATTCATGATCATTTTAAATTTTTATATGTTTATTAATCTATTGCGTACGTAGATCAGTCGTAAAATGAAGATTCCTTGTATTTGTAAGGGAAAAAAGAAAAAAGTCAAACCTATTGACAATGCTTTTGAATCTTTCTTGGCCAGCTGTGTCCCATAACCTAAGTTCGGCTGTAGGCCGTTCGGGACCTAGGTCGACCAAAACCTTTTTGCAATCTACTCCAAGCGTCGTTTCATGTACATCTAAAAGAAATGAAAAAGACGCAGAAGTATAAGCATAGGCGTAGAGTTATGTGGGGCCTGAGCCCCCTCCCATAATTTGAAATAAATTGCAATTTTATGTATATTGTAATGTATAAATGTACAAAGTATGTGCTTGGTCCCCCAATAATTTTGAAAACTCTACGATGATGGGTATAAGACTATATTATAATTATGTTAAAAGATGATGATGGCGTGGGATTTTTTTTTTTTAGAAGACCTTTCAGAATAATAGGCATGGGTAATTAGGGGCGTAGTAATTAAAAAATTGCGAGGGATTAAGTAGCTTTATGACATGACACATGGCGTTAAACAAAATGTCTTGCATTCCCAGGGGGGCGCTTTAGCCCTTTTTCTTAGCCCCACCTTTCGTAACAGCTTTCCTTTGTGGATCAAAATTAGTTTTCATAGTCAACATCGAAGGTCTTCAGAAAAGTTGGCGCGTCTTTTGGAATCTCCTCATCATTCAAAAATGTCTTGCATTACCAACGATGTGGAGTTTTAAAAATTATTGAAGGGGAAAGCAAGCCTATATTAGGCACATTTATACATTATAGTATATGTAAAATTGTAAGTTATTTTAAATTATTGCGGGGTGGAGGCTCGCCCCACGGGTCCATATAACTCTACGCCTATGTACGTTACTCAAAAACTCTTGCATGAGCAAGAGTTTATTTATTAACTATTTAAACCATTTTGTATGGTTCTGTCGCGGGTTCATTCAAACGCATGTAAATCTTCATAATAAGGGCCAATTAAGGTTCTGTAGTGTTTCAAGACCAATATTTCAGGGCCTCTTATAACATAAATTAAGACTACGTGATTATATGTCTTTTTTTTTTTTTTTTTTTGAGGAAAGAAGTAAAAAAGGAAATTTTTATTTTATCAATGCTTTATTAAATTAGGATTTACTTAAAATATGCATATGTTAAAAAACAAGGACGACTTTTACTCATAATAGCAGATAAATTTATATTAAATGTTCTTTTTCCTCGCTCCTTTTTTCAGGAAATTTATCAATTATTTCCTCATAATATTTTCTTGAACAACTCTCCGCACAATACAGCTGGATAACTAAATTTTGACTTGACTTTTTATAGGAATTTCATAACTAATTTGTTACTCGTTCTGCCACTGCAAATGGTCTTTCCCTAGTTGCATTTGAAGTCGCGTTCTGTCTCCATCGCGTCAGAGCTCCTCAAAAAAGAAAAAAAGAAAAAAACCGCGTTTAGGTATTTTTATTTTTTGTTTGTTCTATAATCCGATCCTGTTAATAGCTAAGGCTAACCCTTTGCGCCAATCCGTACTAAATTACAAAAGCACGTATGAACACTAGGCCGTCTAATGAAAAAAATTAGCTACTTGATAACGATGTTATAACTATGTGTTATAATTGTACGTCATAAAGCGGCTGAAACTATAGTTGTTCTGATAAAGATAGCTACATTTTTTAAGTAGTTTTGTTTTGCTGCTATGGTACTAGCTTAGTTAATTTGTTTTTATCACCGTTTAAATATGTTTACGTTGAAAATGTAAGAAATACATGCTTAAATTTAAGAAATATATTTTTAAACTCGAATATAGAAATTCAAACTTCGCGTTTTCAGTGAGGTTAAAGGTATAATAAAACAGCAATTTCCCACTGAGAGAGTTTACTGAATTTCTTCTAATATTTAATAACTAATATTTTTATGTGTTTTTGTTAGCTAAAAAGTAAATAGAATATTATTTGAAAAACAGGAATGTACATTACTTAAAAATTTCTCATCTACATAGCGCATTACAAAGGTAGTTTTGCCAACTCCTGAAAAAAAAAAAAAAGCTTTGTAAGTCACATGTGAACATTTGAATAAAAATGATTTATTTTATATATTTTTATAATAAACCGCTTGTATGAATCGGCAATTTCATTAAACCCAGGATCGAAATAATAAAATACAATTGCTATTAAATCTAAGAGAATTTTATAATAATAAAATATAATTGCAATTGAACTTAAGAGAATTTTATTAAATACAATATAATTGCAATTAAATCTAAGATCGAAAAGGGCAGCAAGTTGTGCTTCCCTCTTACGATATTGCAATTAAATATATCGCACCGTACAACCATCATATACCGTACCTCTGGGCTTCTTACGCCACTTTTCAATTTAAAACATCTGCCAATTCAACATCATTTACTTTAGAGATTAACTAGTTATTATAAAACTTGGGTCTACAGTTACACTCTATGTTCAGATGTATGAAAGTCTTCTACAACATGTATGTTAAAGACAAAAAAACCAAAAAACATGGTGGCTTAAGTTATCCTTCAATATGGGGTAACTAAAGCGAGCAGTAAGAATTCAATATTTGGCTTATGTTAGTTGGTGATGGGGTATAAAAATTCATATAAAGGCCTAAAATAAATGTACATATACTGCTCAAGATATTTATTAGTAAAAATGAAAGTAAAAAGTAAATTTTTTTACATTTTAGTGTTTCGTATGTTTAATTCACACTAAAAAAGTTCAAGATGTTTGATTTAACATGTGTTACCAAAATCGGTGTTCGAAATTTACCCAGCATAATGGCTTTATACAAAAATTTTCAACACCCATGTATAAATAGCTCAAGATGGATCTTTTTTGATTTTGGAGAAAAGGAGACGCCGTCCTCATCCTGGACTCGAACCAGGGTCCCTCCGTTGAGCCTGAGTGTCTTGACTGCTAGATGAAAGAGGACAGAAACAACTCCCTCTTTCTCCGTATATAAGGATGTAAGATATTATTACCCTTCTCAGGGATTACACAATTGCCAAATAATTGTCAACACAGAAAGCCTCCGGGGCGAGTTTTCGTGGGGGGGATTTATTTTTACTCAATAATTTTCGACACCCACGTAGAAACGAACTCAAACTAAATCTGTTTTTGTTTAGGAGAAAAAAAGATGACGTCCTCATCCAGGATGAGGACGGCAAAAGCCACTCCTGTTCGGTGGCCTTTGTTACCCCGTACGGGAAACAACAATGAATTTAAAAATATAGAAAAAACAAAATGGAAATATAATCTAGGAAGTATAACAACCGTAAGAGTATTGTTTGAGGTTATGTTTAAAAATGATTTTAGTGAATTTAACTTAAAAATGTGATTTTGGCGATTAAAGTTATGGACTGTATAAATTTATGACGAAATTATCCTAAATACAAATAAAGGTTTATAAACTTAATTTTAAAACATACACACTATTAAAATATGTGGCCCAAAGCTTCGTCAAAATATGGAATTGATGGCATGAAAGTTAACAATCAAACTCAAAACAGTGTTGCCAGAACCAGTGTCCCAAAATTTATCCAGCATAATGGCTTAAGTTACCCCAGTGGCTTAAGTAGCCCCGAGATACCGTAACAAAAATATTTAATTAGAAGAAATGTGCTAATTCCGTCAGAAAACCTACATAATTAAATCCGGACTTTTTCTAACTAAAATGAAAATATGCTAATTATAAGTACAGTGGAAATCGTTTATGACGACCTTCAGGGGACTGCACAACTTTAATCATTGCAACTATTGTGAACGACATATATTTTTTAAATTATAATGGATAATGCATTCTTACATTTATTTATTCTAAGCTTATCACAGAGGCGGATATAGAGAGGGATTTTTTTTGGAGGGGGGGACGTAAAATACAGTAGGACCCACGAGCACGTATTTAGCGAGGAAAATATGGATTTTGTTTGGTATGATGACTAAACGCAATACAATTTAACCGTTTTCTGCTAACAAATCATTTTTGGACCCCGGATTTAACGAGCAATTTAAAAAAATAAAATAGGAAATCAAACTTTTTGTAAAAATTCCGTCGTTATATGCGGTTGGTCGTTATAACAGACTTTCACCGCATTTCTATGGATTTGGGAAGGGAAATTTCCATAATCCCCCCCACGTTGATCCGCCACTGCTTATAGTAAACTTTCATGATAACGTAGTTCCAATTAATTAACGAATTATTTAACGACGATATGTCCCGGCAAATACTTTATACAGTTACGCACATTCTGATCAACGTCCTGTTCCAATTAATGGCGATTTTTATCCGTCTCTGGAAAGTCGTCAATGGGAGAGGTGACTGTGATTTCTAAACGTATTTTCTATTTTTTATTCCAAAGGTAATTTAGCTTTAGTATTGGTCAACTGTCTCCCAAATAATATCGCCGCCCAAACTAAATGCCATCTATAGAAATGAAAACAGAAATGTTAAAAGAAGGTGATAAGAACAGTACGAAAGTGGGCTTAAAACCAGGGCCTGATTACCGATTAGGCGCGGGCATTGGGCCTCCAGTTGGAAAGCCCCCCCTCCCCCACAAACTTTTTTTTTTTTAAAGCCAGCATTTGGTTGCTCACTTTTGATCAGTATCTAGAAAAGTTTTAGGTAAAAGTTTATTTTTTGGGCTATTTTGGATAGTTTACTAAAAATCTGAGGTGTTTTAGAATGAGTATATGTGAGTACTTATTTTTTAATATGCTTCCAGACCCCGCTTCTAAATCTGTCACTGAGCGTCAGGGGCCCCCCAACTAATATTGTGACTATAGACCCCGTATGTCTTAATCGGGCCCTGCTTAAAGCAAAAACTTTTTATTAAGATTGAATATTTTATATCGATTATAAGATTTTTTATTAATATTGAGTATTTTTTTATATCGATTATAATAGTTTTTATTGATACTGAATATTTGATATTAATTTTTTGAATATGGTGCTCATTGTTTTGCTAACGTTTCTTTAATTTTGAGCACCAATGAAAAATGTACTTAAATCTTTTTTTAAAAATTGTATTGCAATTATCGGCCGAAGGAAAAGTAATCAATTTAGTAGTTGAATTATAGAACAGAACATAGTGGTATTAAATAATTTGATTGCAGCTCCCTCAACGTATAATCCAAAGAACACTATTGGTAATTTTGTTTTACAATATTTACATATTGGTGAACGAAGTTGTTTGTCACCGTGCTACAAAAAATTCTCATAGATTAAAATTCAGGAGACTGCACAAGAATAAATTCAATAAATAAAGTTCAATAATTAAAAAATTTAAAAAATTAAAATTAAAAAATTAAATAAAAAATTCAATAAATAAAAAATTCAATAAATAAAAAATTCAATAAATAAAAAATTGAATAAATTAAGTTCGTTTACGTTTTGACCTCGTTTGGACCACCATGGTCTTCGTCGTCTTTATTATATGAAACAAATATATTGCAACATTTCAGATACAGTTCGTTGTATTTTAAATTTTTTGAAAGGCTTTAATCCATTCCTGTTTGGGGGGCCCCTCGGGGACCCATTTCCTGCGTTTGGGCACCCTCTAAAGGTTAATGACCCCTCTTCCTCTTTCTTAACGGAAGCAACCAACGGGTTTAACGAAGTGTGCAAGTATCATCAGATTTTTGAAAGAAAAATTCTCCCAAGCATTCCTAGTTTAAAATGTTTTGGATTATAGAATACAATCAGAACTGTGGTTTCCCCACTTTTGTATGCTAAAGGTATTTCTTATAACGACTCTGTAGATCGTATATAATATCGGTACCTTTTTATAACGACGATTTCTTTCTATATAAGATTCACTATCGGTTATAACGACTCGACTAGATCACGAGAGTTCTTAAAATTCTTTGCAGTCGTGACTGGGGATTACAGCGTCGCCTTCGGCGGCCACCCTTCCCAAATCCCTGTCGTGCCAAATCTCTCTCTCTCTTTGCATTCATAAGAACAGCAATTCCTGAAGTAAGTTCAGAATAAAAATGCGTAAACGTGTCCAGAAATAAGCTTAGAATAAGTAAGTGTGAAAATGCATCATCACGTACCATGGTTTATAAAAAAAAAAGTTTCTTGTAAAGACCCGGTTATAACCATTGAATTTGGACGTTCCCTTAGAGGTCGTTAGAAACGATTTCTATTGTACATAGTATGATGGAGATAAATAGTTTTTTCCCCACACTCCCCTAAACTTTTATGCACTCAATTTTCAACGAAAACTGTCCGTATGTAATAACATTACATCTCTTTCTCTTTCATATATTGAATGCCAGTACCCAAGGCGGGGGGTCTTAGGGACCTATCCCCCCGAAACTAAAATTTTAATGGGTCTTAGCTGCTGTGATTGTATCGATGCATGCTGTAAACAATTTTGAACCTCCCCCACGAAATTAAATCTTGGCTACGGTCTTGATATATAGACTGTAAATACTTCACAAAGGAACAATCTTTACTAAAAGACGAAATTCAGAAGATGAAGAAAGGAGATCTTTTTCAAAGATTATGATATATCATGGAGAAGTGGGAGTGAAACAGTAGCATGAATATTTTATTATTAGGTTTATGGATGATCCCGAATAGGGAGTCACAGTCTTATTCCAAACGGCTATCTGTATAGGCATACGCAGAAAGTTCGTAAGGGAGGGGGTATAGTCTCAATGGGGTACAGAGCTACAACTCATACATTCCTCTGTTAAATATACAAAATTTCATTGCAATGGGGGGTTGGGGTTACAACCCCCCATCAGCACCCCCTCTGACGAAATAGATAACCTACTGCGTAGGCGTAACTTAGGGGTTACATATTGCGTAAACTGGGGGAGGGGGTAAAACAAACAAACAAAAAACGCCTCAAGATTGTACGGGAAAAAAGTAAGATTTTGCCTCTTTTTTAAAAAAATGGGGCAAGTACCCTCACTTTGCCCCGCCGGATTAAGCCTAGGGCCTACTGCAAAAACAATTGATGAATCTGTCAAAGAGAAACCAAGACATAAATTTATATACAAAACATTTTTAAGCACTAAGGTAATTTATTACTATTAAATTTTTTGAATAAATATCTGATTTTTCTTGAAACGTTGAGTTTATTATTAGTTACATATTGCCGGTTTAAGGAACTCACTAAAAATTTACTACTGAAATCTTCCCGAAAAAGTCCTCAGATCCTTACACATATTTTTTGTTTTGGGGCTTGGGTCCAAGGGCCTCAGAATGCTTACAGCCAGGGGCCTCCAAAAGGCTTAATCAGCCTCTTCAGGGAATGCCAATCGGCGGAATTCTGGGATACTACAGATTGCAATTAAAATGAAAGTCCACCGCCTTTTAAAATTTGGCGTCGTGGTCACTTGTCTATTTGTAACTCCAGGTATGCCTTCCCTCTCTTCTTTGTTGACGGTGAGGATGTTCCATTAAACTAAAAGTAAAACAATCGCTGGTTGCCCATTTGTTTCGGATCTTGCTAAATCTGTTTTGAATTGAATCATCGATTCTCACTTTGTTATTCGGGTGTCTAGCGGTCCAAGACACTCCGGGCTAAACGGAGGGACCCTGGTTCGAATCCAGGATGGGGAAAGCGTCTCTTTTTCTCCAAAATTACATAAGCTCTAGTTTGAGCTGTAATTAATACGTGGGTGGCAAAAATTATAGTATAATAAATTTCCCCCACGAAAACTCACAAAATTCTCGCCCCGGAGGCTTTCTTGTGTTGACCATATTTGGCAATTGTGTTATCCCTGCGGAGGGTAATAATACCTTAACACCTTTACATACGGAGAAAGAGAGCGTTGTTTCCTGTCCTCATTCGTCTAGCGGTCCAAGACACTCCGGGCTAAACGGAGGGACCCTGGTTCGAATCCAGGATGGGGAAAGCGTCTCTTTTTCTCCAAAATTACACAAGCTCTAGTTTGAGCTGTAATTAAAACGTGGGTGGCAAAAATTATAGTATAATCGATTCTCACGTAGGAACGTCGGAGAACAGGTCTTGAACGGGAGAACGAAAGAGATGGTAGTGTTCCTCGGACACATTTCGTCGATTTTTTTTTTTAAGCATTTGCTTATTTACTGAGGTTCGTGAGCTGGGACCGCACGAACGGGGATGTTCAATTCCGCTGATCGCGGGAGATCCAATTTGGTGATTGTGCTGCCCCTGGTGGCGTTTTTTGGTATTTTTGGGATGTACATGATTTCGTGACGAGTGTGCGATGCTTTTGACCGGCTGTTGTATCCTTAACAGAAAAAGTGAGAAATCGATATTAACGTCCTCTTCCGACATTTTGTCGATTTTTTTTTTTAAACAGCCCATCTCTATAAAATCTGAAGCTGGGGTCGTACAGTGTGCGACGCACGATTCCGATAATCTATTGGGACTTGATTATAAATTTGAAGTCAACTTTAATTATCAGTCGATTTATATTATTTCGTTTAATGTTAACTACTTGATAAAATTTAGGAAATTGCTTTCCATTCCCAAACGTTTCTTAATTATAGTAATTTTTAGATGTAGTGGTAGAATGCTGTCCTAGTATGATGTTAAGTTGGGCTTGGATCCCAATGGTGCTCAAAAAAGAACGCTTACAGAATAATTCCGCACTGCTGTCCGAGAGTTGATTTCCCAGGCAGGATGTTCATGCCACCTGGAGAACCTGGAATTTTCAGGGAATTTGAAATTATCCCTAAAAATCAGGGTTAAACTTTTTCTTTGGTCAAACCTGGACAGGTGGGGAGTGTGTGTGTGTGTGTGTGTGGGGGGGAATGTGGACCTTCCTAACTTGTTTTGAGTAGCTAAATTTAATGCGAACATGAGGCCATTTTCCCCAAAATCGAAGTTTAATTCAAAGTGTTGTTTACGATCAGTCAGAGAATTTTGTCCAAAAAGTTGGGGAACAAACCTAGAAAAGTCAAGGAATTTTCTTTCTATATGGTGGGTGGGAAACCTGTTAGGCCTTTAGCGGTTGTTTCCTTTGGAAAAATGTAAGTCTACTGCCCTACTGGGGCATAATGATACGTTAGTTCAACTGGCCTTAAGTTCAAAGGAGGTTCATAGAGTGATGGAGGATCATGTCCCCCTATCCAATGCTCGGCAGATAGGAAATTACAAATAAATGCTAAGTGGGGCTGGGTCCACTCTAGCCATCACCTTATTATGCAGTGTAGTGGTAAGACACTTGACTATCATTATATTTACCTAAGTTTGACTTCTAATCATATCATAGAACGCATGCTATTTTTTCTGCCCACTATAGTCGAGAATTTAATTTCTTTGGCAACAGAGGTTAAGATATCTCAGAAAACCGTATGTTTCAACGCATCATGACTTACGTTATTTTGGTGACATAGAAACAAAATTCATGTGATTCTCATTTACTGATGGGCCCTTATTACCTTTTTTTTTTTAAAATTTTTTTGGTTCTTAAATTTCATGCAAAGAAATGTATATGAGCCCTGTAATACGAAAAGTGGCAATCTACCTTGGAAGCATGCTGGTATCAAGGGCCGAATTCGAGTACGGACAGAAAATATAATCATGCCATGTTGAAACCATGTATTCAGTTTATTTTTTGAAACATTATGTAAATGTGCCATTTACTTGAAAAAATAATTGTTTTTATGTTGCATTAGAATCTGCTTTTCCCTGTTATAAAGATTGTTTTACTTAAAAAAAAAAAAGATTTTCCTTGCTTCAAGAGAAAAGCCTTGTTATTGCTACAAAAAGTAACTTTGCCTGAAATATTTTTTCTTTTAATATCGGATACTATGTACCAAGGCTCGACAAATATCATCACCACCGTCAACTAGATTTCTTCAGTTGACCAGTAGAAAATAATTTTTTATTAGGTTCTTGGTTGTTTCATATCAGGGTTGGGTTTCTTCCAAGACAGTGGAAGAAATCGGAAGAAACTAGAAGAAGTGAAAGAAACCACCAGAAAACAAAACAGATGCTGAAAATTAAAATATATTTTCTATATAAAAGAATTAAACTCAAAGCATAATATTATATCAGACCTAAAGTCCATAACTTAATTAATATTAAAAATATTGTTCTTGTAAAAATAAGTTATTTTTTTAATAACTTATTTTACAAATGCTTATTTACAACTTTAGGGGTGGGGAAGTGTTTTTTCACTGTTTCTGCCACTTCTGTAAAAGAAAATTACCTATCAATTCTTTATATTTCATACAAAAATGCTTAATTTTAAATTTCAAGACTCTATTAAAGAACACATTAAATAAATGTTTTTCAGTATTTATATTAGCATGCATATCTCAATGCTGATTTTAAAGGACTAATGTTCTAAAACTTTTTGCATAGGTACTATCTCATGTTATTATGACCTGTTCGGACAGGATATCACACCACGAAATATCATATCTCATGTTGTAAAGGTATAAAAATGTTTTAGGGATCACCATGCCTTTGGGGCATGGTTAAAGAAGTGTTCTGGTTCTATTAAACTACAACTGCCTTGTGAAACTCAATGGAGCAGCCAGTTGATATGTCTTCAGTAATATTTAACAAATCATGCAGCTTATTTAAGCATTGTAAATGAATATTTTGATGATATTGAAAAACAGTCACAGATGTAATTAGGAATTTTAATTTACATTAAAAAGCTAAAAATCTTGTAGAACAATTATAGTCAATTTCTCCTGCACTTGATCATTCGCAAAAAGATCAGCAAATATTGCTTATGCAACATATGAATGGCTTACACTTCTACAAAATCCTTGACTTGAACCTCGTGTTGAAGCCGTAACGGATAGGTGTGCCAAGGCTATTTTACCCACCATATGTTTGCCTATCTTATACATCCTGAATACGAAGGAGAAAGATTGAGCCATGAACAAAAAGAGACAACAAGGAAATGGATTGAAAAAAAACAAACAAACCCAGTGATCTGTTGCCTGAGTGGTACGTTTTGGAATAGAAAGTGATCCACATCCGAAAACCTATTTTAGTTACTAAATCAGGAAGACCTTAGGTCCAATTATTTGGTGGAGGGGTACTTGTAAGTGCAGTAGCATACCTAATGAACTCTAGGAGTATGTCGAAATGCTTTTAAACTTCCTTTCAAGTTCTTCAGGACTTGAAAGAATTTTTTTTCATGTTTTGCATTCATCCATTCTAAATTGAGAAACCGATTGCAGCACTCTACTGCTAAAACACTTTTGTCTTGTTATACCATATTGCACTGTAGTAAGAAAAATGAGGATTTTGATGACATTTTTTAATACAGTAATTATTGTATATTACTTCCCTAATTAAATGGATGTAAATTAAAAGCACTGCCTTTTATTTAAATAGTCTGTAAGGTAAGTTTCATCCTACAGTAAGCAAGTGATCTATACTGTTTACTAACACGGTTAAGAAGTTTAAAGAATAAAAAATTATGATGATTAAATTGATAACTTTTAATGGATTTTGCATATTTTGCTGCGTGATATAATCTTGGCTAAAAAACTGATATAATTGTTAATTTAGCATATAAAATTAATTAAAATTTTAGATGTCTAATTAAATTTACTTAAGGGTATCTATAAGAAAAATGCATTTATTGTATTGTGCGTTCGCGCAGACCTGACGCCTGATACCGTTAGCAGACGGGTTAGTCCATTGCAGTTTAGGGAAGGGCGTCTTGCCGAAACTGGTTTTTCATGTGGGAAAAACCAGTTCCTCCAAGACGGCCTTCCCTAAACTGCAATGGACTAACCCGTCTGCTAACGATATCACGCGCCAACTGAGCGCGAATGCACAGTATCTTACAATGTTGCAACTTACATGGCAAATTCTTAAAGAACAGTTTATTCCATCCATTAGCGGAAGAAACCTATTTCTTCCAGCCGATTTTTTTTCATGTTTTTTTTTTAGAGGTTTTTTGAACTTTGGAAGAACCTTGCCAACCATGTCTTATATATATATATATATGTGTGTATATCCCTTGCTGCCAAAATACAGTTTTATGCTATGAAAATCAAATTTTCTGCTCCGAAAGAGCCGATTTTTCCTATTCCAGAAGTCGATTTTCTTGCTCCGAAAGATGATTTTTCATACTCCGAATCTTGTTGGGCGAGTGTGATCTCTGAGTTAATAAGTATTTACACAAGGTATGGATAGAATAATATATGTTATTTTAAATGCATTTTATTTCAATTTTTTTTTAAAATATGGATAAGTCGTTAAATTTTCTACAAATTTAACTGGAAGTTCTCCAGAAATTTAACCAAAAATTCTTTATAACTGATCATGTCATAGTGATAGTTAAAAATAATTTTCCATACGATATTATACATACCACTATCGCCAACCAGTATCACCTTAAATTCTTCTTTATTCATATCATCCTAGTACCTAGGTCCGAGAAAAGCGGAGAAACACCTCTAATTTATGATAAAGTTTGGTCTTGTCGTAGAACACTCAATCAATTTTTGTAACAGAATCGTCGTTGCTAAGATTTACAAAACCCGCAGCTTTATCAGTTCTGATACATATACAGCTTTATCTTTTTAAAGGTGAACATAATCGTAAAGATAACGAACATAAAACGTATTGCAGCAATGTTTCCCAAAGATACCATTTTCTTTTTATGACGCTTATTTTAAAATCTAGGTGTGTATGGACTCACAAATCCTCGCAATGCTGTGCGTTCGTGGGCACCTTTGAACACGATATATATATACATACACATACAGGATACTTACTCATTTTGGAGAAAAACTTTCCTAACTAAACAAAACTTTGAATTGAACTTCGATTTGGGAAAAATAGCTTCACGTTGGCGTGAAATTCAGCCGTTCAGAACAAAAGTTAGAAGGGTTTTCTTCTGACTTTTCTAGGTCTGATCAAAAATCTCGCTTTCTTTAACTTTTAGGGACGTTTTCGAATTCCCTGAAAATTCCAGGTTTATCAAGGGGCGTGGGAACCCCGTATATATATAAATAATCTCTAAGCCATACACACTGAATATATAGCTTATGTTACAAAGGTGAAAAGATCACTAACGTAATTATGCTTGTACGCAGCGTTTGATCATTTACATGTACTCCAATGGTTTACCCAACCTACAAATTTCGGGCCCATCTGATACGTTCATCATGTCGTTGCCCTTTGAATGGCCAACACTGTATATATACGATGGAACCTCCATTATCCGTCCCTATTTCCCCTGGAACTTCGTTAACCGACATCAGTTTTCATAGCGATTATCATTACATTTTTTAGTAGCGATCCTATCCAATTTGCACGAAATAAAACTTCATTTCAAACCTTTGTGACACATTTTAAATAATTTCAAGGAGGTAAAAAAACAACAGAAAACTGCAATTAATTTTAAAACAAGCAAGTGAAAGAAAATCGCCTAAGGTCGATATTTAAATTTAGCGGGTTTCAATTAACATTAATTCGCAACTCTCTAATTCTCAAGTAACTCGGTAGGTTTTCAGCATTAACAACAACCATCATTATTGCATTTACGGAAGACCTTTGCCTTGTCCTTTTTATTGCGTACAGACAGAAAAACCAAAAGCAATAGCGGGTTTAATATCTATTGAAACTCCTAATAACATTCCTTTTCCTTTAAATGCATACCAGTATAAAATTTTGCGCATCCAATTTGTACTGTATAACTAGTGCCAGACTTCTGAATTGATTTATTCTCGATCATCCGGAAATTCTAATTAACGACGTAGGGTCGGTCCTACAATAATTGATTTGGATAACAGAGGCTTTCTTTTTCTTCTTTCACTTTGCCATTTTCCCATGTTTTATATGGGATCGGCTTTCTGCTCTTTTAATCGATCTTCCTTTCTACACTCTTCTCTACTCCATCCATACTCTTCCAGATCTTCTGACATTCTATCCTCCCATCTCAGCCATATTCTTCCCCCTCTTCCTCTTACCTATTACCACCAGCCTATCGATTACCATTCCAACATATTCCTCATAGAGTTCTTTTGTACACATATCTTTTTCCTTCGGCCACATTTTTTTTTTTAAATACAGCTCTTCTCCAAATAACGTATTTGAATTAACGACGACATTTTGCGGCTGCCGAAAAATACTTTACAAAATTATATACGTTTCGATTAACGTCCTTTATTATTTCACGATGTTTCCTCTTTGTTCCTTGAAAGTCGTTAATGGGAGAAATTACTGTATTAGGAGGAAAACCTTGAACTGTATATCGTGGGTTATCTTCGTCCACTGTTGCTGTTTTAGATTCTTCTTCTTTGCTGTGTGGAGCTCAACGAGCACCGAAAATGAATAAAGGAAGTACAAGACTAAAAAAGTGTAGCTAGTTTTCCGCCACGTTGCTGCTCCCCCGAATATCATTACGTGGAATAAAGCAATGATTTTGTTTTCGTTTCCAAATAACGTTATTTTAATTATCGATGGTATTTTGCGGCCCGGGAAAATGCTCCACAGAATTATATATGTTCCGATTAACGCCCTTTTTGTTTAACGAATTTTTCTCTCCTTTATTTGAAATTCGTTAATGGGAGAAATAACTTTTTAGGAGGAAAATCGCGCATTTTGTCTGTTAACAATAAAAAGAGTAAGGTAAAGGTTTTCCATAAATGCAACAGTGATAGCTATTGTTAATGTTGAAAATCTACTGACGTGTTAATATATATAACACTACTCGTGGTTATTCAGTAAACCTCGTAACGAAATCCCGTCACGGTGCTGTTTCCAGCATTCGTTAGTAATGTTTACATGGACTCAGGGGAGCAGCAACACGGCGGAAATCTGGCAACGCTTCTTTCACGTGTCAGGAATACGGTATAACAGAAACCCTGTATTGCTTCTCAGTGTTCGCTGATGAAGCCCCACTGCTGCGTTTGCTGTCCTTCGCTTACCAGGACATCGTCGCGTCTTCAGTCTAGACCCCACTCCTCAACGTAACATTTCAGCGTCGCATCAAAGAAATGTTATGCGCCTACGTTGCACCCCATGTTTGAACCGGTTTGCAAACAACAGCGTTTAATCAGTGTAGACTAGATACGATGGGATGCATTGATGTTCTGTGCTGGTGATAAGCGGCGATCTTCTGTTGCACCTCAAAACATATTTATCCTGTAACACGGAATGGTACGCAACGATATTCTGTTGAATGTCTGTACGCACCCTAACGCGTTCGCCTAGTATGCTTGGTCCGACGATTCACTGTAGCCTAGGGGTTAGTTGTCTAGGCTTTAAGAGGTTTACATTTCTCTGAAACTGTAGGTGCCGACGCCAAACATGACATATGGAAGTCTTGTGCAGTAAAAGCAAGTACTATATTTAGTTAGCATCATGGCTGAAGAAAACGTTATCACCAAAGTTCAAATTTATGGGCCCAACTCATCAGGTACAATTTGCTTGTTTCGACTAATGTTTTATAGAAGAACTGTGATTACTATTGTTGGAGAGTTTAAAGAAAATAAGTCTGCAGCCGAGGACAAAGATTACTGGACTGAATAGTTTCATATAAACTTTCACAGCGTATTATATAATAAGCAAAATAATGTATATAAAATTCTTTGTTCTTGTGGACAAGTTTACATCAATCTATTGCGTGCCGAAGATGTGAGCATGGAAGTATCCTGAAATAAACATAGAACTAAATCGACAATAGCAGAACATTCAATTTTAAATAATCATGTAACCTTTTTTTACCATACCATACTCATTTTCTTGCAAAATCAGTTAATTTTGGCCCAGATTATACAGAGAAGCAATAGAGGTTTCTTTAAGTATCCTAATAATTTTAATAGAGACGATGCAAAAACCATTCCTGTTGCTTGGCTACCCATTCTAACAAAGTTGTAAAGCGTGCATTTTTTTTTAAAACTTCATTTCACCCTCTTTTGGCTTTTAATTCCATCTCTATATAAAAATTCTTTAAACGTAAGTAAATACTCTATCCACAGGCTATGTATATTTGGCAGTTTTCAATTTCTATATATAATATAATTACTTATTTGACGATGATCCCCATAATTTGGATCAAAACATTAAGTTTTTGATCAACAAAAATCATTTCTCTAAGCAGCTCATTGCCTGAAAATTGTTTTGCTTATTGTTACTAAACTGATGTTATTTTGGAATTCTAGAACAACTAAATGAAGTTTTGTTGTTGCTGAATATAATAAATATAACAATGGAACAATTAAAATAATAACCATGAAAGATGTGTCGATCTAGTTATTTAAGTGGCAACAGTTTATAAAGACTACATGGTGAAGTCCTACAATTTAATATTCCATTTTGAGTTTTGTATTTTAAACTCGTTTGGATAGTTCACAGATGTAAATGCTGGCTTAATGTAACCTCTGATTTTGGGCATATTTATAAATATAAAAGTAGATTCAAACTCTGACTCAATGAATAGAAAATTATGGAGTATGGAAACCCAATATATGAATCTATATAACAATACATAAATGTAGTAGACTGGAGTACATTAGAAAGCGAATATAACATTTTCACCAAAAGTATTGAACAAGTATCTACTAAAATAATAAGTATGATCAGCTATTTCGGTTAAACTGAGTTTTAATAAGTGGGGTTCTGCTATATATCTAATCAGTGGTGTAAGAAAAGGGACTTAAAGGATCAAGCCCCCCCTTTGGTAATAAAATGTATTGTTCCATTTAATGTCAAATCATACAAACTGTTAAAACACTATTTGAGTCCCCCATAATTTTTGAATTGCCATGCCCTGTATCTCATTGAAATTTCTTGAATGCAGCTTTATTCAATTACAATAAATCTAATGTGGAGTTTGAATATCAAAACTTTCCCCACTCTTGGTTTAAACCATGGTTAAAACCGTCAAAAACATGCGAACCCTGGTTTAAGCACAGATTGCAAAGAGAGCTGGAATTCCATTTTTTATTCAGTTTAAAAAGTATGTATATATGAGAGAAAGGAGACTGGCGTGATTGGAATCCATTACAGATGAGATAATTTGGCTTTAAAAACCTTTTTTTCCCTTTCCAGTATTAGTTGGACTAGACAAATGTTTTTTCTTCAATGGACTTAATAATTTTATACAAATTACTGAATTTTTTGTGCAAGAGGTAATTTTTAGAAGTTTAGTCAAAGTTGCAAGTTTTCAAAATTTTCAGTACACAATAAAACGTACTGCTCAGGAAAATATTTAATAGGCTATTTATTATAACACTGAATTTTAATTTCCTGACTTTTCAATATGGACAAATATCCTGTATAAAGGACATCAAACGATGATATTCTATATATATAGGACATTACACAATGTTGTTTAATGTGGGACATTGCACAATGATGTTTAACGTAGGACATTACACAATGATATTCAGAATAGGACATTATACAATGATATTTAATATAGGACATTACACAATAATATTCCATATAGGACATTACATGACAAAGCATAAGGGTTAGGGTTAAACCCCTTCCACTTGAGCAATGTTATCACATATTCCTTACAAGGGAATTTTTCTTTTATCAAACTATCTTTGTTTTAAATACTATGCACAGGCCTGAGACATTATAAAATGGTGCATAAGAAAATGTTTGTACTATAATGGAATTAACACCCTCATAAAACGATAAAAAGCTAAGATTTTGGCACAGCATTGTTACTTTTTTTATAAGTATTTAATATTTTGAACTGTTTGGAAGAAGGAGTGGTTGACCAGGTTTCCTGCTTAGTTGCAAAACAGCAATTCAGACAAAGCATTTTAAGATGAAAGAAAGGAAGGACAAAGGTCAGCTGTTCTGCAGTTTGGTATGAAATATCACAAAACAATAAACATTCATACAATACCATACCTTGTGCCTAGCTTTATTACTAATCTCATTTTATTAAAATATTTACCTTGGAAGACAATCGCGAATCAAAGGACAAATTGATTGTATTTTATAGAACAATGGCTGCTAAGGATATTGTTGTGCCATAATGAAACAAATTAATTTTATTTTAATAAAAGGAAATGTATACTAGTTTTGTTTTAGATGGGGTTGTTAAAATTGAATCTGCTTATACAATATATAATAACACTTTGTGCACATACACAGCTTTTATCCATACATGTCTGTTATAGATACAGAGTGAATTTCTTTCACGCAAATAGTCCAGACATACAAATAAATAATTTACTGAAAACAAATCACACAGTACTTCAATAGAACAATATAACACATATAATATCATTATATACAGGGTGGCACATTGAAAATGAAACAGATGGGTGTTTGGGCAGTTAAACTAGGTTTTGCAAAAAATACTGGGACGCGTCTATTTTATTTTTGAGGAGGGAAGTTCAAAATTATCGTGGAATGATTCTTTCACTCATCCCCCAGCCACCCTAACTTTAAAATATCAAATAGCAGCCCCAACCTTGTGATATACCATTCTAAAGGGCATAATAAGTTCTACTGTTCTATGAAAAAAAAAATTGAAATCGCCTCATGCGTTCACGAGAAAACACCTAAATAAAACCATGATAATTGTAGGGCAAATGAAATGCAACAAGGCATCATTGCAAAAATCTACACATGTATCAAAAGTAGGTTTTTTTTTTTCGCTTGTTGTAAATTCATTAGTATTCTTCAAAAAATGATTTATATGGTTTTCTTTGCTTGTTTTCCCATGAGTCCATAAGGCAATTTTAATTTTGTACAACAATAAACATTTCAAGCTCTTTAAAATGATATATCATGAAGTCAGGGTTGCTATTTGAAATTTTAAAATTAGGGTGGCTATGCAGAACGACAATTTTGAACTTCCCGCTTGAAAATAAAATCGACGTGTCTCAGCATGTTTTGCAAAATCCATTTTAAATACTTAAAAACTCGTCTCTTTCATTTTCAATGTGTCACCCTGCACAATAACACACATAATATACAAAGTGTACATGGAAATATGACGAAAAGTTCTTAACAATAAAGTATTAGAGTGAAGTTCTAGGAAAAAGAAAATAGACAAAGGCAGAAAAAAAAGACCGTTAAATGCCATTATCGAAAATACACAATTTTTCTTAATACTGAAAAAAAAAAGGCTGCCTTTTGTTGGTCTATAAATGTAACTTATTTATTTCGCGAGTAGCATATATAATCTATATCTGAGTACACCAGCTATAGCAACTGAAAACTGATTTAATTTCCAACTGAAACAAACTGGTCTGTGGTAGTCAAGAAAACAGTATGCATTCAATAGCATCATTGGAATCAATCAAATGCAGGATAATGAGGCTCAATAGTTGAATACAATACCTCTATGTGAGCATAGTTCTTTATTAACAAATACAGTAAAATCATTTACTAGTAGACACTTGCCAGACAAAAAAAAAACCTCTATAAAAAGAATGGGGGTGGGGTGGAGAAGGGGTCATTCTGAAATAATACATTTCAATCATTTAATTATTTCAATTCAAAACAGATTTATACACACAAGTTTAAGGTAACGTACATAAGCAGTGTTTTGAATAAAATAAGTAAATTTGCACAAAAACACTAAAATTATTTAGCTTGGAAAAAAAATTGATGTGTAGGCCGTTACAAATCATTTCAGCTCGATGATGACTAATGCTGGCCATTTTGAAATGTGAGTGATCGTATGAACTCCACAACCTCCATTTTAACAAATATCGATATGATGTTAAATTCCCAGAATCAATATATTGGTCAAATCATATGCTTAACATATCATGAAATCACATGCTTGAAAATTTGTGTATATACAAACTTCCAAGTATGTGATTTCAATGGCTGTTTACACTGCTTGTGTTGTAATAGTCCAGTTTCATCTTAAGGATATCAAAGTTTTTGCAAAGTGACATTATTCTTTTGAATCAGTAAATCCGATACAATTGCCACTTTTTCTTAATGAGAGCATAGGCATACGCAGAAAGTTCAAAAGTGGGGGATGGGTTGTAAGCTCAATTTGGGGGTTACAGAGCTACAACTCACATATTCCTATGTTAAATATACAAAATTTTATTGCAATGGGGGGGGGAGTGTTACAACACTTCCCGGCACATATGCCAATGACAGGTGTTCTAGCCTACTGTCTGGGTTTACAATGACACCTTTGGGAGATCACCCTTCCCATAATTGTCTTGCATAATACACAGAATGGCTCTAGTTCAATAGAATGAATCATCAAAACGGTATCCATGTCTGAGGGTTAAACTAAGTAAGGGTTCAAAATATGTTATTGTAAATGAGTTTCTGCCAGAGAGTTTTTTATTCCACTGTAATTGAGGAGTGTCCTTTAAGAGGGAGATTTATTGTGTGAGTGTGTGTATATATATATACATTTTTTACATTATATGTGGAATAAAAATTGTTGTTTGTACTTTACATGAGTCACAAGTTTATAACAATTGTACATATAATTTCGGTTGACGTTCTTTTATATTGTAAAGGTCATTCTGTGCTGGACAAGGTAGAGATGTGCATACAACTATAAAATATGGGTAATGCTTCATAGTTTGCTACCTATAGTGACATTTTTTCAAATTTGCCAACATGGTGGATGCCATCATACAGGATGCGTCTACCATGTTGGAAAGTAAATTTTTCCATGTTTTTTTAAGGGAGGGGGTCATGTAGTGTTGCTTATTTTTTTTTTTTAAATGTGGGAATTTTTTCCCCTCTTGCCCTTCATACTTCGTTTTTTTCGGCCTTTGGCCGAGACGAACCCCAATGAATAATGTTCGAGATACTTGGCACTACAGAAGTATTGAATCAGTGGTTGTTGAAAAAGTAGTGTCTTGAATTTTAGAAAACAAGAGGGCAATTTAAAAAAAAGAGTAATTTTGATGTGGAACCATGATAAACATGAGAAGGGTGACGAACTGTAAATTAGAGGCAAAAATATGCAATTTCAATATATTACAATGTGTACCAAATCAGTAGAATAGTTTGTAACAATTTAATTTCGCAATACATTGTATTTTAAATGTAAGTCATGTCATTTTAGATATTTTTACATCAACTTTTTATGCTTTGGTATGCTTTTTTTTTTTAAGATACACATGTACTTGAATGGGACTTAGCCCTCTTCCACAGAAAAGCAAATTATAAATGATTCATGCGTGTTGGTACCTTTTACAATAAAAGCATCATCATATCTATTTTTAAGCTACAGTGACAGGATTACTAGTAATGCATAAAAGAAACTTTTTTTATAGCCTATTTTAAGTATTGCAATGTATATGGAGACAAAATATTTAGATATAAAATGGATGAATATATTTCATATCCAAAATAAAGCAATTTTTAATATGTAACCGTTATAAAACACCAGGCAAGTTTTTCATCTGACATCAAATTGTTATTTTGCCTGGTAAACTTCTGTAGATGTGGTGGGCGCATTCTTTGAAATAGAATTCGCTTGCTAGATCTAACAAAGACTCAATATTCATTTGTGATGGCAACCACATATGGACTATATCTTCTTTTAACATCTCTGACAATTGATCCCAGAAGTTCCTGGTTTTCACTCGTTGAACTTCAAACAGTTTTTTTTGCAAGCGAAATATCAATAAAAGAATCTCTTTTTCCGTGGGCAAGAAATTAACCTTCAGTTGGCACACATCATGGTCCCCATCCTGTTGAGAAACAGTCGGATGTTCAGATTTCTGAATTTCGTTTGCTAGTTGTAAGATGGCTTCATCAATCTCATCTGTCAACTTCTGTACAATTAGCATCTTGCTTTTCTTTTTCAACGTAGTTGCAGACAGAGAAAAATAAGAGGATAAATATAAATAAATATTGGATCGCATTTTAATGCTGAATGGCAAGAGCTGCAATTCGAAGTCAACAAACAATTTCTTTGTGCGCTCGTTGAATATTCCAAGTTTATTGACTCTGGATGTGATAGCATTTTCCTTCAACAACTCAAGTGACTTCATCAAAGTTTCAGGCAATGCTGGCGGAAGTTTAGGACTATCTCCAGTTTTAGAAGAGGATTTAATGGCGATATTCTTGACATAACTTGAGTTTTGGTGAATTGAAAAGGGTCGACGAATAACTTCTCCTATGATCTCAATTTCATTCCTGGTGTTCACTTTCTTTGGCTTCTTATGCTTTACGTTTTCTGAAACCAAAGATGGAGCCTTTCGTTTCACTATTTTGTTTTCCTTTGTATCAGAGTTCTTTACGTCACCTTCTATGATGGTTTCCCTTGAGGTGTTGGATGGAAGAGCAGTAGTTGAAGGTTGACGCTTACCGAGTTTTAAATGGATGTAGAATCCTCCCGGTACAGACGGAGTATACTCATCAAATAACTCAGTATCATCTATAAAAGGGTCCGTCGTATCATATCCAAATGTTTTGGTATGGGGCAAAATATCATCTAACAGTTCGATGGGCGACCTTGAGGAGGAATGTGTGGAAGAAGTTTCATTTAACTCCGTTTTTCCACTTTCAGAGGCAGCTGTGATAAGTTCTCTGTAATTGAATTCGGCGTATCCATTTTCTAAAGGTTCTAAATTTAAATTTAAACGCACAGTGCCGATATCACTTTCAGAACTTAGGTTGAGATCGGGTACAGTGTTATCAGGTTCAGATGGGTTTTCAGACATCTTTGGATTTCGAAAGCTACGATGAGGGTAAAATAAAATAAACACAATTCTCAACTATCTTTTCATTTTGAAGAATTAAACACTTGATAATTTTTTTGACTACGTAAGTTCGTAGAGTAACTTAAATGTTCCAAGCAACGAATTTTTCCGCTAAATCTCAGATTTGAGCGGTATGATTGTTTCGTTGCCATCAAAGAGAGTTAATTTTTTAAGTCAGAGTTTTGCCTCTCAGTTTAAGAAAACCAGTTTAATAAGCCTACGGAAGTATTTTTAGCCGATGAAATTTGCAGTTTGCAATAATCATCAAAAAGTGGAAATTTTAGCTAAATAATTACAATGAACTCTCATTCAAATTATTTTAGGTTCTATAAATAGAAAAGATAGTGGTGTTGTTGTTGATCGTTCAAATTAGTGCGGGAAAGTTGTCTATTGATGAAACACTGTTTTCCCAGGAGAGGGCTGTTTCAATAGCAGG
>QLNU02013614.1:8131513-8153986 GCA_006491805.2 Dysdera silvatica
TGTGGACGAATATACACACACAATATATGCGAAAGGTCGTTTACATCCAATACGAGCTCCCGCCACCGAAACTCCATTTGGAAATGTGGAGACAGGAAAGCTATATTGTTGAAGGTTCCGATTAATGAAGAGCGAAAACTTCCAAGTACATTCTGTGGAGTAGAGTGGTACACAACGAAAGGTTTGAGTTGGAAAAAAGGCAGAATATTGGCCTCAGAGAGAACCAGAATTTGAGTACGGCTGTACAAAGCATAGTTATGGAGCAAACTAGCCTTGTTTGGTGTAGTTCGACAGTTCCAGACAAGGATACCTGGAACAAGATCTGATGAAGTGTTGAACGTTGCCCAAAAAGAAAGGCGGCGAACCAAAAAGATCAGCAAAAAGTATTCAATATTAATTTTAATACCGTCTTTGGGTCCCCGCGACACCAATTGGTTATAATTTTATTATTTTCATACTTTCACAGTTAGGGGTTTTCAGTCACAGTTTATGAGTTCCTGAAAACTTAGCCTGCCTTTTTACCATATGAATTTAATCCAGGAATACAGAGCAGTCGAAGTATACTTCATCACTTTTCGCTACGGTAATTGCATATTAAAGTGTAGGGCCGCAGTTAAAAGGGAGGGAATATGGGTACCGAAGTACCTTGACCTGCAGTTTTTAGGATCTGCAACTCTGATTTTTTTACCCAGACTCCTGAGCTAGTAAAAGCCCACGATGTTGAATCAGTGCCGGATTTAGGATACGAGACGCCCTGGGTACAACGATTTTTGGCTGCCTCTCCATTAAAGTAACTAGAGGCTAACACCCTAGAAAAAATGGCCCCTAGACTTTGAAGTTAATTACGCCCATACCCCCCCCCAACCCCTCCCACCGTACTAACAGAAACAAATAAAATTCTGTCGTTCCTCCCCCTCAAATGCTATAAAAAATAGCGTAGGCTAGGAAAGAGGCGACATTTACGATTACCTTATGTGCATTATTATAAGATAAAATAACGATATTTTTATAAATAAATTTAGTTTATTTGACGAAGAAAATTTTTATTTCTTTTCAATGTTTAATGGGGTAGAGCCGTTAGACTGACTTTTTTCAGATTTTCAAATGAAGACAAGAGATGTGAAGGGTCACTTTCTTGAGGAGTGCGAATCGATGCAATTTTATAGCGGATATATTATAATTGAAAGAAAAGCAAAGTTTGCCTAAAAATGTGTCTTAAAAATTTGGCGGCCATATCCACTTGCCCAACATGTCCATACGGACCTTCTTTAGCGTAGTAGGAGGGGTTCCTATTAGTATCTGTTTATAGGCTCTGATAAAATAGGGGCCCCGAGCGCCCCCTCCCCACGTTTCACTATATAATTTCATAAATATGTGTTGAAAAAGGGTTTTATTCTGCATGAAGACATTTACAAGTAAATTTGTCAAGACCGGACCCTCGTCTTATGAAAAGAGAATTTACCATGCCACGTTATTGAGTAGCACTAGTTATGAGCATATGAAAGAAACGTCAGACATATTTTCACGAAGACAATGGTGAATTTGCACTTTTTTATTTTTATTTTTTATTTGATAGAAGACATAATATATGTATGTTCTGTGTGCACTGATGATTTGGAAAGGTTGTATATTCAAGCGGAACTGTATTTCCAGGAAGGGTCTGGCGAAGCCATAGTGAAGCAGCACCGTTCCTACCCTCCAAGTGATGAAGTATGTGATGAAATAAAACATGGTGGAATTCCATGAATCATAAAAGGCAGGAAAAATCCTGATGAGATTTGATGAAGGACAGGAACCAGTGAGCGATGAGGATGCACGGTAAAAACGAGTGGTGGCGGAGAGGGTGGACAAGGAAGCAAAAAGGCATAGCACGGTAGGCGAAGGACGTCAGAGGTGAAAAAGCAGATGCATCATACACACAAAGGACGAATACGAGACAGAAATGATGAGCAGAGGCAGCCACGGATTCCGAAAAGAAAAACACTGCCGAAAACTCTGATGCATTCTTTGGAAGTAGACACATGACCATTGCAAAAAGAAAACATTTGGGGAGAAAGCGGTGAGTGGGGAATTAGAAAAAGGCAATTAAACAAGTTAAATCCGAGCCATCGATGCGAGGCAAAACTAGGGGCCATAACCAGAGCAATAACCTTTGAGTCAAGACAAAGAGAAGGTCAAAAAAAAGGAGTGAAAAATGAAGGACAAGTAAAAATAATATGCAAGTGTCTACTTCCTCCGAGAACAAGAGCCGATATCGACATAAAATAACGTAATATTAATTGCCACCAATTTCATTTTTATTAGTGAACTGATTGTTTGTTGTCTCAAAATGTGGGAAAATATAAAAGGTGGCTTTTTTTTTTTAGACACTTGGTATTTTTATGTAACCCAGATAATACGTTCATTTGTTTCAAATGGAAATAGGAAACAAAAGTAACTCCATTTACGTATTTATGAGTTCCATTTCCTCCATTAATATCTCGTATACGGATACTCACGTCCTGCAAATATATGCTTAAGTTTCAAAGCACTGGAGACGACAGGTCTTAAAGTTTCTTTGGCTGCTCCCCTTGCCTTGAAAAAATTCACTCCTCTTTCACACTTATTTGTGGTGACTAATGTTAGGTCTACTTTGAAAAAAAAAATTTTACATGTTTAAAATATTTAATATCAAATTTTAATTGTTTTTCACAATTTTTTTACATTATTTCTTATCTATAAAAAGAGATTCTTCTTACAATTGCATTAAAATACTCTATTTTTATATTCAATTACTATTTCAACATGAACAACGACTTCTATTTTTTCGGTTGTTGATATGTATCCTGTCATTTGGTAATTCATAATACGATAATTTGGACATCATTTCTTCGCATAATGCTGTGAACGCCTGAAAATAAGGAAAATACACTTTGTTAACACCTTGTTGTAACTTTTCATACAGATTTATATACAATCATCATTGTTATCATAGGCATGAAGCATCCAAAACAGGGCTTGCCCATATTGTGAGATTTCTTCATCATCCTGTTCAACTATTTTCGATCCACTGCTGAATAAAGATACTGTAACCTTTAATAAAATGCAAGTAAAAAAAAAATTTTAAGGATAAAAACCGGCATTTCTTTTGAAGCTTTCGCTTTATATTGCAATTGCATTTTACGCTCGTGTTTACAAAAAAATTGAAAATATAAATCTATCAAGACTGTAGCGAGAATTTAATTTCAGGGGATCAGAAATTTTACAGCATGTATAGATACAATCACAGCATGCAAGTCCGTAGCCAAGTCCCATTAAAAATTTAGTTTCGAGGGGTGGGTTCCTAAGATCTCCCCCCTCTGGATACAGGCATGAAACCTGTAAGCAATAATTTTTATCTCTGTGCAAGCTTCGCTTCACATCGCACTTAACGTGTAAATCATCTCATGTTAATCTCGTATAATGGTGTTAATCTCGTGTAATGTTGTTAATCTCGTATAATGTAATCTTGTATAAATCATAACGTGTAAATGACAGAAATGAGGTGTTACGGCGGGTTGATGAGCAATTTGAAGATCGAAGGCTAACGCAGTAAACATCCTTTCTGGTGACATGTGGCAAGAAGGAAGTGGGTTAGAAGATGCGCAGAAAATTGGTGTGAAGCTTTAGTGCTGGTATGAACGGAGGCCTTGAACTGAAGGAAAAAATAATCAAGTAAAGCGGCCTTACTGTCAACGAATGCCAACTATGAAAAAGCGTAAAGTTTAGATTATTTAATTAACACTTTCGGCACGACTTCCGAAACGGCGTGCAGCATTTTATTGTTCCTTTATGTTTATAATAGCACACTTGGAAGCGTAAGAAATAATCCAACTCTCATCTAATAGAGTACGTGGAAAGCTACTAACAATATATTCCTGAATATGTTGATATGACAGACGGGCATCTGTCATAAGAGGGCGACACTTAATTGCACCTGACAAACGGGCATTCGTCATTCTATGTTTATCATTGTACACATTGGCGCCCATATATGGTTTTTAAAGTGAGGAGGGTTACTTTCAAAACACGACATTTTGTTTTGTCATTAAAAAGTCAACCTAAAATATGCAAATATTTCAGAACTGTGCCAGAGTGAGAATCGCAAGTTAGTCCTCTCACTATTGTTTATATGTAGACGCCCTATATATCATACGGAAGGGATTACACCACGTCATGCATTATTTCTGCATCTTATTTTATTAGTTTTTATAGCCATTTTACGCCCTGCGGTGGCGCAGTGTGGTAACGCGTTCTCCTATTGCGCGGCTAATCCGGGTTCGACTCCCAGCAGTGCAAAAAGAACGCTTACTCAGAGATCTCATAAAGATCGCACTGCTCACTGTAGTCCGGGGTTTGGTTCCCTAGGCCTTAAGAGGTTCGGATTCCTCGGAAAACAGTAGGTCCCGGCGCAGCATGACCACTGTAGTCTTTGAGCCGTAAAACCAAAAAAAAAAGCTATAACCATTTTACCTCTTTAATATTTATTCCGTACAAAGCACTAGTTCTAAAGTGCCGAAGCCTTTGCTCTTGAGAGAACTTGTCAGCGTCTTCGGTACTAACTGTTGTGACGTCATCAGTTTCAACGTCACATTTATTCCCAACTAAAAAGGAACGTGAATTAAAATAATTTTGAAAAATCAATGAATGTTATGGAAAGCAATAACAAGCTATGATTCTTAAATCGTTTAATAAACCCTCAATACATAATATTCTTTCATTTTATATTTCTACGTCTACCACTTAATTTTTTGTTTTCTATAAGTTTAAATATTACGCAAAGAAAATAACATGCATTTAATCTTTTAACACGGTTGAATTTCTATGTCGAAAAGGGAGCGAAGATTATGCTGGACCAATCTGTTAACCCGAACGTCAACCAAGTTAATTGTGATAGTATTACAGATATACTCGTTTATATTCCTAGAAACTTTGAAATGAAATGAGTCCCAAAATGAATAAAAGACCACCTTCAAATTTTACTGGATTTGCTTTACGGTACTGGCATACGCAAGAGTAAGTCGTGGAAGTCGTAATTCCCCATTATGATACAATTTTGTATATATACATATGAAACTATGGAGGAGTTACAGATAGCTCTGTAACCTCCTTATAACCATATAACACCCCTCCCTGCCTTTGAGCTTTCTGCGTATATTGAGGGGCATAATTAAGCAACTCCAATGATTCGGACATTCCGAAACGTGTACTTTAATGCAGAATGTCATAATGAACTCGCATTGGAGTTTAGCAGTTTTGTAATGGATAGGCTCTTGGTAATGGGTAAGAGGAAGAGGGGAGGACCACGGCTGAGATGGGAGGACAGAGTGACGGAAGATCTAGAAGATTATAGATGGCGTAGAGAAGAGGCATTGGATAGAAAATTGTGGAAAGGAAGATTAAAAGACCATAACGCTGGCCCCTATAAACATGGGGAAAATGGCAAAGTAAAAGAAGAGAAGAGTTTTGCAGTTTCTTTCCACATAATAAGCGGATAAAAATCTAGTTTAAGGGATCTTTCAAGTTGCTTGGATACATGAAGAAGGGTTTGAAAGCATCTAATATGATCCAAGCAAATAAACAGCCCAAACATATTTCCCAAATCAACATCTATTAATTAATCTACTATATCATTTGTGTGAAAGTAATCATAAATGCATCAATTCAATAATCAATTTATGTAATAATTAATTATTGTATAAAATAACAATTTATGAACATGGGCATGGTTCGGTCATTTTATTTTCATGACATTGATAAGTATGACACTCATAAGACATATACTCCCAGGGCCCTATCTTCACAATCTCGGACCAAGGACAAACAAAAAGATTTGGGCCCCAATTAATTCCCTCAAAAGAGTAAAGAGTAATACAACCATGGAGGTATGAATTTCAAGTTAGATAGTAATTTTTGAAGAGGTTGGGAGTTGGATAATGGCTGTCGTAGAGTTTTTGTTACTAAATCGGGTCGAAATAAGAAAATTGTAAACTTTAATTTCATTATTGGAATACATTTTGGAATAAAAATAAAATTGAAAAACAGAAAAGTTTTAGGCCCTGGGAAGTTGCGTCTGTCCTGCCGGTAATAAGGTCCTGCATACTTCTAATGTAATTTATGATAAAATGGATTATTACCTAAAACGACCGGCAGATCACCGACAACGTCACGAAGTTCTTTTATCCATTGTGGCAAGTTCTCAAAGCTGCTTTCGTGCGTTACATCATAGACAATAATGGCGCCATGTGCTCCATGGTAAAACCTAGTAAGACCAGCATATAGAAAATTACTTGGCAATTTTATTATTTCAAAGTCTACACGAAAAAATATAAAATAGTAGTTAAATAATAAATGAATGTACAAATATTCGCATTTAATGAAATTGTCATCATTTTTGCAACTCTAAATTTAAGTAGATAAACTTCGGCATCTTTTCAAAACCTCATTCACTGAAAACATTCAACCTACTTATAACCACATTAAAACGCTCGATCTCTGTGGAAATAAATGTTCTCATAATATGCATTATATGATTACTATATATCACACAATTTGCCCACAAAAATGTCAATAACAATAATTGATCACTGGAATTATCCTCCAAGTGTCTTTACCGATTCGGGAGTTGGAGACCAGCATGAACTGCAGTTTCCTATCTTTCTCTAATCAGAGATCATTTCTTTTATACTTCAATCATGTCCGAGTATTTGTTTTATGCGCAAATTATGTATACGAGAATTTATTGTGTGATATTTTCCTCCACTGCTACTGATCTAGTTAATATTTTCCGCTCTCACTATGCATGGGAACAAAAAATCTTTCTGCTATATATTATTTAATAACAACTCTCTCTCTCTCTCTTTCTCTCCTATAACTGGATTCTATCAAGCCTACAATACTTCTCTAAGAAGGAATTTTACATTCCAGTTCCTTTGTTTTCATCATTCAAACCATGCAGGCTGGTTCGAAACTCCTCTTAAAAAATTTAATGAGAGATAGGGAATAAGAAAACAGGCTGCTTTCGTTAACGAATGTACGTTCGTAGATGTAACTTCCAACTGGAATTTAAGCATGCAGTTGCATGATAAGCATGCATTCACTCAGCGTGTAGATTGTTGTGTGACCAAACGAAAGCATTACAAACATCAAACACCCCTTCATGTGTTAAAGAGGCTCATCTCTGTAGAGCTTCATGTAACTGCATGCTTCGTACAACTGGAACTCGTTTCTGCGGACGTATATTCATTACTGAAAAAGATACGTTTTAGTGTTCTCTATTTCTCATTAAAGTTTGTGCAGAGAAATTCCAATCACTCTGTAGCACAAACATGCTTTGTGTCAAGGCAGCGGTTCTTCAACTGTGGTCCGCAGACCCCTAGGGGGTCCGCGAGACTCACCCAGTGTTCCACAATGGTTTGAAAAATACTAGGACATGAACATTTACTCTTTAATGCTAAGAATAAATTATGAGGGAACGAAAAATCTCTTCCTTAGATGGTGAAAATTAGTGATGAAACACTAGAAATAAATATGTATGATGCAAATTCCGGGCTTTAAACTTTGAGTCAATTTCTTGGCGATCCGCAAGGGTGAGTGATCTCTGAAATGGGTGCGCGGTATAAGAAAGTTAAAGAATTGATGCTTTAGGCATTTCGCTGATATGCCGTTTTTGCATTACATCCATGATTATTATTTTCGGCCCTTGTATTCCTCTAAACACGGGCGCCATTAGCTGGGGGACAGGAGTACCCGTCCCCCCTCAATGTTGGTATTAGGGTTCCATGTCCCCCTCCAATTTCTAATAAAATGCCTTCTACTGATGTATTCTGATGTAACCCCCAATATTTTTATGCCGTCGGCCCCCATTCCCTAAAAGGGATTTTCGTTTATATAAGGTGCACTTTTCTCTTTATAAACGTTCAAAACGCTTTCACAGAACTTGAACCTATAACATATTTAACGTCATGTTTATTGTTTTGGTTTTCTAACACTCTTTCAGAGACATGATAACTGTATAATTTGATCACGTTGACGACACCATTTTGTAATGAAATTTTCACATCGATGAAAGCACAAAATGACGCCTTTTCAATATTACGTTTTCGGTGATTTATTTTCAATTGAATTAAACAGCTAAGGTAGTTTTTTATCATTATTATTTTTACCTTTGGATCCGGATTCTTTAAGCGAAGTGCCATTACGCATTTTGTAACTAATAATGCAAATACCCTGTTGGCAATCAATAGTGAAACACCGACAAAGAAAGAGTTGGCAAAGGGGAAGCCAGTTACATTAAAAATATAGTTTATGTTATAAAGATGAAAAGATTGCAAGTACAACTTGATTAGACTTGCGAAATACAAATTAATCATCTACATTTTCCCCTATGGCCAGGGCTGACGAGAGGGAGGCAACATGGGCTGCAGCCCTGAGGCCCAGATGAAGTCAAGGAGTCCCCGCTGGCATGAACCTACGCTATGGGGAGGGGGGGTCACCCCTACTAGCCAGAAAGCCAGAAAAATAGTTCTCTAAATCCAGATTAATAAGATTTTGTACATTTTTAATGTACATATAGTTCTTTTAATTATTCTTCATTAGATTGTCTCGATTATTGAAAAAAAAAAAAAATAATAGCAGCTTACGTCAGTTTGTTTTTTTCAGCAGTGATCTTGTAAAATAATTAAGTAATAAGTAAGTACCAAAAAAAATGCGTTCTTATTTCATACTTTTTGTTCATTTTTGGACTTAACCCCCACCCCAAAAAAAATTATCGATGTTAATGCCCAGAGAAGGAGTTATGGGGAATCCGTCAAAGTGAGTCTGGGGTCCGCGTTAGCTCTCGGCTCCCTTGCCTGTGGTCTGCCTACCCTTCTTGTAATTTTCGAAGCCAAGCGTTCTTCGTAGTGTTGAACTTTCAACGGTCTGCAGTGCAGGTTTTTATGCTTTTACATGCAGTTTCAATAAGTTGCAGTGCTTCTTTGCAAGTTTTTACATGCATATTGAATGTTTGTAGTGCATGTCCTTAGCTCTTATATGCACTTTCAATAGTCTTCAGTGCACATATTTAATTTTTTCATACAATCTTAATGGCCCGAAGTACAGGATTTTAGCTTTTTTTTAGCTTCACGTTTTTAAGCCTTTGCTAACACAGACAAGTAAAAAAAACAACTGTAATTTACTTTACAGTGGTCTGTAAAATAACGCACCGCATTAACGAGGTATCCATACATGCCCGTTTCCAGAGGGGGATCTTAGGGACAGGTCCCCCCAAACTAAAGTTTTAGTAGGATTTGACCATGGCCTTGATTGCTGTGATTGTATCGATACCTGCTGTAAAATTTTTGAACCCTCCCCAACCCCGAAATTAAAATCTGGATACCGTCTTGCATTCGCATATTACAAATTTATTACAGAGGATCAGATAACTTTATAATTGCATGACTCAGCAAAATCTTGCTTATTTCAGATACATTTTTAAACGCATCGTATTTCAACTTGGGGGCATGAACTTTTATCATTGACATTGAATTGCCTTGCTCTATTCGACGATTAGATAACTTTAGGTCTAATCAGTAAAAGATTGCAATGGATTTCTTCGTTTATTATATTGCATATTACACATGACAAAAATTATGATCAACCTTTGACTGATGAGTCTTCAGAACTGTTATAAAATGACGACTTGATAAGTTACGACCAATCAATAAAAAGTAAATAATACGCATAAAACACAAAATTAATGGTATCCCTAGTTATTAATTTAGAATTTCTGCTTTAAATGGAATAAATTGATTCTATTTGTATTAACATTAATTATTGTTTCGCTCTAATTTTAAAAATAATAATGAAATAAGAATAGAACTTTAATAAATTAATGCTATAGCACCCATTATTCTAAATTTAAAATATCAAAATTTTAAAATTACTGCATTGATGTCTTAAAATCAGAATATCGGTATCTATAGCACTGTTTTTAACAGTAATACACAGTTAAAAATTTTCTTTTTATGGTGTCAAATATTAAAAAAAAAATATTTATGTACATTACGTGTTAAAAAACACCATTTATAGATTCAGAATCAATTTTTAATGTTGAAAATATTTTTACTGAACTTAAGCCATAAAATCGCCGAATGTTTTTCGTGACGTCTTTCCATCGCGTTTTTATGCTAAATTACTCATCAAATTTTTATAATTTTTCAATAGCGTTTTCAACGTTAAGTTATTTGTAATTCAAGTTGACTTTTAGCTTTTTATTTTCGTGTAACCAAGAATTTAATCCCACCCCGAAACAAGTTTGGAATGGTATCTGAAAACATACTCCAAAATGTCCCAAAGATTAAATTTGTCACTATCACAACCTGACCATCGATTTTCTAAAGCCATTTTTAAAAAAGCACCGTAATTTAATACTACTACTAATAATAATAATTTTCTTCAATCGTAAACAAGTCAGGAAGGAGCATGCTCTTTGCTCAATAACTGCTCAAAGTTCTCCCTTCTTTTTATCATCGCTTCCTTAAATGAGAGTTTAATTTTACAGAATCAGTCAACTTACGATTTGGTAATGGAACGATATTTTTCTTGCCCAGCTGTGTCCCAGAGCTTGAGCTTCAGCCACCGTCCTTGAAGGTTTAAATAGGTTGGTCGGCAGTCCACTCCAATTGTTGGCTCCAATTCATCTGCAAATTGAACTATTCTAGGTTATGTCTCTCTGACATGTTCTTTCTGTCATGACATACTTAGCTGCTTATATTTTTTAAATAACAAGAGTGGGGGCATAGTCAAATTGAATTTTGAAATCACAGATTCATAAAAACTAACTCGAGCTAAAAAGCAAAAAGGCAGTAAATAGCCTTATTCTTGTTATATGTGCCTTATATAAAATTAAAAGATTTAAACATATTAAATTTGCGTGAAAATTTGAAAAAAAAAAATAAATAATCATTAATAAATAGCCATTAATAAATAGTAATAAATAGTCATTAATAAATAGTAATAAATAGTCGTTAATAATTTAGTAATAAATAGTCTTTAATAATTTAGTAATAAATAGTCGTTAATAAATAGTAATAAATAGTCATTAAGAAATAGTAATAAATAGTCATTAAGAAATAGTAATAAATAGACATTAATAAATAGTAATAAATAGTCATTAATAAACAGTAATAAATAGTCCTTAAATAGTCATTAATAAATAGTAATAAATAGTCGTTAATAATTTAGTAATAAATAGTCTTTAATAATTTAGTAATAAATAGTCGTTAATAAATAGTAATAAATAGTCATTAAGAAATAGTAATAAATAGTCATTAAGAAATAGTAATAAATAGACATTAATAAATAGTAATAAATAGTCATTAATAAACAGTAATAAATAGTCCTTAAAATTTATATACATTATATTTATTTTAAATACCGACATATTATATATAATAGTATGGTTGTAATACGAAAATATAATAATATTATTATTGCATGGTCAATGTAATACGGATAAAATGCGAAGTATGCAAGCAACTACGGCAAACAGTTTTTTATGTTTTAAGTTTTGTTTAAACGCAGTATATAATTTAAAATAATATCGTGAATAAATTTTCAAGTATTGATTTAAATTGTACTCTAACTTAGAATATTTAAATTATACTTTTTATATTACATGCAAAAATATTTTCCTGAAGAAGAAAGTTTTGCTAAGCTGCAAAATTTTTAATTGAATAATTTGTAACTTTTGGTCTAAAAATAATTATTTGTTGATAATCTGACTCTTCTATATTTAAGTAATAAAAAATTTGAATTAAACTTCTTTGTTAAATTTAAACGAAATATACTTACTTCCAACGTACTGATCCTCTGTAAATCTGTGCAATAAACAACTTTTACCTACCACTAAAAAAAAATGCAAAAATTTAATTAATAATTTAGAATTTTAATTATCAATTTAAAAATTTGATTGTCAGTTTTAAAAATTAACGATTTAAAATTCTCATTGATAATTTAAAATATTAATTAATCAAAAATCTACAAATTTTTCTTCTTTTCCAAAATAAACCTACACATTTGTGATTATCCTCATTCTTTGTTAAGAGAAAATTCGGTAAACAGAAATTTTCAGTCCTTAATTTTCTACAGCTTTCAAAGTTTTCGGCTTTCGTTTACGTACTTGAAAGGTCAAAAAAGTGTTCGATAAATCAGCACTTAACTTTCATAATCAAATGAATTAATTTTTCGTCAACCTAATACTAATAAACTTAAGGTTTGTGTTACAAATTTGTGCTTTCTTTTAATTAAAAAGAAATTTGTTAACCACTTCGTAAAAATTTCCGCTTCATGTTAAACCTGGAAGGTGAAAATAATCAGGTGGAGGCTGCAAAATTACTAAGAGCATTGTGGTTATCTCTAACGTAAGACTAAAATCGCAATTTTGAAGTAGTTTTGAGAATATAGAAATTATAGACTTGAATTGGCAACAATTATCTATTGTACGTTCTCTATGACTTTAGAAATTTTATGGCTCGAAGGCAGTAAGGGTCATGTTGGCTGCTTTAAATTACATAGCAGTAAAATCCACAGTCTGATATTCACTCCAATCACTCCCAATAAACTTAAATTGCTGGCACTGCGTTGTTAAGACAATACAAAGCTTAACCAGGGGTTTTCATAATCAGTAAAATGTTCTGTTACTGGTGTAGTTTGTGTGTTTTTCGTATGTTTTACATTCCAAGATTGCTTCATGAATCTGGATCGACGACTTAGTATGATCTATGAACCACTATACACTTACATGTAGCCAAGCTGAAATTCGAAACCTGCGGTGGCGCAGTATTGAGATAAACCTAGCGTATTCGAGTTCGACTTCCAACGGTACCAGAAAAAATTTAAAAAAACGCTTATCGACTAACAGCTTAATGCAATAGGGTGGGAGTTGGTTTCCTAAGCCTTAGCAAGATGGGGGGTTTTTTTTGTTTTGTTTTTTTTGGCAAAGGGGGGATTGGGATGAGTGGCCGCCGAAGGCGGCACTGTAATTCCATACAGGGAGCTCAAACAGCGCAACCAGCCGCCGACGGGGAGGGTGGGGAGGTTGGGGAAAAGAGGATTATTCGAGAGTCGACCATACACATCAAACAAAGATGCACAAGTTCAGATTTGCCGGAAAAATATAGATCCACTGTCCTACGGTGACGTAGTAGTAGCGGATTCGTTTATAGCGCCCTTAACACGGGTTTGACACTCAACAGCACCATAGAACACGTGCCGCTTCTCCACCCACCGTAGTCCGGGGTTCTGTTCTCTTTGCAGTAGAAGTTCGAATTTCTCGAGAAACTATAAGACCCGTCACCGCGTGGCCTTGCGCCATAAAAACACGATAAAGCAAACTAGAAATTTAACCCAATCCAGCGGACCCAAAGACGATAATCATAACCACTGGGATGTATGGTCCTTCGAATGTGAAAAATGGAGAAAGGATAAGATGATGGAATTAAAATAAAAGAAGCATTAAATAGAAAAAGTAAAATTAATAAAAAGCGAAAAATTAAATGAACTAGAGAGAGTTTAAAAAAAATAATAAGTAAAGGAGTTACTCCTTTTAATTTATTATAAAAATTAGCGTTACTCATTTTAACTTATTATAAAATAATAAGTTGAGGGGCGAAATAATTAGAAACCTCATTAGTAAAAATTAAAGTCTGGTAAAATGGAGAAAAGAAAGGTAAGGAGAAGAAGAAAAAGTAATTTTTATCAGTAAAATATAATATACATAAAGTTTCGATTTTGTTTTCCCCAAGCGAACCTTGTTATTGACTTCGCTCCATGACATTAATTTTATTTTGTTTTACCTTTTTTCCATCTTGTATACTTCCTTTCCAATTTTCTCTTTCAATCTTACAATTTATTCTATCTTATATTAATTTTCGCTCGTTTCAATTTCTCATTTTGTTCTTCAATTTCCTTTATTTTAATTTTTTTCCCTTTTTTCACATCTAAACTAGTAAAAAATTCATTAGTAATGAAGTGCATTTAGAGGTTCAAAATTTCTTGACTGCAATGGCCGTCTATTAAACTGGCTCGATTAACCTGAACTGCATCCATCGAACTAGCTCGCCTGAACTAATGGCCATCTTAAGACACGAAACTCGAAGCAGCTGACGTCACAGTTATACACCAATATCCAATAAAAAATTTTGAGGATGTAAAATTCATATATAAAGCAAATCATGCAAATTTCTACTTTATACATACTCACACTATACGTACTCGAGTCGCCGATGATAAGGACTTTAAATATGATTTCTGCCCTGTCGTCCATTTGATGTTCGAAGGCAGGAAATGAAAGAGGACCTGTTGTAACTTCAAAGCAATAGCAACACTCCTGGGACTGTAAGAGCAGATAAGCGTTGCTGTCATGTAGAGATAATAATCTATAAAAATTAAGTTGAACTGGAACAATGAAACCTTATCTTCTCTTATCACCCTGGCGACAATTCGAGATGCGATAAGTCGGAAAAGCAAGCGAAAAGGAAGGCAACAGAAGAGACATGATACTGAAATAGTTATTTTTTACCAAAGGAAATGTGTTCACAAAATCTTCATAAAATTAATTTAGAAGATACCATTACCTTCCACAGGGATAACACAATTGCAAAATACTGGTCAACACATAAGACCACCAGGCATCAACAAAAAGTTTTAAAATTATTGGAGGGGGGGAAACACATACTATGAACATTTATATATTACAATATATGTAAAATTGCAATTTATTTCAAATTATGGTGATCTCAGACCCCACGGGCACATATAACTCTATACCAGGGTTGTCCAACTTTTTGGGCAGCTGGCCGCTTAAACATTTTTCACAGATCTCACGGGCCAGAGGTTCCGGGGCGGAGCACCCCACTTTACTAAATGCCTCCCTTCAAAGTTTCATCATGTTATTTGTTTGTTCACTTTGAGATATAGAAAAGGGCACGGATTTATATTGTGCGTTCGAGCTCAGTTGGCGTGTGATACCGTTAGCAGACGGGTTAGTCCATTGCAGTTTAGGGAAGGGCGTCTTGCCGAAACTGGTTTTTCGCGCGGGAAAAACCAGTTCCTCCAAGACGGCCTTCCCTAAACTGCAATGGACTAACCCGCACTGATTATAAAATTTCAATGCGTTTGCTCATTTAAATCTTTTCACTTCATTTACGCCATTTTCGAAAACCATTTTTCGGTATATAACCAATGCTTAACTTATTTTTCTGATTTCTATGCAGTATTTACAAATAGCACATAATAATTATGAACCAAGTAAGACCAATATTACATAATAAGCTAATTGTTTCAATAATACATTTTGTTACGACGTATAATTTTTCTATACTTCCCTGACGAATGCCTGCCACATTAACCATGATAATATGAGTGATTAACAGAAATATGCGTAACTTTGCATTATGGGTAATTATCAACTAAAAATGCATAAACATGTGCATAAAGGCAATGTATATGTATTCTACATGTTTCGCTACTTGCTAAATTACTATAATGCATGAATGTGTATAAACAGTATATGTATACAATATATGCATACTACAGTAATAGAATAAGCCTAATGCCTGACCTTTTTTTTTTCAGAGCACATGCGTGATTACATAAATACATAAAAATTTTGCCTTTAATCATTGCACATAAATAATATATGATTTCGGAGAGGCTTTTATTTAATTAAATAAGCTGCTATTTATTAATGAAGTGTATAAATGTATTTCTTATTTCATATCATACATTTATTATGTGCATTTATTGATACATTATTTGCTTATTAACGAGCAAATATTTTCACATGACCATAGTTCACTATTTTTTTATTGCAGGTAGCGATAAAATGTTTGCTGTCAATCTCCTCGTAGTATTCTCGTTGCCAACTCACTCACTAGCTCCTCTATGAAGGAACCCGAATTTTTTTTTTTTCGCAAACCCCCTGCGGCCTTAGTTTCACAATCCTCAATCTGTCGGGCCTGCTCCTGTTTTCTCGTAAAAGATATCTGCGAAGTTGCTCCCTAGCTTTGCATGTTCTATCATGAAGCCCTCTTTCAGAAACCGTATCCGCGCCCAAACCGTATTCTCGTTATAAAAAAGTTGTACTGAGACAGGAGGCCATTCTTTGTGGTTATGTAAACAATTGATGAAATTCTAAAGTGGCATTTTCTCAAAGATTCTCAATGACTGTTTTAATCCCATTAATTCGATTAACAGTATTAAATAGGTCGATATTCTCTTTTTAAAGATACTTTGAAAGATTGTAATTAGTCCCAACAATTATTTTGAGGCTACAACCAATTAAGCCCATTGCGTTCCAAACACATTGGACTTTAAAAAACATCCGAGAGACACAGATTTAAGTAGTACGATACACTGTGGGTGAAAATAGCTTTTGAGAATTTTTTCTTTAAACGGGCTTGAACACCGCGAATTTCACTTCTCACTGGAAAGGCTCCATCGTAACCCTGTCCTCTTAAGTTGGCTAAGTCTAAACCGTACTCGGTAAACTTTCTTTCTCTGACAGCTGCCAGTGACTCACCAGTAACATCGTAGACGGGAACAAATGTAAGAAAAGTTTCCTATTAGGAACAGTACCTATGCAGATTAAGGCACACTGCTTATTTAAAACGTAACCATAAAAAAATAAGCAAGTGGCGCCAAATCAAAACTATCACCCAGCCATCGTATTTAAAGTCTTCCAAAATAACGCCGACCAAACGGGTGACCACCCACCTATCCTCATACATATAGTCCGTTCGTGGAAAATCGACTAGTGGCATCGTTAGAATTCAAGGGAACTGACTTCACGAGCGGGTTGGTTCATTGCAGTAGAAGGGAGGGCATCATTTCATAACTGGTTTTTCGCGCACGTTTGTCAGTATGAAATGACGCCCTTCCCTTTACAGCAATGAACCAACCCGTTTGTGACGTCAGCTCCCGTGATTCTAACGATACCACTGGTCAATTTTCCGCGAACGAACTATATGCCTTCTGTTCGCGCTAGGTGTCATTTTTTATTTTTTTTACTTCACCGATTTCGGAAATTGGGTGCCAACCCCGACTGAAGCATAAAATCGCCCAAAGATTCTCGACTTCGATACACAATAAAGAAGGACAACGTTCAATAATTATAATAATACTCCTACAATTTTCAAATAATCCATAATAATTATGAATTATTTTAATAATTATTATGAAAATTAAAGCGTTTGAAAAATGGAAGTAATTTTTCACTGTCATTAGCAATCGTTTTAATGAAGGATGATTTATTGACTATTAGTTGTGCCCATCGATATAAACAGTAACTAAATAGACCACATAATGCTATAAAAACGAGCCGTCGTCTGCTACCTAACTGGATGTACGCCCAGGCGAATTGACGTTATTTTGTATGCAATTTTATTGAATTTTGTAACCACAATAGAAATATTTTAAGACAAAAAACTATTAATTGATTATCGTTTAGGACTGAATGCATTTAGTTTTATCTTATGAAACACTAAAATAAGGAAAATATCTTTTAAAAATTCAGAAAACTACCGGTTATGTTCTATATTGCTAACACAAGAAAATGGATTGATATCCATTGTTAAAATTCATCTTTTATAAAAAACAAATATTTTCTAAACATGGTAAACGTTACTTTTATAATCGTGATAACTTTATAAATATATTAATTATATAAATATGCTAATAATTCAAACGACAATATCAATCAATCAACGCTTATTTGTGTAGTGATACCAATGCCATGGCGTGATTAGATGGTGAAACGTTCGAAAGAAAATAAATATTTCTGCCTTCGGTGGGACCTGAACCCACGACCTTCCACTTGCCGGGCGGAGGCTCTACCCACTGAGCTACGAAGGACAATGTATAATTTCTTTACGAACGTATATATATACTGTACGCCAATAAATATTTATTTTCTTTCGAACGTTTCACCATCTAATCACGCCATAACATCGGCGCTGGTATCACTACGCCAATAAACGTTGATGGATTGACATTGTTGTTTGATTTAATCTGCGTAGTGTTCGATTTATATAAAATAAATACATATGCTGCAACGGGCATTTCGATCAATTTAATACCAGTCTCTTTGCAATTTGGTTTAAATAGTAGTCTATGTACTACACCATTCTGCGAAATAACTGGCAACAATATATATACGTTCGTAAAGAGATTATATATTGTCCTTCGTAGCTCAGTGGGTAGAGCCTCCGCCCGGCAAGTGGAAGGTCGTGGGTTCAGGTCCCACCGAAGGCAGAAATATTTATTTTCTTTCGAACGTTTCACCATCTAATCACGCCATACCATCGGCGTTGGTATCACTACGCCAATAAACGTTGATTGATTGACATTGTTGTTTGATTTAATCTGCGTAGTGTTCGATTTATATAAAATAAATATACTAATTATATAAATGTGATAATAATTATTTTATAAATACATAAATTGTTTAAATATGCTAATAATGGTATTTAAAACAAATTACACACAAACGCAGTTTAATTTGAGCAGGAGAAACATTTTACAATTGTTTCGGTGGAAAATCAAGCGTCCACCATCGTCAGAAAATTCGTCCAAACTGATTTGTTGCCACTAAATCAAAAACGAAAAAAAAAAGGTAACATAACAAAAAGCCTGATTTGTGTCGCCATCTATTGTGCAGAATGCTAAGTAAAAGGAAAAGGAACAATTATTGTTGGAAGAAGAAATTATGTTGATTGAAAGAGAGGTTTGTAACAAGAGGGGAAAAAATCGTTCTCAGACGGCTCGTTGACTATTGTACAGGAATTACTGAAGATATGAAAGGCCTCGAAAAAATTGAGATCTGAGGGTGAACGGACTTTTTCAATTATTTTTGCATCGGCAAAACAGAAACGATGGCTATGTTTCCATGAGTGTTTTGCAATGGCCGATTTTTCAAAATCTTGTTGCGAACGTGACAGCAGTTGAAGTTGATGGTCAGAAATAGGTGCTTTAGAAAAATTGAGTACTCCAAAATGCTTTTGAAGTGGAGAGCTGGTGTTCGGAAATGTGATTAAATTCGAAAATTTCTTATCTAAAACAGTTTGTTGTTTTTCGGAAATGTAATGACACCTATCAGCAGTTTTTTGATCCCAGGTTTGGAAGTTGGAAGCAAATTTGGCTAATTTTAAATGGAGATCATACAGTTCCTTTTCAATCCCTGCGATCTTGCACCGAACTTGTTTGATGACGGCCCTGAGAATAGCCATTTTACATGAATGTAACGTTTTTTCCAACCGAAGCTGGTGAGCAACGCTGCATTTTAAGGAAATGAACTTGGGAATGATATTCCGGTTACGGCAATTTAAGAGGAATTTTAAATGTTGAAAATGTTTGCACCGTTTTATACGGAGTTTTGAAAATCTGTTGAACTCCCGAGAATAATCCGCCATTAAATAAATAAATACTGACCGGTGTGATGTAGTACCGCAAGAAATCCGTTGAGGTAGCTAGCGTTGAAAAATGCGAGTTGAGGAATCCAATAATTCAAGAACACGTGGTGAAACTTCGAAGGCGTGAAATAACGTGGAGAAGGAACACTAGTCGAGACGATCACAAAATAAATATCTGTAACCAAAATCCGAAGTAACAGGATAGAGTCAAAGACATCGGTCTGTTATTAGACGAAAACACGTGGCATCAGAAAGGGTAATAAATCGCAAGGCTTGTAAGGCTTTTTCATGAGAGAAATATGAGCGATACACTGCGCAAAATAATATTTAAAACAAATTATAAACGCAGTTTAATTTGAGCTGGAGATACATTTTACAATTGTTTCGGTGGAAAATCAAGCGTCTACCATCGTCAGCAAATTCGTCCAAACTGATTTGTTGCCACTAAATCAAAAACATCACAAACCGGGTGCTATTTGCCTACCACCACATGCCAAATCCGCACACCCACAATCCCAAAAGATGTGCACTTTCCATTGGCTTACCTCCCGTGCTCTGAAATTGTTTTCTTCTGAACAAGCGCTCTCCAAAGAGCTTACACATTTGCAAAACATCGCCTCAAACCGGGGATATCATCCGTCGGTGATCGACCTCGCAGTAAAGAAACTATCCAGAGTTCCCAAGTTCACATCCACTTTGTGCCAAGAAACGGCTCCCACCAAAGAAACAATCTGCATTCCGTTTGTGCCAAATCTTTCATCTAGAATCTCCTCCATCCTCCGCAAATTTAATTTCCGCGTTATTTTCAAGCCAGGTAACAAACTTGGTGTTACCCAACTAAAAGACCAGATTCCTGACCACAATAATTTTGGCATTTATAAAATAGATTGTGAATGCGGATTGTCCTACGTTGGCCAAACACGTAGAGCCCTGCGTTTCAGACTCAAAGAGCACCAATCGTACGTTCACAAACAAGATTTTGAAAAATCGGCCATTGCAAAACACTCATGGAAACATGGCCATCGTTTCTGTTTCGCCGATGCTAAAATAATTGAAAAAGTCCGTTCACCCTCAGATCTCAATTTTTTCGAGGCCTTTCATATCTTCAGTAATTCCTGTACAATAGTCAACGAGCCATCTGAGAACAATTTTTCCCCTCTTGTTACAAACCTCTCTTTCAATCAACATAATTTCTTCTTCCAACAATAATTGTTCCTTTTCCTTTTACTTAGCATTCTGCACAATAGATGGCGACACAAATCAGGCTTTTTGTTATGTTATCTGTTTCGCCTTTTTCACTTTTTTGGTTTTTGATTTAGTGGCAACAAATCAGTTTGGACGAATTTTCTGACGATGGTGGACGCTTGATTTTCCACCGAAACAATTGTAAAATGTTTCTCCTGCTCAAATTAAACTGCGTTTGTGTGTAATTTGTTTTAAATATTATTTTTGCGCAGTGTATCGCTCATATTTCTCTCATAACATAATGTTATTGATATGATTTTTACGTAATTAAGTTATTCAAAAATTTACACGATGTGCCTAAAAGCTTCCAAAATTCAGATGATTAAATTTGTAATTCCCGTGTGGGTTAAAATTTTTAACAACTCGTATTTCTAATTTCATGTTTAATTTGCATTTTTAAAGTTTCAGTTTAATTTTTGTTTGTAACTATTCTGTTCACGTTGTAATTCTATCTCTTTGCCATGTAACTGATAGTTTTTCTGGAACTCGCTTTAAAACGCAAATTAATACTTCCTTTAAAGGAAAGAACTGTACAGTTATGCATAAATAAAATTCGTGAAAATGTTATTTTGATCGAAGTTTCCATAATAAAAATACAGCAAGTCATTATGCACACAATGGCGTACGCAGGGGGTGTTGATGGGGGTTGTAACCCCCATTGCAATGAAATTTTGTATATTTAACATATGAGTATCTGTAACTCCCCATTGAGCCTATAACCCCCCTTATGAACTTTCTGCGTACACCTATGTCTGCACAAGTTTTGGGAAAGCTGACTCTACTTATGGACAATCTATATTATATAATTATTCATATTTTTTTTGGACCATTCATATTGCGGAATAAACTTTTGTTTAGTGAACATGAGGTTGTAAGTCCAAAGTGAATTACAGTAATTGATAACATGACGCGATGAAAATGCATTATCTTAAATGTGGCTTTATTGGAGATGTGCGTTAAATAGGAACTGGAGAGTGAATGGGAATGCCTTAAACTGAATGAGAATAACTGATGCACATTCTTCGTTCTGTGAATAAGTAAACAGCCCGAGGGTTGCATGGAGGTAACGAGTTGACATAGCATGTGTCTAACCCAGGTTTGATACCAACGGTAATGGAGGATATGGGCCATTTCTTTTTCTGCCCAATGCGGTCTAAAGTTCGGATATTTCGGTGACAGAGGTTAAGATTATCATTCTCTTCACCGTTTTCGTTTATTGAATGATTGGTTGACTTAGAGAATGGTAGTTTGTCCAAAAATACATTTTTAAAAACTTTTTACTGAGCTTGAAACCATGAAATTTGTAATTATTTGGCGCCATTCTTCCGTCGGGCATCGACGAAAAATTTTTTCTAAATCGCCAAATTTTAACACTCTCTTATGCAACTAAAGATACATTTGACTAATCTTAGGTGACTCGGAGAGAAGGCAGACTTTATTTACATAAGGTGCTTAATATTTTAATTGTGGTATTTAATTAAATTGGAAAAAATTTAAAACAAAATTTTAAAGTTATAACAAAATTTTCAATATTAATTTACTTTTAGTTTAATCAAACATACATTTTTTTTATAACGATAAGAATTCATTCTCCATAAAAATGAATTTAGCTACATCCGGGACTAATGCTGCAGTGAAATTTCGCTAATTGGCGTGTAATACCTGTGATGGTAACCATCTATAATTGAATCGCAGTAGACCGAAATATAAAAGCACTTACATTAATTAATGCCATTTAATCGTACAATTAGATCGTGAA
>QLNU02013614.1:8157088-8178878 GCA_006491805.2 Dysdera silvatica
GGGGGAACTGAGAAAAATTATTACCTCCTTCTCAAAGCTGTCGAGAATTTTAGTGAATGTACAAGATACCAAAACGCTACAAAAATAATTGATACTGCTTGACAATTAGTAATGAGCTAAAAAGTACCTTATTTTAAAATGTGACTGTAAAACTTTTGAAAGTAAATGCATAGCAGGTTCGAGCAAATAAAATTTTTGAACGGCTAAGGGGATCTCGAGCCCCTCTGTCCCTCCCATATAAGTGGCCATGTATAGAACTAGCCTCATGTTACCGTATTAAGCATACTTTAATGAAATGCGTTGCGGGTGCAACTTGAATTTGGTGTCAATTTTCTTTTTTCTTTCTTGGGTTGTTATGAGCTTGGTAAATGGGTACTCGTTTGATGTAATCTTAGAATCAAACAACAATGTCAATCAATCAATGTTTATTGGCGTAGTGATACCATCGGCGTCGGTATCACTACGCCAATAAACGTTGATTGATTGACATCGTTGTTTGATTTAATCTGCGTAGTGTTCGATTTATATAAAACAATCCTAGAATGTTAGACCTAAAATGCCTTATTTTTTGAGTGAGTAGGTGGAGCAATTCTTCCTCCACAACTATAAGTGTATGCAGAAAGTTCATAAGTGGGGGTTATATAGGCTCCAGGTGGGGGGGGGTTGCCAGGCTATGACTGGCAGGTAAAATCCATGAGCATATGTAGACTGTTCATAGGGAGGGGCTATAGGCTCAATGGGAGGGGTTACAAAGCTACAACTCTCATATTCCTATGTTAAATATACAAAATTCCACTACAGTGGTGGGGGGGTGGGGGGTCACAACCCCCATCAACACCCCCTGCATACACCAGTGCCTACAATCTTCTCCATTACTTAGAAACTCTCCTCTTTGGTAAAAAATATATTACCGCCATTTAGGGTGCCCCATTTAGATTATTTTATACCTTAGAAATCTTGTTAAAACGTTTTTTCTTTATTCTTAAATTGAAAAATCTCAATCACATAATTGGTTAAAATGTGTAAGCTGGAGTCAGTGGTGTATAAAAGATGAAGGTTTTGGGGTTCAAACCCTTCCCTTCTTAGCTTAGAAATATGCATTTTCCCTTTTGTCATCAAGTCATAGGATTTTTTCGAAGCTACATGTTGGGCGCGGGGCAATCTCATAATTTTTGAATTGCTATGTCCCTTGTTTGAGCCTCGGAAGTGATTTGTAGAACTATTGTTAAAAGTTGATGATGACACTGTTATATGACCAGTGATGTCGCAAGTTATTTTTTTGGGTGCCACTCTAGTTGTTACGCTCGCCACTTTCAGATTATTGATGTTGGGTTCATTTCTGAGTAAGCTTGGATGGGTTATAAATGTTGTGGGTCAGAAGTTGCACCAAGTTGTCGATTCCATTCCTGACGACATATGTGAAATAGGCAAATGTTATCTTTTAATAATTGCTTCAATTTATGAAAGGTAGGATTCCCAGAAGCATCACTGATGCCAGGGCCCTATTACTGGCAGGGCAGATCGTACAACTGCCCAGGACCCACACATTTTAGGAACCCCCAAATTTTTTCATTGATTTTTTATTTCTTAAATTTTACTTTGTTTAAAAATGTATCTTATCCTAATCGCGAAATAAAAGTTAGAATTTTTTTTATTTCCATCTGATTTAGTAACAAAAACTATGATAACCACTACCTAACTCGCAACTGTTATGGCAGTTAAATATCTAACTTCAAATTCTTACCTCCATGGTTATATTACTCTTTTGGGGGGGAATTAGTTGGGACCCAAATTCTTTTGTCTGTCTTAGGCTCGAGATTGTGATGGTCAGCCACTGACTATGGTAGCAGTTTTATCCAGTTTTTGCCCCTCAAAATGGCGCAGTCTAGTATTAAGAGCATAGGCTGGGCATCAAGTTATTTGAGCCGTGGGGACGCCAAGGCGCCCAATAATTGAAAAATTGTAATTTTGCATGTATTGCAATGTATAAATATATAAGATGTACTTCCCTTCCTCCCCAACCTCCAAAATTTTTTTAAAACTTTATATTTTTGGTCAAAGGCATCCTTATGTGCGTGCCTATTGATTAAGTTTGACAGTTGTTGGTCTTCTTGTGGAAGTTAAAGTTTGATAAAACTGCTTTGGTTTCTACATTTCTATTAGGTAATTGATAATTGTTTTATTGGTTGAGTAGATACGAATTATATTAGTTTTTGTTAAAAATCTGAATTAGGTGATTACATCCATCTCGCCATCCACGAATCGACCGATTGCCGAGGTTGTGCAAGGTAACCTAAGTGATTATGAAGCTGTGCGAAAAGCCACACAAGAAGCATGGTTACAGTGGGCAGACATTCCCGCACCTCAACGTGGTGAAATTGTGCGTCAGATTGGAGAAGCACTCCGAGCAAAGAAACATCAGTTGGGGAAGCTTGTTTCCTTGGAGATGGGAAAGATCCTTCCGGAAAGCGAAGGAGAGGTATGCAGAGTTACAGATTATTTCTTTTCAGCAGCTATACGTTCTACTTGTTTCTCACTTTTCTTTTCAGTTATATTTCTTTATTATAAATAAGAGAAAGCATTGTTGCCAATAGGGCTAACTTTTACTATTGTATCTTCTTAGTGTTTAATTGTGTATCTTCTTAGTGTTTAATTGTGTATCTTCTTAGTGTTTAATTGTGTATCTACTTAGTGTTTAATTGTATATCTACTTAGTGTTTAATTGTGTATCTACTTAGTGTTTAATTGTATATCTATTTAGTGTTTAATTGTGTATCTACTTAGTGTTTAATTGTGTATCTACTTAGTGTTTAATTGTGTATCTATTTAGTGTTTAATTGTATACTTGGTATTTGTGTATTCACTTAGTGTTAAATCGTACATAAATTTAGTGTTTAATTGCGTATTAACTTATTATAAGGTATTTTCTTTGTTGTTCATGATGTGGCATGTAGCATGGTTGTATTAATAGTTGCTAGTAGCAGAAGGATGGATTTTACTGTAATGCAGAAGTTGCAGCCTTGTTAATGATCATGAATTTAATCCTAGCTTCAGTAATGCATGGAAGGTCTACTTGAACTCCTCATTAATAATCATCTCTTTTCAATTTTGCCCTCCATTTCTTATCCTCTAAATAATTTTTTCGACAATAGGTGGCGCAGCTGTCAGATAACCAAGATCACTATAAAATGGCAACATTTGGAATTCATTTCAGTCCATTTAGGCAAACTGCACTGCACATCAGGAAACGTGTCGATGCACTTTATATGTAACTTCTGAACCTATGATCCACGATGTTGTTAATAATCTTCAGTGTACTAATTTATTACTTATGCTTTTGAGCACTTCAGTTTCTGAGTTAAGCTTTATACTTTGCACTCTCAATCTGGGTTGGCTTTCTGCTGGCAGAAACTGGTTTTAACCGGCAGAAAGTGGGAGAAACTGGCAGAAACTAATAAAAGTACTTAAAATAGTGTTGTATTATTTAGTAAATGAAAGATTACAAATATATATGTTTATTACAATAATTTAATATATTATAAAGCTTTATAGTAATTGTTTCAATAATTAAAGTGTTTTAAAAATTAAAAAATAGAGTAAATCAAAGATTTGTTACAAAAACCATCTTTTGAAGGCCATATTATTTCACTCAAGGCCCATTTCATCTCATTTATCTTCTCTACCTCATTAGACTTTTGGCTATAAAATAAAAAGCAACAACACTAACAGACTGGCTGTAAAAAAAAGCCTTAGTGGTTTATGACTAATCGAATAAGCTGTATTACAGTGAATGAACCACACTTTTTGTTTTTAAGTCTGTTGTAAAGCATGTGGTATCTGTTCAGAAATATTTGAGAAATCGTTACAGACAAGGTGCTTGGCTAAAGGAATACATAAACACTGTAAAGCCACAAATACGCAACAATATAAGGTGGAAAAGATTGCTTGGAATATAATAGATCAGGAATAGGAATATAATAGATTGCTTGGAATAATCGTTCATAAAGAATCATCCGTATTACTCGCAGATCATGAAAATTATATGGATGATAAAGGTGCTGTTCAAGTCATAAATAATCAGATGATTAATAAAGATGTAAAAAGACTTGTTGCAGCTTTTAAAATCTATTGCTGTTGCCCTGTATATGATCGGAAAAGGTGACTTTCTATTGCAGATTCTTGTCAAATTTTGTTGACACTAATGGATGATGATAATCTCATAAAAATAAATCAAAATGTAAAAATTAGACTTAACCGGACAATAACGACATCATATGCCAGTTTATATGCTTCACCCAAAGTACGAGATAGGGTTTTTTTATTCTTCCCACATTGTTTCTTTAGGTCTTGAGCAGCGTTTAAGCTGCAGTCGCATTTTTTGCAAAATGCGGCAACTTGCTCAAACATACAAAGAAACAATTATTGCCCGTCACGGTAATGTGACAGGCATTTTTAACCACAGTTTATTCTCTGAAAACAGGATTCCTCGATTCCAGAATATCCGTTTTGCACTTCAGCGATCTTTTCTTGTTCCTTTTTGTTTCCTCTTCAAAATTCTTAACAGCACCTGTTAAGCATCGTTGATATAAATAATTTCATTGATACGATTTTTCGAGCAACGAAAGCAACTAATATTTTTTAGCATTTGGCTACAAATTATTTTCCCATTTTAGCATTTTTGCGACAGCATGTTTTGTTTGTTTGTTTGTTTGGCTTTTTTATGGCGCAAGAGCATCTGGGCTATACTGCGCCAAACATGGTAAAATCAAAGACTGTAGTAAAAGCCAGTACTTTTTAAAAATTTTAAAACGTGCGTATGGTCAGCATGGTCATTTAAAATGTCAGACAGTGATGAAGAGTTAAAAGTAAGAGTGCGGGCAAGTCTATAATAGGGGCATTGAGTTAAAATGTGTAAAACACTCATGGGTTCATTGCACACTTGGCAAATTGGTGCTGGTTTTCCTTCCAACAGATGTCTATGGGTGAGATGGGAATGCCCAATGCGAAGTCTAGCAAGGAGAACCTCCTCTTTCCGATTTTTACGGTATGAGGAGGGCCAGTTACCAATTGTATGTTTAATATTACGCAATTTGTTATTGGTTTGATGATCCCATTCTTCTTGCCACTTTTGATTCACACAGGTCTTGATAATTGGCTTCAGGTCAGAGAAAGGAAGAAGCTGGCTAAAAGTAAGTACAGCATGCTTTGAGCCAGCTTAAACCCTGGTCATGAGTGTTGTACCATTTGTGGTCAATTGCATGTCACATTCATGGTAATTGCGCTGACTCTAGGAAGGGAATTATTATCTAATGTATCGCACCCTTGCGACGAAAGTGTTACAACTAAAAAAAAAATCTCAATTTTCAGAAAACTCAAAAAACTGTTTCTCTCCTGAATTGAGGGATGTTGCGTTCATCTAATGACATGTGCCAACTTGTGGAAATCCGAATAACTTATATCCTAACGTTTTGCACGGCAGGATGCAACACTGTTTTCTACATCTGGTTGTAACATTAACTCATTTTCACTGAATTTTGAGTTGTAATGCTTTCGTGGAAAAGGTATAATATGGATAATTCATTGTTCTATTATTTTTATCTTCTATCTAATGTTTTCTGTTAGAAAATCTGTGGGCAAATCAAATTAGACATTAAATTTATAAACACCGATTATATTTTAGCTAAGTTGCATAAACATGACATCATTCTAATGGAAGGAAAAAAAAATTGTCAATTGCTTATTTTGACAGTGCTGCTGCCATCTAGTAGTAAAAATAGGAACTCTTATTGTATTTTGGACAGCAAAACCAAGACCGTTCAGCCAGTTTTTTTAAGAGAAACTGAACATCATTAGAGACAGTTAATCAAAACCAGTATGAAAAAGAACTGACAAATATGAGAAAAAACTTTAACTTCCCCAAAAGTGTCATCGATGTGTTTGCTAAAAAAGCAGGAGATTGGAACTCACATACTGATGTGTAACGCAGTGTAGTAATATATTTTTTCCTTTTGTTTTTATATCCCAAAAGTAAGTATATTGTTTGCCTAAAGGAAAATATCAACACCTCACTGTAGCAGAATAAGTATATCTTATTTTCCCACCATCATGACAGACCACGCATCTTGTACCTACGACTTTGAAAGAAGTATTTTGCCTTTTAAAATGTAATAAATATTTTGAAAATGCAATAACATTCGAATTATAGGATACTGGCAATTACAAGAGGTTTATAATCATAGAGTCAGGAAACATAAGTATGTCCTTCCTACATATTTATAATAGGCCATGCCCCTTGTGTGCAGACTTTGAGTTTTCTTTCCCCCTCCATCTTCTCCATCCTTTTGCTACCTCCATGGTTTAAGAGTTCTTTGTTGAGATGTTTGAATTCGGTTTCAAGTTATGTTTCTCTAATTAATTCTCTGTTCAAGGCTTTCACTTAAAGTGTGAATTTCAAATTAGCACTGATACTTAGTGTTTATTACTTAAATTTTGAGTGTTTATTACATGGATGCAGAATGTGCCGTATTCTGACTACTAGACAAAATTGGCCACCAGCAGACAATTTCCCAGGCTGGGGGAAAAGGAGGAAAAAAAAGAGGGCAAAAGAATTTTTTTTTTTTCAAATTGACCACCAATGCAAAAGTTTAGGGGGGACATCCGAACCTTAGGGGGAGCCAGAATTAAAAAAAGTTGCCATTTTATTAACATTTTTTGGGGCCACAAAATATTTAGGGGGAGGCCAGGCCTGTCCTATCCCCTCTTCCTACGGGCCTGGATAAAAGGGCCTCCAAAAGTGATTAGGTCCAAGGACTACAAACACGTTAGGACATCGCTGCCTATTATTGTGACATAAAACTCACCAGACAAATTTTGGTACCACTGCCAGACAGTTTGGAACTTTATGCATATATATGGTTTATTACTTAAATTTTGGGTGTTTATTACTTAAATTTTGAACACCAATGTACTTTATTTCCCCTTCATTCGATTGTCATTTAGTTTGCATTATTTACATTTTTACCAACTTCGGCGCTTAATTTTTTTTAGGTGCAGGAATATGTGGATGTTTGCGATTATGCAGTTGGATTGTCTCGTATGCTGGAAGGAAAAGTGTTTCCTTCAGAAAGACCAGGCCATGCCTTGTTGGAAATGTGGAATCCCTTGGGTACTATCGGCATTATTACAGCATTCAATTTTCCAGTAGCTGTCTACGGCTGGAATAATGCTATTGCTCTTGCTTGCGGCAACACAATGGTTTGGAAAGGTGCTTCATCAACATCTCTCATTAGCATCGCCGTGACGAAAATTGTATCTTCTGTGTTCGAGGTGAAGTTAATGCATATAAATTTCCAAAGGAAATATAATCATTTGCAAAATCTATTTCATTTGAAAGCTTTATATCTGCGGAAGTGTGCCTTCGGCCCTTTTTTACGATTCTGGGACCCTATGGGTGGTGCAGTGGTAATATGCTCATCCAGCGTACCGTTACTGTAGGTTGGACACCCAATGGCAGAAAATAATATATTTTTTTTTTTTACCAAGTAACTGCTTACTGTAGTGTATAGTGTTGGCTTCCCAGACCTTAATAAGTTCGGATTTCTTGAAAATAATGTAGATTTATTGCTTTACTGTATCATATTGGTAATGCATATCTCCATCATGCCACTAACTGGGTTTGATTCCCTAATGGTGTTGTATGCAGTCTTGTTTTTCTGCCCAATGTGGTTCAGGGCTTAGTTCCCTTAGCGGCAACAGTTTGGATTACTTGAAAAAGTTTAAACCCTGGTTCAACATGGCCGTTGTTGGCTTTTTTTTTCCCCTGAAGGGGAATAATTGTTCTGTCAGGAAACTGGTTGTAAAACTTTTTACAATCCAGCAAACTAGTTGTTAAACATTTGACAACTCACTACTAGATTTACCTTATCACCAAATTTAGTACTTGCTAAAAGCTGTGTTTGTGAAACACGCATCGTGGATAGAAGGGCAAAACAACATCGATGGGGTAGCATTAGGAATAATAGGTCCCTAATTATCTTCTATAATAATGGGGTTGATTTTCCAACCAGTTTGGTTATTTGTGAAAGTAATATTTTGGAGGCCTCATTGAATATTGGTCCCGTCTCAGATGACATACCATGAAACCTCATGATGAAAATGAACAAAACCACAGTCAAAGTAGTTTTAATTTTGTATTTATAATGTCTTGAAATATTAGCTGATTTTGTGACTCTTTTTTTTTTTAAATACCACGTAGGCCAATCAACTGCCTGGTGCTATATGCTCTATGATATGTGGTCCTTCCGATGTTGGAGCAGCCATGTCAAAGGATCCTAATCTCCGTTTGATATCGTTTACGGGGAGCACGCAAGTTGGCTTGCAAGTTGCACTTGAAGTGCAGAAGCGATTTGGAAACAAATTACTGGAATTGGGGGGAAATAATGCCATAATCGTCGCTGACGATGCAGACTTGGACATGGTCATCCAATCAGCCGTTTTTGCATGCGTCGGAACAGCTGGACAACGATGTACAACCACTAGGAGAATCATTGCTCATGAAAAAGTACAAATAATAATATCACTCTCGTTTTTGTACCACAAGTGATTTATTGTGATGATTATTATTTTCATTAGCTGTATAAATTTAGTGTTCTCCTTGATTAGGTTTACGATCAAGTCGTAGAAAGGCTGAAAAAGGCATATGCCAAATTGAGAATCGGAGATCCTCTTGAAACTGGTACTCTGTATGGTCCTATGCATAGCAAAGATGGTGTCCAGAGCTTCGCAAATGCCGTTAAGAAGGCTGTGGAACAAGGAGGACATATAGAAAGTGGTGGAAAAGTAATTTTTATTTTATTTATAAATTGTTAAAATTCTCACCATCTGATATCGCTTCGTTACGTTTAAATCCACAGCTTCCCTGTTTAATTAGGTTTAAACGTGAATAATTTAGAAGTCATACTACAGTTCCAATGTTTATTTATTTTTTTTTTCTGCTTTAAACTCTATGGTGGCATGGTGGTGATGAATTCACATAGTTGACCTGGGTTCAGTTGCAGTAGTACTGCAGAATCCCTGCAGTTTTTCTGGGTTCCACCATTGTCTGGGGTTTATCTCCCTAAACAACAAAGGTTTGTATTCCTATAGAAACAGTAGGTTCTGGTGCAGCATGATGTTTGCAGTCCTTGTGGCGTAAAAACGCAAACCAACTGTGCCATAGTAGTAATGCTTTTATCTACGATGCAGAAAATCTGAGTTTGAATCTTAAGTCTTAGTGAACTTATGTTTGTTTGTTCTTACCGATCCATAGTTGAGATTCGATTCCATAGATGACAAGTTCAGGTTCCTTGGGCAGTATGATCTTACCAATCATTTTGCCATAAAACATATAATTATATATTATAAAAGATTACTTTTATGAAAGAATGCGAGCAGAGTTTAACCATGAGGATAAATCAGATTTTAAAATGAATGATTATGGTGTACCACATGGTTCCATTTTGGGTCTTCTATTATTCTGTTTATATATCAATGACATGTTGAATGTAACGGCTGAGGGGGAGAGAACACTTTTTGCAGATAATACAAGTATGATATTATGGGATACTGATTTAAATAGATTAATGGAAAAGACAAGGAGTAATATTGATGAAATGGAAGAATGGTTTAGAATTAATGAATTAAAATTAAATGTCAACAAAACAAATATAATTTCCTTCAGAAATAAGAATAAAAATTAACGAAATTAGATGATAGACCGGAGATATTAATAAATGGTGAATGTGTTAATGTTGTTGAAAAAATTGAATTTTTGGGAGTACTAATAAATAAGGACTTAAATTGGAATGATCATATAAATAAAATAAAAGAAATTAGTAAAGGTTTAGGAATAATAAAAAGGTCACAGGATCATTGCCAAAATCTAGTTTAATATTATTATATTATGCTTTTGTTCATTCTTTCTTAATATATCGTAACATTATAGGGGGGAACGTGAGTACGACAAACCTAAGGTTAATGCAAAAATAACAGGAAAAATTCATTAAAGTATTATTTTGAAATCAATATAGGGATTGGAAAAGAGTTTTGGAGGACTTAGGTATTTTGTTGGTGAAGAAGTTGAATAATTATTATATATTAATTAAAATTTATGAAAGATTAAAATATAAACACAATGAGAGAATAGACATACCACATAAACGATCGAGTGGGCGCCCAAGACTGAGGGGGATAAGGGGATCTTTGTGTGCTAAGAATTTGATTAGAGAAAACAAGAAATGGTATTGATTACAGGGGTCCAAAATTGTGGAACAAATTAAATGAACAGATGAGAGAAATTAATGATTTTGGGGAATTCGAAAGGACATTGAAGGGGAATTTAGTAAGGAACTGGGAGTGAGGTGATCAGGGGTGTGCCAACAGGGGAGGGAGCAAGGGTTTTTTTTCACACCACAATCTTGAATTTGGGTTGAAAGGCCCAACATCAAGGAATACTATTAAAATTTTAATTTCAAAAATATCATTAAACATTTCCACTAATGTAGCAAAGCTGAAAGAAACTTAGATTTTAATTTCGTTTTCTGTCAATAAATGTCAGCACCATATCGTCAATAATACTGCTTTAACAGTGTTCCCTGGCATATCAATTGTTGAAAAAAATTAGCGTCTCTTTACCTGTATATTTTTTTTCAGTCTTTGTGAAACTATCGATCTTAAAGCCTGGTGCTCTGCGAAATCAGTAAAATTGTAAATCATCATTCAAATGGATAAAATTCTTTTCTTGTATTCTGGCAATTTTCTTCCACCCCTTGGTGTTTCCATTAATGAGATTTGACTATATCTTAAATTGTTGTGTATGTCCTATATGCACCATTTGTATTTTTTTTTTCTCCTATGATCGGACTGGACTAGAACAAATATGAGAGATTTGCCAAAAACTTTTAAATGTTCACTTAGAAAAATAATTTAAAAAAAAAAAAAAGTGTAGTAGGTGATTTTGATTTGATTTACCCAGATTGCAGATAACTATGATTTTACTATAGTAGTACATGTTTCCATTAGGTGATTGACAGACAGTAAATAATTTATATAGTTGTCAATCATTGCCTTTTGAATGTTACTAATTATGAATGCGTGCTTCCATTAGACTATCGACGGACCAGGAAACTTTGTGCAGCCAACAATCATTACCGGACTTGCTCACGATGCAGAAATAGTTCATCAGGAAACTTTTGCTCCTATCGTCTATATTCTCAAGACCAAAAGCGTTGATGAAGCAATCTCGTGGAACAATGAGGTCGAACAAGGACTGTCTAGCAGCATATTTACACAAAACCTGGGCAACGTTTTTAAAGTAAGTGGCGTCAAAAAGAGCTTTTAAAAATTCACATTGATCATGTAATAGATAATGCATTTTTTTTTTGCTTCAAACTACATTTTTAAATTTCTTATATTTATTTATATAGTAAAATTCCAACTATCCAGGCCAGTTGCGACTGAGACACATCTATATAATTGGAAATCCTTATAATTTAGTATAGTCATGTTATAAAGGGCCTGCAGGATGATTAATTTGGACACTATAAAGTCAAAGATTTTTCTAGATCAAAGACTAGTCCAGTGGTTCCCAACTGGTGGTCAGCCACAAATAGTGTATGAGTCATTATTTAAAAAAAATATTCAAAAATTATTATTAAATATTAAAATTAAATATAAAAATGAAAGGCATGGTATATTTTTAGTATTTTGTTCCCTCCACTCTTGAAGAAAAGATGGCTACGCTGTTGTACGTAGGGACTTTCTGTTGAAATGTAGGAACTCTCCATTGCTGCTAGTAGGGATTTCACCTTGACAGCACTGTTTTGTTTGGCTTTACTGTTGGCAACACTGCTTTGTTTACTTCTAATACATCTACATCATCCTTGGCCAAAACGAGTTGGGAACCACTGCTTTAGTTAAAGAGTTGGAGGGTGGGGAGAGACTTGCTGACTTAAATCGGTAGACTCAAATTTTAAATAAGTTTTATTTTAGTCATATCGATTGTTGCTGGTCAAAAACAATTTAGTGGTGGGGGATGTCATCCTGAGATAGGGTGAGAAAAGATTGAAAACCATAGGCGAAAGATCCAAGATTTAATCAGATTCTATAGGAATTCTGCATATCGTAATGAATGGGTCCCAGAAATTCTTAGGTATTTACTTGAAATAGCATAACGTAGAGCAGTGGTCGCCAATGGGTGGTCTGTGAGAAAATTTTTGTGTTCCTCAGTAAAATCTGGATATTATTTGCATTTTTAATGTTTTATTAATAATAAAACAAAAATAATAGTCTAAGAAATTCTCGTATTCTGAATGACAATTTTCGTCTTTATATTGCACCAAATTCACGAAATGTGGTCCGCGGGATTTAGTGGTCCATGAGGTCCGAAAGGTTGACGACTGCTGACGTAGAGGATCTGTGGATAATTTGAACATTTTTAATTTTCAAAAAATTAGTTTAATTAAACTTTTTCTCGGTCCCTTTCAATTTTAAATGCACCCATATCCAAACTTACCCAATTCTAAATTTTTGTGTGTAGTTCATTTGGCTTCATATTACTGAAGTATTTTTTTTTGACTTGGAGGATTACTGTTGAAATTCAAAAAATGCAAATATATTTAGGATTGAGGAGTAAATGATTTTCTAATTAACTTTCATTGAATTGCGAAATGACTTACAGTTGGAATTGTAGTATTTATTATTTATTTTACAGGACATAAAACAATATATATTCTTTGATTATAATGACGTTTATAGTGTTCCTTAAAGAGGCATTCAATATAGGCCAGCCGCCAAACTGGGGCCAGCAGGGGTGCAGCCCCAGTTGCCCCATTGAACTATTTATATATGTAGAACTATAATAACATAATGTTAAAATATAGAAAATTGTTAAATATTTATGTATAAACTGTTTCTATATATATTTGTATAGACTGTTTTTTTATAAATCTTCCTCTCCCACCCAATTTCCCCTTCATAAAATTTAATATACAAACCTTGATAAAAAAAAAAAAAAAAGTCATCTGGGGAACGTCAAATTTATTTAGGTTCATAGTGACATAATACTTAAATCGACATTGTTTCTGATAATTGTTTTATACTCGTGAGTCTCTGTGTACCCTGTGTTCCATATGCCTTTTGTCGTGCCCCACTTTCTCCTTCAATCTGGCTACAGAGCTGATTCAATGATTCTATTAATACCCGTCAATTGCAGCTCCTTGGACCATTACAGAAGGATGATTTTTTTGAGTTGTATCACTATTTCATCAGAATTACAATATGTATATTTTGTGTGCGTGAAATGTGATGTTTAAAACTAAAACATTTAGCTTCAAACTCAAATGATTCTTTTTTACATATACTCCATCTCTGTTTTCATACACAGGTCCCCTTTTTACCAATTTCGGTAATGTATTCACCAGTGGGCCATTTGCATCATGTGTAGGACCTGATTTATTTCAAGTCTTCATTAAGTTTCATTTAACATTTCATCCCAAACTGACGTCAACATCTCAATAAGTTCAACGATGGTTATGAAACACATCGAGTAGAATTTGATTGGGTATACCTGCTTGTGTAAATATCCAGTGATCCGAAGATCAGGTTTAACCACTTGTACTCCACTGGTGGTGTTACAATGGTAGCGTAGGTCACTATCCACTCATATTAAATTTTTGCAGTGCAAGAAAGTTAACCATTTACCCCCCTTACCTTATCTTCGAATGTGGAACATGATATCAGATGACCATAGTCCATGGATTGATCCTATACGCCTTATGAGGTTCGAATTTCTCAGTAAAATGTAGGTTCCAGTACAGTATGGCTATTGTTGTCCTTGCATCATAAAACACAAATGATACCAGGTAAGTATCGGGGCAGATACAGAATTTCCTGTTAAGGGGAGTCAAGGACAGAATTTGCAATGGTCTTGGAATAACACCCTTCATTTTTCATGAAAGTTGGAATTTTTTTACAGGGGGAAAATTTATTTTGGGGGGTCATAACTTGTGTCCGTGCTTGGTAACTGTAGAAGGAGTTGGAGTGGGGGGAGGGGAGGCAGTTGACATTTATTCAAATGAGATTAATTTTGTGTAAATGATTTAAGTGATATTTTGGTTAATCTTGCAGTTTTCATTGTGGTAACTGAATAATTTACTTGACTGTTTTAGTGGATTGGACCAAAAGGCTCTGATTGTGGCGTTGTGAATGTAAACATTCCAACCAGTGGTGCCGAAATTGGTGGAGCATTTGGAGGTGAAAAGGTAAATATGCAATTTATTGGGCGATTATAACTTCTTTCATATTTTAAGTACCTTCTACGGAATGTGTTTATTGACACTAAGGAAATGGGCAAAATTATTCTTTTTGGGAATGTATTCGGTTTTGCCAATTTCTTAAAGAGAATGCGTTCCGTGGAGAGTAACTCTTATTCTTTAAACGCAATTTGGGCTTTAGGGCTCATCCACTTTAGAAGTCGGTCTTTGGGACTCATTCGCTTTACAAGTTGGTACTTGGGATTAATTACACTTTGCAAGTCAGTCTTTGGGACTCATTCACTTTCGGAAATGTCTGCCATTTTGTGTCATTCATTGAAAAGTGAATTATCATTCTTTGTCGTGGTTCCCACGGTCCTTGAATTTTTTTACCAAGTCGTGACCCTTGAAAAGTACTTGAAAACTGTCAAAAATGTGGTTGGTCCTTGAATGTTTCCCAAAACCTTTTTTCAAGTTTTGGCAAAAGAAAAAAAAAGGGATATTTCCCTTATTTCCAATGTAGTAACAATGTAAGGTCCTTGGAAAAAATTATTTGGTCCTTGAAAAGTCCTTGAATTTCATCAGGACAAAGGAGTGGGGACCATGTTTGCGTCTTTCTCATTCACACCTTTCTGCTTCTGATTTACAGTAACGTTAGGGCTTTTTTAATTTTTTTATTTACGATGCAAATGAATTACAGGCAAGAGTTTCTGTTAGGAGAGCAATCAAATTGACACACACTTAAATTATTTTTGTTTTAATTTGGCGGAAATTGAGCATTAGGGCAGTGGGAATGATAATTTGGACCTTATTTTTGTGTGTGGGGCAACTTCCATATATATATATATATATGTTCATAAAAGTTCTATATAAAATGGCTCTATATAAAAAGCTCTATATAAAATATGGGTTAGTTATAACTCGCATATTCCAAAAATGAGTTAGTTGCAATTTTTATGATTTTTCTCTGTATGTGTGTGGAGTATCTGAACATTAGTTCAGGTTTCGTGTAAGATTACAACAAGATTTCACAGAGAAAGCAGCTTAAACATAAGGGCTTTAATAATAATAATAAAAAACAAAAAACCTAGCGGCAAAATAGGCCTTATTTGCAGATTGACATAGTTTATATTTTTGCTTATATTTCTTTATAAAAATTCATTTTTAATTTTTAGCATACTGGTGGTGGACGAGAATCAGGGAGCGATTCCTGGAAACAATATATGAGAAGGTCAACGTGTACAATTAATTATAGCAAGGAACTTCCACTCTCTCAAGGAATTAAGTTTGAGTAAAGTGCATTCCAAAATATAGTAATTTCTGCTGTTGCAAGCCAACGAAATTTGATTCCTTTTGTATTAAACATCTGTATAGTTAAATTTAACAATATGAATGTATATTTTTATATGAAATGTTGCCATATTTTATGAGCTTTTTGATATTATAAAAAAAATTACATTTTTCCTAGTTCCTGTTTTTAAAAGAAAAAGAAATGATACTTTTGAGAAATGCAACTCGGCATTTATTTTGTACAATAATGAGCTGTTTTTTGTTATAAGGAACTGAATAAATTGTTGAAATTTGGAGCTGTGCTTTATTTTGACAAAATACACATGTAGACAATCATTTAATATGCTGATGGTCACAAAGTTTGAAATTCTGATTTGTGTCACTTTTTTTTATGTATGTAGTTGTATGCATAGTTTTATAGATATACACTATTCATTAAACGGTCCCCCCCCCGTAATAAAAAGCATTGGTTTTATCATGGCCAGAATTGGAAATTTAACTGTAAACCAAAACTTATAGGACAACATTTTGATGGGTAAAGCGCAGTGGCGATTCTAGGCAAAAAAAAAAAATTGGTGGGGGAACAGGCTACTATACACGAGTGCTGCTAGTAGCACCCGTGCATATAGGCAGGACTATGTTTTAAACTTGTCAAAACTTTCAATTGAAAAGTAACTACTAAACGAGTTAATAATATCCAGCCATTTTTTGACGACATCATCGAAGAACTGAACTCATATTTAAGAAATGAAGACCGTGTAAGCATTTATTGCAGTGTTTCTCAAAGTGTGATTGGCGGCGGCTTACCAAGTGGTCCGCGGGATTATCATCAAATTTCAGAAAACAACAACTAGAAATTTCTGGCATAGCTAGAATTTAGGTTCGTGCGAGATTTAAGGAATTTCTCATAAATATTACCTGTTATAAACCTTACCTTTCGGCGATTCGTGAAAGTTTTGAATCCTCTGAATACACCCATGCTGTCTACATTGCTTATTATTATTTAATTAAATTAAAAATGTAATTTTCATGGTAAATTTGACAAAATAAGATCGTAACTCATTCTCTTTATCAAATAGCATTACTCTAAAAATTATTTTGTTCCAGGTGGGTTTGACAACCAACCCATATTTTTTTAAGAACTTGATCGGAGATTTTAGAGATTTTCTGCCAAAAGCTGGTGCTTCTTTAAAATACTCCCTCCCCCCCTCTTCCGAAACTTAAAATTTATCTCGAAAGGAGTTAAAGTTAACCACAAATTATATTTCAAGGGATGAATAAACCTCTCCTGTCGGTGCTCTTATATATGTACGCTATATGCCCAAAAGTATCCGGATACTTCGGAATTTTTATTTTTCTGCGAATTTCTAAAAATTTACTCAGCCAATTGTTCTTAAACTTTGGGGATAGATAGAACATGCTTGAATGCACACTTCTCAATAAAGTTTTGGTGACTTATGCATTTAGGGGACCACCCACATATTGACAAAGTGAAAAAATATATTTGATCACCCTGTATCATAAAAAGCTGGAAATTATTTGTAACTTTCAGAAAATATTTAACCAGCTATGCTTAATGCCTGTGTGCATTTTCGTAAAACAAACATGTATATTCATGAAGATAGAAACGTTTCTTTAAGAAAACCCAAATTTTGTCACATATTTTTTGCTTATAATATCCACAATTTTCAGTCAAATTTCACGAAACTTACAGGACATTTGTCAACGTACGAGAAAAATCTTATACTTAAATTAGAAATGAATATATTATATATACTATGAGTATTTGAAGAAAATAATATTTTAATGCGCATGCGCGAAAGATATGAATAACTTTCTTTCATAATTTTGTAGTCAATAGTATAGAGCAACTTAAAAAAAATACCAGTGGGATATCTTGAAAATTCAGAAAGTTATCGATGATATAGTGAGCCGTATTTCTCTAATTCTCTGAAAGTAGCTAGATGATAAGGGTTTTTTCCACAAATTGTCATATTCCAAATTACCAAACACCCCTGCTCTGAAAATGAAATATTCCAGATTTATGCAAATAAGGATCAAAAGTATCCGGACACCCCTCTACGTGGTGGATTCTGTTAGTGACGTCAAATTTCTAGCTCTCAGACAAGTATAAAAGAAGTCTGACGAGTTAACAATTATAATTTCAAAGCTAGAAAAGTAAAATGGGAGGAGAGGGCGAGCTAAATGATTTTGAACGTGGTGAAGTCATTGGTTGTCACCGCTGTGGAAAATCTGTTCGTGAGATTTCTGTGATGTTACGAGTGCCCCGTTCCACCGTTAATGTTGTTATCGTAAAGTGGGAACATACGGGGACTACAACGGTGCATCCACGACCTGGTCGACCACTTCGTCTAGTAGACAGGGAACGCAGAGTGATGAAAAGAGTTGTGAAAGTGAACCGCATGAAATCGGCGGAAAAAGTTCGTGCGGATTTTCAAGATGCCTCTGGATGCAACGTCAGCACAAAGACAGTTCGTCAGAAGTTGTGAAGTCTTAGTTTTCATGGCCGAGCAGCTGCATATAAACCAAGCATTACCGCAACCAATGCCAAGCGTCGCTTACAATGATTCAAAGTGTGCAAAACATGGAGCCTGCAGCAGTGGCGTGAAGTGTTATGGAGCGATGAACTACGGTAAACTATTTGGCAATCAGATGGTAGAGTCTGGGTGTGGAGAATGCTGGGTAAACGCTTTTTACTTGACTGTATTGTGCCGCAAGTTAAGTTTGGTGGTGGAAGCATAATGGTTTGGGGATGTTTCTCATGGTTCGAGCTTGGCACTTTAATTCCTTTGAAGGGAACTCTGAAGACGGGAGGCTATCTCGACATTTTAGACAATTCCACGCTGCCTACATTGTGGCAACAGTTTGGAGTGGGTTCATTCTTGTTTCAACAAGATCGTGCTCCTATCCACACAGCACAGGCTGTACAGAGCTGGTTTGCTGACATGGATGTTGAGGAATTGGACTGGCCTGCTCAGAGCCCAGACCTAAATCCCATAGAACACCTATGGGATGAATTAGAACGTCGACTGCGAGCTAGGCCAGAATGCCCCACATTGGCGAAAGAGCTGACTAATATTCTTTTGCAAGAATGGCATGCAATTCCCACTGAAAAATTCCAGAAACTAGTAGATAGCCTCCCAGATAGAGTGGTAGCCGTCATTGCAGCAAAATATGGCCCCACTTCATACTAATTTTTGACTTCTTGTTGGTTTGTTGTATTTTTATGGCGCAAGGATAACAATCGTCATTCTGCACCAAGCAAGGTTTTTGACTTCTGTAAAGGAGAAGCAAAACATGCAGGTGTACGGATACTTTTGATCCTTATTTGCATAAATCTGGAATATTTCATTTTCAGAACAGGGGTGTTTGGTAATTTGGAATATGACAATTTGTGGAAAACCCCCTTATCATCTAGTTAGTTTTAGAGAAATACGGCTCACTACATCGTCGATAACTTTCTGAATTTTCAAGATATCCGACTGGTATTTTTTTTAAAGTTGCCCTATACTATTGACTACAAAATTATGAAAGAAATTTATTCATATCTTTCGCGCATGCGCAGTAAAAAATTATTTTCTTCAAATGCTCATATCTCATCGTGTATTCAATATATTAATTTCTAATTTAAGTATAATATTTTTCTTGTACGTTGACAAATGTTCTGTAAGTCTTGTGAAATTTGACTGAAAATTATGGATATTATAAGCAAAAAAATTATGACAAAATTTTTTTCTTAAAGAAACGTTTCTATCTTCATGAATATACATGTTTGCTTTACAAAAATGCACACTGGCATTAAGCATAGCTGGTTAAATATTTTCTGAAAGTTACAAATAATTTCCAGCTTTTTATGATACAGGGTGATCCAATGTACTTTTTCACTTTGTCAATATGTGGGTGGTCCCCTAAATGCACAAGTCACCGAAACTTTATTGGAAAGTGTGCATTCAAGCACCTTCTATATATCTTCAAAGTCAAAGAATAATTGGCAGAGTAGTTTTTTAGAAATTTGAAAAAAAATAAAAAATCCAAATTGTCTGGATACTTTTGGGCATATAGTGTATATAAGCCTGCCAATAAATCATAAATCGAGGGTTACTGTGATTATGTTTTTTCTTGGAAGGGGGGGGGGGAAGAGCAGTATGACAGTGGCTAAGTGGGGTATAACGTTATTTACCATAAATAGAAACCTTAATTTCAGGCAATATATTTTTAATCGGGGAGAGATGCCCCCAGTGGTCCGTGAATGACTAAAGTTTGAGAAACACTGATCTGTTGTATATTTTTATTTTGCTTGTGGTTTCCATATATTATCTCTGTCTGTCTGTACAACATGTAATACTGTATCAGGCCCAATCGCAAAATTTTCGAATGGGGGGGGTAGTCAAATCCCCCGTATTGTTAATGTAAACATTTTGCTGGCTATATCTATATTATAATTGTAATAAATACACAATTACTATTAGTTATTTTGTTATTCTTTTAGAGAACGGAAATTTATTGGCCACTTTTTAGGTTTCTTTTGTGTGTGTGGGGGAGGGGTGCCGATTCACCCATTCCTGAAGTCACGAGCCGCCACTGGTCTTCGCCTTTTATTTCTTCTCCGTCCAAGTATCTCTGACCTTATCTTAATCTGATCTGCACTTCTCCACACTCTTAAGCTGTATGTTGTGAGGTCTTATAATTGTGGGGGTCCGTCCTAACGTTGCGTGGACCAGAAAAACAAAACAGCATGACATAGTAAATAATAAGTTTTATTCTACATATTTATCTCATTATTTACAGCAAGTTTAAAATTATATAGCGAAGTTTGCCTATGGTGGTTAAGAGTTCTACCTGGAGAGATATGTGTGGCTCTGGATTCGCCTCGAATTGCTTTTTGAACTTGTTCCAAATCTTTCGCCCAGAGTAGAAGCTGTGCCATCATGGGATCTACAAAACATATGCAGATATATTACTCTTCGACAAATTTACCGTAATACACATTCATTCTATAGCACATAGTCAAATAATAGGTTGATGTCTAGTAGCACACTGAAGCATCTATGAAATGGTTGTTTTTTATGACGCTTGAGATGGAAGTGATAGCATGCTTGGCTATCATAAAAAATAATCTGAGTTTGATGCCAGAGGGCATCCAGTACATTCAAAATTCTCCCTCACTCTTCTCTTCATATATGCAGCCTGGGAATTTATTCTCCAGGTGATTGATGCCAGAGGGCATCCAGTACATTCAAAATTCTCCCCCACTCTTCTCTTTATATATGCAGCCTGGGAATTTTATTCTCCAGGTGATTGCTGTCAGAGGGCAACCAGTACGTACAAAATTCTCCCTTTCTTTTCATATGTGCAACTTGGGAATTTTATTCTCTAGGTGATTGATGTCAGAGAGCGCCCAGTACTTCCAAAATTCTCCCTCTCTCTTTCCCTTCGTATTTGCAAATTGGGAATTTTATTCTCCAGGTGATTGATGTCAGAGGGTACCCAGCACTTCCAAAATTATCCCTCTCTCTTTATATCTGCAGCTTTGGAATTTTATTCTCTGGGTAATTGATGTCAGAGGGCACGCAGTACTTTCAAAATTCTCCCCCCTCTGTATCTGCAGCTTGGGGATTTTATTTTCTAGGTGAAAGACGTTCGGATTCTTTGAAAAACTATGTCCAGGGGCAACATGACCTCAGCTGTCCCCGTGTTATAAAGCACAACTCAATAAGAAAAGATTGTTTTTCGCGATAGTGTAACAAAACAACAAAGTTATATTCTATCGGCTAAAGGAAACCAAGCAAGCATCAGGTATGAGTAGTCATTAAAAGTGTATAATATCGTATACGTTGTCCAGAAGACGCGATTTGGTGATGTAATACGAGGGCGAATCAGAAAGTCTTTGCTCCTATTTTTTATTAGCCAAAATAAGGTACATACAGGTAATTACAAATATACGTACTATTCTACGTACCTTACACTATTTTTCCACATAGTCCCCACACCGGTTCAGACATTTGTCCCATCGCAGCACTAAATTTGAGATGCCCCTGTGGTAGAATTCGTCCGGCTGACTGTGGAACCACCGTCGGACTGCTGTCTTGGCTTCATCGTTGCACGTGAATCGCTGTCCTGCCAGGAACTTCTTCAACGGACCGAAAACGTGGAAATCACTAGGGGCGAGGTCCGGACTGTATGCAATCAGA
>QLNU02013614.1:8184600-8204887 GCA_006491805.2 Dysdera silvatica
TCTGCCATTTACAGATTATAGCTCAAACTAGAGCTTTATTCGTTTTTGGAGAAAAAGAGACGCTTTCCCCATCCTGGATTCGAACCAGGGTCCCTCCGTTTAGCCCGGAGTGTCTTGGACCGCTAGACGAATGAGGACAGGAAACAACGCTCTCTTTCTCCGTATGTAAAGATGTTAAGGTATTATTACCCTGAATCTGGGATGGGGAAAGCGTCTCTTTTTCTCCAAAACGAATAAATCTCTAGTTTGAGCTATAAGCTATACGTGGGTGGCAAAAATTATTGTATAATAAATTCCCCCACGAAAAACTCACAAAAATCTCGCCCCGGAGGCTTTTCTGTGTTGACCATTATTTGGCAATTGTGTTATCCCTGTGAAGGGTAATAATATCATACATCTTTATATACGGAGAAAGAGAGCGTTGTTTCCTGTCCTCATTCGTCTAGCGGTCCAAGACACTCCGGGCTAAACGGAGGGACCCTGGTTCGAATCCAGGATGGGGAAAGCGTCTCTTTTTCTCCAAAACAAATAAGCTCTAGTTTGAGCTAATTAATACGTGGGTGGCAAAAATTATTGTATAATAAATTCCCCCACGAAAACTCACAAAAACCTCGCCCCGGAGGCTTTCTCGTGTTGACCATATTTGGAAAAATATAATAATGGAACACAATAAATTAATAATATTAAGGAGAGTTATTTTACCTTCTACTTCGACTGGTCTTCTTAGCCCCGCCCCTTTGTTGCTGGTTACCAATCCGTTGTCTAAATGCAACTTTAAAATATGAAAAAAGCGTGTCAGTGATATAAATCAAACCATAGTCAGTGTTTCTTACATAATCACGCAGTTTTTTAAACGCTGATTCGTCGTAAGATACAAGTTACAATTCAATTTCAAATTTTAATTATCCATTTCTATGCTGTAACAATTCATATACCAATAAAAGTCCGGCAGTGATTGAAAACAATGACATTGTCCCCTCAGTTTGCACCAACCTCCCCTAATATTCACTTTTTATAAATTTATAGTTGACCCCCATAAAAAATTACGTTGTGTATCTGATTGTACAGGCCTAGGTTAAAGATTTTCAAACTGTGCGTCATGATTTCTTAGAGCATCGACGTTTTTGATCGAGGACGTCGTACAGATTTATGAAGATTTTATCATATTTGTGAGAAGAATATAATTTTAATAGGTGCCTTTATAATTTCAGCCCATACCACCCTATACACTTATTTTTTTCAAAACACGTATAAATACAACCAATTTCATGCATTTTCGGAGAAACTTTTCATTGTAAAATTGATTTAAAAATATATAAAATTGATTTTAAAAAATATAAAATTGATTTTAAAAAATATAAAATTGATTTTAAAAAATATAAAATTGATTTTAAAAAATATAAAATTGATTTTAAAAAATATAAAATTGATTTTAAAAAATTCAATTTGTAACAGACGCAAGATTTTTGAGGCGCAATAAAGCAAAAGGCAATAAAATGAGACATTTATACACCGGTCTGTTGTTAGAAGCATACGAGTACAGCAGAATGGATTACGTAATCGTTACGGGAAAAGCGACATATTTATGGCAACGATTATATATATTTTTTAATTTAAATGTTCGAATGCTTTTTTTTTACATAGTGTGTATAATGTAAAAAACAAAACAAAAAACTGCAAATATATTGTCAGGATAACAATACGTAGGCTACTATTATTATTATTTTTTATTTTTATTTCGCATCAGATAATATAGAAGATGAAATAAAAATATCGAAAATTCTTATGTTACATAATGCGGGCTTCGACAAGATTAACAATTAGAGAGATCTCTTTCTTAGCGTCATATTTATTTACGATATATCCATACAGGCACTGTTTTTATAAGGCTTGAAACCAGGGCCTGATCATGCTTTTGCAGGACCCTAGGCCAGGCACATATTTAAGGCTCCTTGTCCTCACGAAAATTTGGAAATGCCCTCAATAGCGAGCTGAGCCCGTTTTGGAGGGACATTGCAGAATTGGTCGCATCATAAGTTGGATACGTAAGTTAAATACAGTGTAGTAAGGGATGTTTTCAAATAAGGAACGATTACCCTAGTCCGCAGTATACATATATATCAACACCTGTACCTGCGAAGGAGGGACACCTCTATTTGAGTGACAAAATGTCTTGTCCCGTGGCTGTCTCTTATTGGGAGGTATCGCTATAATAACAAATGCATAATGCTACTGCGCCGCAATTTTTTTTTTATTTTTTAAGGAAAGATTTGGTGACAGCCAAAAAAAAAAAATTATACATAAAAATGATGTAACATTTTGGCTTTTTTTGGGGGCCCTAATATTGCGGGGCCCAAAGCCCAGGCTTTGGACGCCTTTGTGGTGATCAAGCCCTGCTTGAGACGGGATATGAGTTCCGGTAGCAATTTCGGTGGTAATCGATATAACGTAGTATATAGCTTTTGTAATATTGATGTTGCAATCATTTTTTGATGTTGATATCCAATATGGAACACCAATTAAAAAGTTGAGTTAGTAAAGATCCCGCAGTCTCATATTCAGAAGCAATCATAATATATCAACGATAATAATATGTAATATTGATTAATAGTAAAGTAATCGATTAAAAACAATTTGTTAGTCACGATACTGGTAAACGATAAATTCTTAGAAGAAGATTGATAGTTACTGCGAATTTGTGTTGACTGTATTGACTATGAAACTATGAATAATTAATACACACTCCTTAAATTATGATAAAATATATGATGCTCTCGTGAACAAATAATTATCGTAATAATTAATTACCTGTTGTCGTAAAAAGCTGTTTTCCATCCTTAAGACCCTAACTTCGCGTTTTAAACTCATAATTAGTTGTTCCCTTGGATCCTATAAGAGTGAAAAGAGACGTTGACATTAAAGCTAAAAATTTTCAATTTCATACAAATTTCTGAATAGTTGTGTAGACATGAAAAAGGTTCACATACCGAGATGTGAGCAAAATAAAATATATTTCAACATGATATTTCCAAATGTACATGTAGTAAAAAAAATAGTAGACACTTAATTAAAAAGTATACTTAAAGTTATTACATATTTCGCTTTATTATAACTCGTAAAAGAGACACAAAAGACAAAATAATTTACACACAACGAAGACAATTGGAGAAAAATGACGATTTGCAACTCCAAGAAATCTGACCATGAAGAAAAAGGCGCGAAGAGGACCGTACTTTTTAGAAAATGCTACATCCCCTCTTTATGCAGCAATTATAGGAAAGGAAAGAAGAAAAGAAGTTGGCTACATCGTTTGTTGGAAAGGGTTGCTGATGAAGGCAGCTCTGTAATCGCACACGGTCATAAGAAAAGTGTGAATATTGTGTATAAAACACGAATCTTCACAGCAGTCTTTGATTTTACCATGTTTGGCGCAGTATAGCCCAGATGCTCTTGCGCCATAAAACATCCAAACAAACAAACAAACAAAACACGAATCACAGTACTTATTTGAGATTTTCTTCCGGAAACAACGGCACGAACGCGATCTTTGGCTTTTTATAAGAAAGTGAATTTCAAAGCAAAAACAAATTTTTGAAACAAATAATTGAAAATTCAAGAATTTAATAACAGTTTACTACAATAGCAAATTCTCAAAGGGAAAATGAATCAGTCGTTTGATTTATTCCGTTTATGTTTCAGAAGATGTTTCGTCTCTTTTCCTTTGATGTATTTGATGCTTTCATTGTGTGATTTTTTTATGCCTTTCTAAATCATCAAATTTTTTTTATGTATATGTCATATAAAATTGTTCTTGACACATTTTTCGGTGTGTTGCGTGACGCGTTTCACATATCCTATACTCTGCTTGCAATCTTGCGATGTATCTTCTGACGTAATACATTTGTGATATCTTTCTAGATATAGGTGGCTTATATATTTGATGTATCAAGAAATCCATTATGTGTTATCTGTTTGTAGATATTACGTAGGATAAAACGGAGGTCAGCGGGAATATTAAGATATTAATGTAATTAGATTTGTACCATATGAGCTAAGTTTCGGTTTGAGCCATATAATGTGGGTTGTGTTGAAAATCAAATTGCAGGTTATATGTTATAATGTAATTTAAAATTCGGTAATTTTTCAAATGTTCAATAAAAGTTTTTCTGATGATGTTGATGGAATCCTCTTTCTATCTTTCTTTCTTTTCCTGCGTCTCTGTCTCACATACACACACAGAAATGTTCATATGTATGACAGATTCTACTACAAAAGAAATAATCGTTCTGTACATACAAATAAGTATTATATATAAATAAGTATTATATATAAATAAGTATTATATACAAGTAAGTATTATATATAAATAAGTATTATATACAAATAAGTTATATACAGTGTTGTTTTTACCATGTTTGGCGCAGTATAGCCCAGATGCTCTTGCGCCATAAAAAAGCCAAACAATCAATCAATTTATAGTGTTGTGCTCCCACCTTAACGTGTGAAAACCAAACATTTATTTTATTACATTTCGTATTTTTTAACTTTTTTCCGAGAAGAAGGAACAATAATAAGAAGTCATGCGCTCGTGTTTTCAAAGCTTCTGGGTTTTGTCAAAACGAGATTATTAAAGTATTATTTTATAGCGTTCGAATTTAGGTATATTTTCTCTGTCCTGTCATGCTACCTCCTAATACCGCTATAATAGCATTTTTGGAATCCCCATTTTTCACCTTTTCCAATTTGGAGGTAGGAAATACGACTCTGCAAATCTGGCAACACTAGCACACGGTGCACGCATTGTTGGCAAAATGTAGTTCTGCTTCTGTATCTGCTTTGTATCACTGTTCCGTCGCATTCGAACGTTTAGTTTGAAGAATTCGCCATCTTAACAGTAAAGGAGATTTTCGATGAACTGCAAATTGTAAAGGAATTTAAGCAAACCAGGCATCAAAAAACAAAACCATATTTTGATTACGAATGCTCTGATGAATGTCCTATTAATTCTGAAGAGAGTTTCCGGATAGAGTATTTCAATCTCATAATTGATACAATTCAGGAAGTAGCAGAATCTGAATTTACAGTGTTGAAAGATCACGTAAAAACTTTTCTGTACAACGTTTAAATTTTGAGGAATATGCCGTACACGGAGCTTTCCCAACAGCACGATACGTTACGAAAGGCTCTTCTAATGAATTTGTCTTCCAATTCTGATATTAATAGCGAAGAATTATTTCAGGAGTTAAAAATTTACCACCCTACTTCGTGTCCAAGTACAAATGTACAAGTTTCACTTAAGTATATTATAAATAATAATTGAGCGGAAGTTTATCCAAATATTTCCGTTGCATTTAGGGTAATGACCATTGGCGTACGCAGAGGGGTGTTGATGGGAGTTCTAACTCCATTGCAATGAAATTTTGTATATTTAACATAGGAATATATGAGTTGTAGCTCTGTAACCCCCATTGAGCCTATAACCTCGCTTACGAACTTTCTGAATACGCCTATGGTAATGATGATGATTCCAGTTACTGTTGCCGCGACTAAGAGATCCTTTTCGAACTTTAAACTAATAAAAGCATACCTAAGACCAGTGATGGGCCAGAAAAGATTACTATCATTCCTAGCCATTCTATCTATCGAAAACATATTTGTTAAATCTGAACTATTTAGAAGTTATCGACGAATTATTCAACATGAAATGTTGAAGAATAGTTTCAGAAGCTACTGAGTGTTGAGCAAAAACATCGTAGTAAAAGTTGAGCGGCGCACATTACATGAATAACACTATTTTGGCAATTAAACATGTAGCTGGAATAAAAAAGTGTTATTTTTATTTATGCACTTTGTACTTTCAACAATTTTTATTGTTACATAAATCAGAAATTTAGGCCCCCCACCCAGATACTCGCCTAGGGCCTCGCAAACTCTAGAGCCACCTCTGAATATTGTTACTGACCAAGTGTATCTCTTCCAGATGATTGTTCATCCTCAGTCAATTGGCTTTTTCCAACAGACTACTACGCCGGATCAAAAAGCCCGAATCACTTTGACTCAGGGAATATAAAATGGACTTTCTTTTGCTGCAGTGTCGTGCTGAGTTCTTAGATTTAAATCCTACTGAATATCTTTGGGAGGATCTGGGAACGGCTGTTAGTTGCAGGTTTACACTTCTGTTGAATCGCCAGCAACTACCTGACGCACTCGTGATAGTACCACGCATCCTTACAGAACAACGTTTTTCATATCTTGCTGAAACCATACCTAAACGAATTCAGGCTGTTTTGAAGGTTAAAGGAGGCGCAATACGATAAAAGATATAATAAAGTTGCAGTCAGTGTGTTTGTATGTGTACATAGCTCGATAAATTCCAGCGAACTGTAATCGCAAGATAAGAACGATATTTGCCTGCTTTAAAAAGAAAATCTTGAAAGTTAACAGAAAAAGGAGATTTTTCATTTGTCAGCTGCAAAAATTTACTCCCTAATGTCAACCGGATTTGCTGAACCATATACATATATATTTATAGGGTTTGGCAAATGGATGTAGTATGACGAAGGATTTTTAGAGTAAGTGGCCTCCCATCATGCTGACCAAGCTGGACTTATAGTTAAACAGGTACTTAAATCTAGAGCCCATAGCGGGATCTCGGTCACGAGTGGCCACTTACCTGAATTCTGATTGCTCCCTAAGTCTGAAATAGTCCCCAGTTTAGTGTGTGTTTGTGGGAAATAATTTTTTCTAAGGTGAGCTTACCATGCGAACCATGGGTTTGGTTCGTATCCTTTTGGCTCGTGATGCATAGCGCAATGTGTTCAGTGTTTCCGATACGTTCGTCCGGCTTGGTGAGACACAAGCAATCTGGAAGCAGTAGAAAAGTACATTTTAGAATAATTAATACCGTACACATATTAGGAGAGTTGATGTTAGTCATGTCAATGTAAATCCAAGGTTTATAAATGTAAATTTTCAAAATTACTAACTACTTTGTACATATTAATTATGCATGATTATTGGCAAATATAACAATAAAAGAATAATTAATTAGCAAGATTCAACCTTTTATTGTATGGTCCAAGTTAAACATAAAGAAATTTGTGAATTGCTGGACTTTTTCAAAATTATTACAAAGGATGTATCAGAATTTATATGACGACAGACAGAAATTCAATATGCGTGGATGTTATATATGAGTAACGAGGCTACTATTCTCGGTGAAGTACTTTTTAAAACGTTGATTTTACTGAGAGCAATCTGAATGATGAAAGTGCCATGAGGACAAAAAGAGACTAAATTCTACTGTTTTACGTCACAATTTATTGTTATGAAGGTCATTCTGATAAAAGCAGAGTTCTGTAAAAGACGGGGTTAAAAATACAAAACTAATCGATGACTGTCATTTGTAAACGGTATCATTATTGATAATCGACACAGAATTTCTATTTATGTAGAACAGCGGGCGTTTCGCAGACGAGAAGTTGTATCCGTATCTATCTACAAGCGTTTTTCCTTTTGCTTGATTCTGATTGGGTTTATTCTTATATCTAGAGACCGGAAGTTTAGGCACTAAAAATGGCAAAAAAAGGCAGGCAAAAAGGCCCAAAAAGTTTAAAACAGGCATAAAAAAATGCATTTAAAGTTATGGAAAAAGGCATTTAATCAATTAAAAAATATGGAAAAAGGCATTTAGTCAATTAAAAATATGGAAAAAGGCATTTAGTCAATTAAAAATATGGAAAAAGCCATTTAATCAATTAAAAAATATGGAAAACGGCATTTAATCAATTAAAAAATATGGAAAAAAGCATTTAATCAATTAAAAATATGGAAAAAGGCATTTAGTCAATTAAAAATATGGAAAAAGGCATTTAGTCAATTAAAAATATGGAAAAAGCCATTTAATCAATTAAAAAATATGGAAAACGGCATTTAATCAATTAAAAAATATGGAAAAAGACATTTAAATCAATAAAAAAATATGGAAAAAGATATTTAAATCAATGAAAAAAAGGCAATTAAATAAATTCAGGGTATAAAGACCGGCTATAGAAATTTAATGCACATATTTCCTCTACTGTCTTAAAAATATAATAAAAGAAGTTGGCGTTATTGCAAAAAAATTAATATCACATATTTTTTAATATTTGAAATGGAAAATTTTTACTTACGAGACAATTTTAGATGGATTTATTCGAACGCCTTTTCCCCTCTTATTTCATATTACAACGATATACTTTTTTAAATTTTTAAATGTGAAATTTTGACATCTATTAGTTAGCAGCATTTTATATTGTCAAAAAGAACTCTTCACTTCACCTGAAGTTATGGGAACATAGCTAAAGCAGCATTCCATAGTAGGAGACGTGGAAATTTCATTGTAACATCAATACTTAGAACTTTTTTTATATTCTTAATTGATGCAGAGTCTTGATTCGCAGAAATCACGTTTTCGCATTTCTTCTTGATGACTTCACCAGTCATACCAGGGACGGACATAAGGTCTTGTAAAATATTGCGTACAACTTCTAATGACTTTAACAAAAGGATATTTCTTTTTTCTAGAGATTCAATAGATTTTGGAAGTTTTTCAGAATGTGTGCCGAAATGAGTGCCGTTATATTTCACTTTGAGCTGAAAAATAAAAATTTGTTTCTTTTTACAGCTACTGCTTCTTCATCCAAAAAATTTTGACAATTGCAGCAATTTTGTCAAAATGTAATAGTGTGAGACTGTTGATATCTAATGTTCCCCATTTTGTGAGAATCGGTTGAGGTGGTAACGAAACTTACAGTGCCATTTCTTTAAAAGCTTAAATTTTCAAAGGATATTTCATGAATATTTTTTTAACGTTGGAAATGTGAACATCTATTTCAGGATAGAGATCTCTCACTTGTTCTGCAATCCTATGAAATGCATGAGCAAGGAATGTTAGATAAAGCATATGAGGAAAAACTTTCCGCGCATTTACACCTTTTTTCATACAGGGAACAGCATCTGTCAGAAATAATAAAACTCTTTCATGTTGAATACCATTCGGCCAAAGCAAAGTTAATGAATAGTTTGGCAATTGTAGTACTGTTTTACTTTCGTGATTGTTCAGATGTCAGCAAAAATAGTTTTTGCTCTTCATGTGGGTTCATTGTACCAACAATAATATCTGCAACGCATCGTCCTGTTGCATCTGTTGTTTCTTCAATGGATATCTATATATTTTTCATTCCAATTTTGTTCCGGATATGATCAAGAACTTCTTTGTAGCATTCATACAGGTAAGTTTTCCGTAAGGTAGCTTCATCGAGAATACTTTGGTAGGCACATTTTTGTAGAAAAGTGACACATTTATATTCTCAAGCTTCAAGAGCGGAATGCCAGTATTCACAAATGTCTTGCATAGATCCATCGCAAATACTTGCGCAAATTAAGACTTAGAAATTGCAGGCTAAACAGTAAATAAAAATACAAAGCAAACGAACTCGAAACGCAAATATAAACTGAAATAAGCATTTACGGCAAAAAAGTTTAAAAAAAAGGCATTTTACTCAAAGAAATTTAAAAATAGGCGAAATAAGGCATTTATGGTGTTAAAGACTGGAAAAGTGACGAACACTACGCAAATATAACAATAATGGAAAAATAACAACGTTTTTTGGCGTAGTTGTAAGTTTAAACAAGTGGAACAGTTCAGTTCCAGACGAGGAGAGACCTTGTTCTCTCGAAACGTGCGTCGAACCATCTTTTAAACTTACAACTACGATAAAAAACGTTGTTATTTTTCCATTGTTTATGGTGTTGCATACTGATTAGCATAAGTTACGCAGATGTATCGTCGTCGTGGCGTCACCTTCTAGATATAAGGTACGGTTATGCATACGCTCTCCCTCTCTTTTAACTAGCTGTACGCTAGCCCTCTGCATGTCGAGGTTGGAGTCGTCATTTGTTATCGTTGTGTTAGAATTTATATTGCGTTTACTAACCAGTTTTACTTACGTTATGTTTAAATGGCGCAATAAACTGTTATTGTTTTCAACAACTGGATTAGTCATTTCGGGACTAATATAAATACCGAATTCAACAGGTTTTATCGATTACGCAATCAAGTTAGAATGAGATATAGTGGGGCTGGAGTCAGATAAGAAATACCACATATTGGTGAACAAAGCTTCGCTATAATGGCATTTTGTCTGAACCTCCAGGCTCTACTTATATCAAAGCCGTGGTAGTCCAGTTGGCTCTGCTTCGGACGAAATATCAGAAGATTAAAGTTTTTTAAGACCGAACAGGGGTTTTTCCTTTAAATATTAGATCTTAGTTGCATTTTCCTCTTTCAGGATTATAAGATATCAAACCGTAACATAGATTTTTTTAAATCTGACGTGGTCTGAAGCCCATGCTACGATTTTTGCTTAAATTGGTTTTAGTGATTTGTTTGTGATGTTTCTTGGCGTGAACCTGCATCTTTTATATCACTTACGATCGTTAAATTTGGTGCAAGAATGAGATTTATAATCACCATTAAAGCAAGTCCACTTCCGCCTAAACTATCTGCCAGAAGTTTCGTAAGGGTGCTGTCCCTATAAGGAATATGTCCGCTCCGCTTTCGAGGATCGGCCAAAGCAGATATGCAGTTACCTAAAATAACAGGAAAAACCTTTTTTTAAAGAGAAATCACGTTAAAAACCCGCAAGCTTGCTAAAATTCTTCGTTTCTTTTAAATATAAAGTAAACTTAAATATTTTAGAAATGTCTTAGACACTTAATTTTAAATGAAAATCATTTAAAATTCAGTATTGTTAAATTAGCAGTGTTAAAATGAAACAGATAAACCCAAACTTCTTTAACATCCAAAAATTAGCCATTTAATTTTAAAGCTTACGCAAGTTTTAATATGATTGGTCAAATTTTATTACTAGAAAAGGATAAAAAGGAATAAATATTACTGCATTCTACCATAAAAATTTTCCCTTTAAACTAAAAATACTTGACTTAAAGTTCCCTTTTAGCCAGTCCTAAGGTATAGAAATCCTCAAAATTGAGAGTTAATCCTCTTTTCCTAGTATCATCAAATGATGCGCTATTCCTTACTACAAACTGTATGCTATCCCTTTTACAAGAAGATCAATGCCATCAGTAATGCGAAGTATATATTGCAGCTGGAAAGCTTTTGAACATTTGAATGATAAAACGGTTTAAGTAATTAAGGGTGGGCAACGGAAATAACATTGCTAAGGTAATCCCAAGAGCAAACAACATCAAGTTTATTCAGCAAAGGGGAACCAATCCTAGTGGATCATGTTAAAGTTGATGATAACGATCACGCGATCTTGCAGAGTAACTCAACCCTTCACGTGCATCAGTAGAGACGGGAGCAGCTCGCTGCCCAAACCTGAGAACAAACAGAAAGCACACATATAACTCTTCACCCATAAAGTAGACATCATTTGTACAAACCTATAAGGATAACTCTATAATAGAAATGTAATGGCAAATCCATAATAAATATAAGAATTGTCTTGCAATGATCAAATACAGCATTGTAATCAAACTCCTATTTACCAACAATGCAATAGTCTGGTTAATGGCTAACTAAATTAAGAATTTAACCAAAAAATACTAGTTTACGCCTAAACCCTGGATTACAAGAGTATTTTCAATTCAATTAGAAAGAACAATTGCATGTTGCTTCTTAAAAACAATTTTCATTCGAAACAGAAGAAAAGCACACAAAAGAGATTTAAAATTTCCCCTAAAAGTGTTCTATGAAACGCACTAAGAAAAACTTCGAAAATCAATTCCAGAAATCAAGAAAAAACTCTGAAAAAACTTGGAATACCTGTTGAAAAGGTAAGCAACTAGTCATATTTGACCCCCAGGAATAATTTTATTAGATTCATTTCTAGCTGCATGAAATATTCTTAAGATCTTTTGAAACAAATCTGATGAACACGTCTAGCAACTGATTTTCAACAATTCTAACAGACCATAGATTGAAATTCTCACTTCACCAGGATTCATTGCAAGTCGGGATCCTTTGCAAGCCCTTTGCAAGTACGGAATTGTTTCTTCAAAATCCTTTGTTAGTTTATGAAATTCTTAATCCTTCAAGCTTATTTGTCAAATCGTTAAATTCTTACTCGTTTACCAGATCATGACATTACTGCTGCTCGAAGATACATTGCCGGTTCATGGAATTCTTACTTATTTAAGATTTTTCATTAGATCATAGAATTACTACCCCGCCTTCAAGATCCTTTGCCAGATCATGAAATGAATCCTTTTCTATGATTCTTTATTAGAACACGGAATTACTGCTTCAAGATATAGCGTCAACTCTTGGAATCTTTACCACGTCAAGATCCACCAAGTATGTGAATTGAAGGCAACAGCTCTCCAGAGTTTCGATACGTATGTGAATTCACAAGTGCAACGTAGAATTTTTAACAGGACCTCCCAATTATATATGCGCTTCAAATTAAAGATTCTTGACCGATACCATGGGCTGGCAAAGTAGAAATTGTTTGAAAATTACTGTATATTAAAAAAAAAAAATGCACATTAAATAACTTACCCAATACTAAAAGAGATTTGTTGATGTTGTTGGCTTCTTTCAGTGTCTCACCTCTGCTATTCGTCTTCTTCGTTTTCTCGGAACCGGCTAAGTCGACCAAGAATAATCTCCCGTACCTACGGATAAAATGCGTGGGGTCTTCCGGGTCCCGAAATTCGGAAGTTAACATTAAAATGAGCATTGTGTGACTGCGACTGGAATGCTCATTCATGTTATGACTTCGAACTTGGCGATTTTTACGACCTGCAAATAAAATCGGTTCACACATACTGAAACATTTAATGAGTATATATATACACACACATCATATATACATACATATATATATAATTTGAAAATATTTATATCATATATATATATATATATACACAAAATAGTTCGATGGGGCAATTGAAAACTTTTCTATATATATATATATATAAAAAGTTTTCCTCGCCCATTCTTGGCGGAAACAGGCTTTGGGACGGGCAGAGCGCCATGTTCCCAAGCCTCTTTTTACATCACTTCTTAATGTGCCATGTCTAGAAACTTCCTGACAATGTGACACGTGTTTAGGATTGTGGCTTTTTGTATTTCAATGTAGGTGTTTGGGTCAATGTTGAGTATCTCCAAATTCGTCGCAAGCGTTTTTGGTACTATCCCTGTTGCTGAGATGACTAACGGGATGATGAGGATCTTTTCCATACCCCATATATCTCGTACTTCATGTCTGAGATCTTGGTACTTGGTGATTTTCGTTGTGTAGGTTGTCTGTATGTTATTGGTGTTGGGTACTGCTATGTCGATTAAGTACGTGGTCTTATTCGATTTATCGACGAGGGTTATGTCAGGACGGTTATGTGGGACTGTCTTGTCTGTTATGATTGCTCTATCCCAGTAAAGCTTGTGTGTTTCGTTCTCATGCACGGTCTCTGGCTCATATTTGTAGTACGGGCATTTTTCTGTCAGAAAGCCAGCATTCGCTGCCAATTTCTGGTGGACTATTTTCGCTACTTGATCGTGTCTATGTTTGTAGTCTGACTGCGCAAGGATCTTGCATCCTGCCATCACGTGTTGGATTGTCTCCGATGCCGCATGACAGTGTCTGCATTTGTCGCTTTCTATGTCTTTTCTCTGGATGAATTTCTGATTGTTCCTTGTTGCGATCACTTGGTCTTGGATGGCTAGCATGAATCCTTCTGTCTCTGGCTGGAGAGTGCCTTTGGCCAGCCAAGAATTTGATGCCTTTTTGTCAACGTGTGGTTGTTGCAGGTCATTGTAGTGCCTGCCATGTAATGGTTTTCCGGCCCAAGTTCTCAGTTTCTGTTCGTTGGCTGTTTCCAGGACACGCTCTTCGGTACTACACAGGTTTAGTGGCGTGTAATTTGCATCTGCTTGTATTATGGCTTGGATGAGTGGCGATCGGGGACTCTTCAACTGGAAGTATTGCCTCATGCTCTGGATCTGCTTGTCATGTAAGTCTTTGAGGTCCGCTTGTCCGCGTCCTCCTTCTTCCCGGGGTAGTGTTTGCCGTTCAATTGCCGTTGCAGGGTGTAGTTGTCCGGCTCTTCTCTGGATGGTTCTCATTTTCCGCTGGAGTTGTTCTAGTTCAGTGTTGGACCATTTGATGATCCCGAAGGAGTAGGTGAGCACTGGTACCGCATATGCGTTAATGGCTTGCGTGGTGTTCTTCCCGCTCAGTTTCGTCTTCACAATGCTTCTAAGTCTTTCTTGGAATGCTTGCGTGAGCAAGTATATATATATATATGGCCTGCAAAAGGGTTGCTGGTATCTAACTGGAAGGAGACCCACACGCTGAACGTATGTGACGATGTGTGGAACCGGCCAGGCCAGTAACCTAGTGTCCTACCCCGCCTTCAAGTGGTGCAGGCTGAGCTTTCTATTTATGTGGCAAATTAATATTTGCTACACGGATAGAAAGGCGGAAGGGGAGGGCTAATTCACCAACCCGTCTAGCCAGCGTGGTGAAATTATGGCTAATTCCTCCATTATGTTGACACACCAGAAACCATGGCCCCTAGTCTCCAGGTGCTGGAGTGCTCCTGATCAAGGCAGCGGTCAGTGTGGCATGAAAGCAGGGGGTGCTAAGAATCACTGGAATGGCCCAGGCTGCCGTTTGTTATTGACCTTGGCTACGTTTAATGGACGATCCCTTGCTTCTGAAGCAAAACTTCAGGAATTGGAAGAAGAACTTGACAAGATCAAATGGGACATTGTAGGACTCAGTGAAGTTAGAAGAAAAGGTGAAGAGTTGGTGGAACTTAAAAGTGGACATTTGTTTTATTATAGAGGAACGGAAACTGGAAGAACAAGTGGTGTTGGCTTCTTAATCAACAAAAGAATTAAAGACTACCTTCTTGAAGTCGAAAGCACGTCAGATCGAGCAGCGAGGCTCGTTGTTCAACTAACCCAGCGATACCAACTTCAAATAGTACAGGTATATGCACCAACATCAAGCCATACCGACGAAGAGGTTGAAGAATTTTATGAAGAAATCAAAGAGTTACACACCAAAGGGAAACAACATATCAAGCTCATCATGGGGGATTTCAATGCAAGAATTGGACAACAGGAACAAGGAGAGACATCGGTTGGTAAATACGGATATGGGGAAAGGAATGAACGTGGCGATCAACTCATCGAATTTGCAGAAGCTGAAAATCTTAGCATCATGAATTCATTTTTTAAGAAGAAACCGCAAAGAAAATGGACATGGAAACACCCAAATGGGGGAACTAGTGAAATTGACTATATCCTGGCAAACAAGAAATCAATTATTGAAGATTGCAGTGTACTGAACAGATTTAATACTGGAAGTGATCATCGAATGGTGAGATGTAAAGTGCACTTAAATACTAAATTAGAACGACAGAAGCTTCGAAAGTGTCAATGATATCTGTTGAATTAAAAAATCGCTTTTCTGCACTGGAAGGACTTATTGATGAAAGTGATATCTCAGAAGCAAATGAAAACATTGTTAAGACAATAGTTGAAACTGCTGGGGAAATTGGTGGTGTAACCTGTAAAAAGCACAATAGCAAATTATCTGAGAAGACGAAACAGCTCATGAAAAGGCGAAGAGATATGAAGGTGGACAATCAAAATACCAGTTCCAGGATTGAGTACATAGAACTTTGTAAAACTCTGCGCAAAAGCATGAAAGAAGACATAAGAAAATTCAACTGTGAGCTAGTAAGGAAAGCCATTGAAAATAACAAGAGCCTTAGGGTTGTTAAAGGAAGTTTATCTGTTGGGAAGAAACACATCATTGCATTAAAAGGAGAGGATGGCACCGTAACAAGAAATAGGGAAGAAATACTTAGAAGAGTTGAAGAATTCTACAAAAATCTATACGAAAGTAACAGTGGATTAAACGAAGACATTGAAATAGTCGAAGGAACAGCTCCTAAAATCTTAAAAGAAGAAGTTTCATTTGCAATAAAAAGTATGAAGAAAGGAAGAGCCCCTGGTGATGATGGTATTACATTAGATATCCTAAAAGAAGCTGGAGAATATGTAGAAGACATACTTGCAAAATTCTTTACCAAATGTCTTAACAGCGGTAACATACCAAACCAATGGGATTCTGCAACAGTAATTCTTTTGCATAAAAAAGGTGATAAAGAGGATTTGAAAAATTACCGACCAATTAGCTTGTTACCTGCTATTTATAAAATCTTCACAAAAGTGCTAACACATCGCCTGCAGAAAAAATTAGATGCAGCTCAACCAAGAGAACAAGCTGGATTTCGAAGTGGATTCAGTACAGTGGACCATATTCAAGTATTAAGAGAATTAATTGAAAGAACACATGAATATGAACTTCCATTGTGTGTGGCATTTATTGACTATGAGAAGGCCTTTGACTCTATTAAAACATCAGCAGTCATCAACTCTTTAAGATCAACAGACATTGAGGATGTGTACATTGACATGGTGAAACGTGTGTATAAAAATGCAAGTGCAAAATTTCGGTTACATAAAGATACCAAAACTATCAAAATTGGTAAAGGTGTGAGGCAGGGAGATACCATTTCTCCAAAACTTTTTACTTCAGCTTTACAGATGATTTTTCAGCAGATAAATTGGAATAACAAGGGAATAAAAATAAATGGTGAATATTTAAATCATTTGCGGTTTGCTGATGACATTGTTATTTTTTCAACGAACCCATTAGAACTCCAAGACATGGTACAGGAGCTCTCAACTAGAAGTAAAGAAGTTGGACTCAAGATGAACCTACAAAAAACTAAGATCATGTTCAATAATTTCGTAGAGGAAACAAAAATACAAGTTGACAACATTGAGCTAGAAATTGCTGATTCATATATTTACCTTGGCCAGCTGATTTCAATGGATGGCAACATTATGAAAGAACTCAACAGACGTATTAAACTTGGCTGGAGTGCATTTGGAAGAAACAGTTTTATCCTGAAGGGGAAATTGCCTTTGTGTCTAAAAAGAAAGGTCTTCAACCAGTGTGTATTGCCAGTCCTCTCTTATGGATCAGAGACATGGAGTCTAACAGTTGGAGCAATACGAAAGTTACAGACAACGCAAAGGAGCATGGAGAGGTGCATGCTTGGAATAACTAGGAGAGATCGAAAAAGAAACACTTGGGTGAGAGAGCAAACTAGAGTAGAGGACATCATTGTTAAAGTAAAAGGGCTGAAATGGCGATGGGCTGGGCATATTGCAAGAAGAACTGATCAACGATGGACAACAGAAATTCTGAACTGGATTCCAAGAGACCACCGAAGACCTAGAAAACGTCCTCAAACTAGATGGGTGGATGAAATAAGAAAACAGGTTGGGGTGACGTGGAAGCGAATTGCTCAGGATAGACTTGTGTGGAAAGCATTTGGAGAGACCTTCATCCAGCAGTGGATAGATAATGGTTGAATATGATGATGATGATATATATATATATATATATATATATACAAAAGCGAAAACTCAACACCGCATACATAGACAACAAGAAGGCTTTCGACTCTGTTCCGCACTCGTGGCTCCTTGAAATACTCAGCATATACAAAGTGCATCCCTCAATCATCCGATTCCTACAGAGCAGCATGAAACAATGGAGAACCCGGTTACAGCTAAACACGCCAGACAGTAAAATAGAAACGGCCGAGATCCCCATCCGCCGCGGAATCTTTCAAGGAGACGCACTAAGCCCCCAGTGGTTCTGCTTGGCGTTAAACCCCTTGTCAAGGATGCTGAACACAAGTAAATACGGATACATGCTGAAGAAAGACAAGAGAAACCTACATAAAGTCTCCCACCTCATGTACGTAGATGACATCAAGCTATACGCGCCAACAATCACCCAACTCCGACAACTCATCAGTATAACAGAGACATTCTCCAAGGACATAGGAATGGAATTCGGCCTCGATAAGTGCAAAATACAGAAGAATAGCAAAGAAGATTTACCAGGCATCGAACTCGAAGACGGGAGACTACTGAAGACCTTGGACGAGGGCGAAACCTACAAATACCTAGGGATAATGCAAAAACGGCAGCAGGAGCACAAGAAAGTCAAAGTCCAGCTCACGCAAGCATTCCAAGAAAGACTTAGAAGCATTGTGAAGACGAAACTGAGCGGGAAGAACACCACGCAAGCAATTAACGCATATGCGGTACCAGTGCTCACCTACTCCTTCGGGATCATCAAATGGTCCAACACTGAACTAGAACAACTCCAGCGGAAAATGAGAACCATCCAGAGAAGAGCCGGACAACTACACCCTGCAACGGCAATTGAACGGCAAACACTACCCCGGGAAGAAGGAGGACGCGGACAAGCGGACCTCAAAGACTTACATGACAAGCAGATCCAGAGCATGAGGCAATACTTCCAGTTGAAGAGTCCCCGATCGCCACTCATCCAAGCCATAATACAAGCAGATGCAAATTACACGCCACTAAACCTGTGTAGTACCGAAGAGCGTGTCCTCGAAACAGCCAACGAACAGAAACTGAGAACTTGGGCCGGAAAACCATTACATGGCAGGCACTACAATGACCTGCAACAACCACACGTTGACAAAAAGGCATCAAATTCTTGGCTGGCCAAAGGCACTCTCCAGCCAGAGACAGAAGGATTCATGCTAGCCATCCAAGACCAAGTGATCGCAACAAGGAACAATCAGAAATTCATCCAGAGAAAAGACATAGAAAGCGACAAATGCAGACACTGTCATGCGGCATCGGAGACAATCCAACACGTGATGGCAGGATGCAAGATCCTTGCGCAGTCAGACTACAAACATAGACACGATCAAGTAGCGAAAATAGTCCACCAGAAATTGGCAGCGAATGCTGGCTTTCTGACAGAAAAATGCCCGTACTACAAATATGAGCCAGAGACCGTGCATGAGAACGAAACACACAAGCTTTACTGGGATAGAGCAATCATAACAGACAAGACAGTCCCACATAACCGTCCTGACATAACCCTCGTCGATAAATCGAATAAGACCACGTACTTAATCGACATAGCAGTACCCAACACCAATAACATACAGACAACCTACACAACGAAAATCACCAAGTACCAAGATCTCAGACATGAAGTACGAGATATATGGGGTATGGAAAAGATCCTCATCATCCCGTTAGTCATCTCAGCAACAGGGATAGTACCAAAAACGCTTGCGACGAATTTGGAGATACTCAACATTGACCCAAACACCTACATTGAAATACAAAAAGCCACAATCCTAAACACGTGTCACATTGTCAGGAAGTTTCTAGACATGGCACATTAAGAAGTGATGTAAAAAGAGGCTTGGGAACATGGCGCTCTGCCCGTCCCAAAGCCTGTTTCCGCCAAGAATGGGCGAGGAAAACTTTTATATATGGGTAGCGTGTGTGTGTGTTGAAAAATAAACTCGTAAATTGAAGCGTAAACAAAATTCAGTTTTATTGAAATAAACTTTAATTTTAGCAAAAAATAAAACCCTATCAAACACTGGTATTTGAATGGAAATCATAACAACTATGTTTCCTTTCGGCAAAACATCTGCTTTTATCATATAGTATTGATTTTGTTATATCAGACTCGATACACAAAATTTTGAAGCCCAAGTCTATAGCCTATTGGGAAATATAGCACCTCTTGCGGGCCGCACTGCTGTGCTTGCAATATTAGGATTGAACAAAGCAGGGCCTATTCTGCAGTTCTACACAATCTATTTAGTTCTAAACACCGGCTGTGCGGTTCTAAAGTTGGATTTGTGCAGTTAGAAAAATGATACATACAGATACAATAATTACGATATAATATGTGAGATAAAGAAAGGTATATTCATTAAAACATACTATGATGTTAAACGACTTCTGCATAACCTACACATATTCGCCATTGAATAGTAAAAATTTTGTATTATATCTCAAGACAATAATCCTTGCGAAATTACAAATCGTCTTTATGGAAAGAAAAGAAACTCCATATTCCCCGCTGGGACCTTTGTGTCCCTTTAAATATCCTTTTCGCAATTTCTTTTAGCTACATCGGTACACTATGCGATAGCTCAGGCAATATTGGATGAATGTTTTATGCCGTCTTAAGATTTAAAGATCGTGTACTTCCTTAAAGTTGGCTACACGGAAATTATAATTTTAATGACCAATTGCGTAGCTGTAGCCTGCAGTTGCTTAACACAGACCGAAAAAACTTTCCATTCGACCGAGACATTTTTTAGAAACAAA
>QLNU02013614.1:8221848-8232408 GCA_006491805.2 Dysdera silvatica
GAAAAAATTTATATTCTGTTGTATATAGTTATATATTAAACAATGAAAACTTCTTTAATGCTAATTCTAAAGAGATTTTAATTTTACATTTATAGAAATAGAATTTTTAGTAATAATTCTCATTACTAAAAGGTAATTTTTAACTACTTACCCGGTCTTTAGATTTTTTTTTTTTTAATTCATGACATCAAACAACCTTTTAAGTAAAAAGTAAACCTTTTAATTGAAAACTAAGAAATTTTATAATTCTTTGAATTATAAAATAACTGTTTCTGTTTAATTTGTCAACCTTAAACGGATGGACTTTCCTATGAAGTATGTGTACATTTGAACAATGTTCGCTAGGTAGTGGCGAAAAGGAGATCATTACAGCGAGCAAATTGAAGATCTAAGCACCTTTAATTTGTACCATTTACCCCCAAAAAAAGTACTCATATGGGCGACCATGATAGTTAACGATCATTGAATGACAAGGAGAATGCATTCTTCTGAACAATTCCTATTCTCCCTAACACGCTCATATATTGAATTAGTATGCGCATGTTTAATCAGGGCCATTGGATAACTGTCTTCAAGTTCGGGGGGAACACGAACCTGGAATTTTCAAAATTACTTGGGGGGGTGTGGGGGCTATACAGATACTTTTTCAAAGTGGAATCTGTATAATCATTCTTATTTCATGAATGATGTAAAAGAAAAAGAATGGATTTCAGAAATGCGTCCTTTTAAAAAGAATGAGAACGAATAAACACATTCACCAAAGTGAATGATTTTCTCTTAGTTTCGTTCCCCTGTTACGTTTTAGCAGTGTGTCAGACCGTTCAAAGACGGAATCACTGAATGGATCTTCTCGTTTATGATTGATAGGCCATATCGTTCATTGAACGAGTTAGCACATATGTATTAAGCTTACCTAATGTATGTGAACGAAAACCTTATTATACTGTCCATCGGAGTAAAGAATTGTACTAAGGTACATGAAATGCCTGTACAGGACGTATTGCGCCTAAAATCCGCCCTTATACATAAAATGTACGTTATACAAGTATTAATATCTCCAGTTTTCAAAGAACAAACATTTGTTGATGCTCTGCTCAGCGACCATGCCCAAGAACGTGCGACACTTTGATTGAGCAAAATGGTGTCATAAATATAATAATCATCTTGGATAATAATCATAGTCTGTTTCTGCCGCAGCTGCTGTTCGGTCGTTTGTCCATTATTACAAATCTGCTTTCTATTTTCTTTCCCCTCTTCTTTTTTCTACATCCTGACAAGGCGAAATACGACTCGTTATTTAGTGGGTATTGTCTCCGCCTGACACGTGGCCTTGCTGGTCAATTTCAGCCGGAGCTGACCAGAGAGTTATAAGTTGGAGGATGTCACCAAGGCCTAGCCCATTGGCCTTGGGGCCAAGCTGGTGCTACAGGACTTCCAAAGGTCAATTACAAAAAAGAGAAGAAAGAACTGGCTGTCTGACAACCGGCCCAGCCTCAGAGAATGGACTTGGCTCGTTGGGTGACCAACAACAAATCGTCCAAACGTTATGTCCGCTTTCCTACAGTTGGCGTCCAAAGGCTTGATGGAATGACTGATGGCCGTCCATTTGGGGAAAATTGCTAATTGGCCTTGAATAATTTCGCCAGAAGTCATACTTGGCGTAAATCGCCTCAGCATGAGAACACGCCGTGTAGGCCACAGTAATGTCTTGTTCTGTGCCCTTTTGATTTCAAGTCATTTTATTTATGACAAGAAAAAAAAGGCGAAAGAAAAGATAAAAGAAGAGAAAGAATTTTCTAAACTCTTTGTTTCGTTTTGTTTGTTCTCCTTTGGAGCGTTCTCAAATGTGCATCTACGATGTTATTTGGAACTAGTTTGGAAATGAGGAAAACGCGCCAAATATAGTCCCTGAAAAGAGAGTGCCCGGTCCACATACTAAGAGCCATAGTCTCAAAGTTCGTTAATGAAATAATCACGTACCATTTGCGGAAGACGACATCGTCACCTATCCCCGGGCTGGAAAAGGAAGAAATCATCGTTCACTTAGTCGACCTGCGCTTCGTTAAGAAGAAAACTTTTCTCTTTGCCTTTCATTTCACAGATTATTTCTACAAATATTAAGTTTGGTTGGATGTTTATGGCGCAAGGACAACAGGTTCATTAAATTCAGTAAAATGATGAACAGTGGTCAGTTAAGCCCCTTTCTTCGGCGGGAAATAATAATTAGAATCATTTTCGCAAGCTCGTGGTCATTTTCATGTCGTTTTTTAATCAAATCCTTCTTTTTTTAAACATAGAAAAAAAAAAGATAAAATTTTTGAATAAGCAAAATAATAGCAAAATATCAACAATTATTAAATATTATATATATATGAGACTTTGCACTAAACTTATCCTACTTCTGTCTATACAAGGGCCAATATTTAGGAATATGACCTAGAATTATAAAGATTTGTTATTTCAAGTTAGTGGTTATATATAATTTATTCAAAATTAATACTGCAGTTTCATATCACAATATTTACAAATATTGTAATTTCTCTCAATAACAGCGTTTTAATTGATAACTACAGCGAAACCTGGAAAATTGACCACTCGAATAAAATGATCACTTATTGTAAGAGAAAACTGGTAGGTACTTAGCCATGCCTATGCAAAGTCTCTCGTGTATAATGACCACCTCTCTATGGTGACCATTGCAGTCTAATCCCAAAGGTGGTCAAGTTAGACAAGTTCTACTGTGCAGTAAACCTTTCCATTAACGGCCTTCAACAGGCGGAGAAAAAGCACCGTTAAAAAAGATGCTTAGAATTTGTGTAATTCCATGAAATATTTTCCGGCGCAGCAAACTACCGTCGTTAAATGTAAATGTTTATTAATTAGAGAAACGTTATTGAGAGAGGGTATTAATATTACGTACAGTAGAACCTGCCTAAAGCGACCACCTTTAGCGCTGGACTGCAATGGTCACCATATGCAGGTGGTTAGTATACACGACAGATTTTGGCATGGGCATAACTTAAGTCCCCAACACTTCTCTCTTATAAAAAGTGGTTGTTTTACCAAGGTGGTCGTTTTATCAGGTTCCACTGCATTTATTATAATATTGGTAATGTAATATATTGAATATTGGAAACGAGCATAACTGCAGCTCCATATCACAATATTTACAAATACAGTAATTTCTCTCAACAACATTGTTCTGATTCGTAGTTACCGTGGACCTGGTAAAGCGACCACCTGGCTAAAGCGACCACCTTAATAAGGTGAATACTTTTTATAAGAAAGAACTGGCAGGGACTTAATCAAGCCTACACTAAAATCCGTCATGTAGAGTGACCACCTGTCTATGATGGCCATTGCAATCCAATACCAATGGTGGCCATTTGAGGCAGGTTCTCCTGTATTTCTATTTAACGATGGCATTTTGCCGCCCGGCAAATGCTTTATAGAATTAAAGACGTTCCGAGGGAGAGAGAGAGAGAGATTAACTTTTTTTTTCTGTTTAAAGACGTTTTTCTTTGTTCCTTCGAAGTCCTTGATGCAAGAAATTACTGTACACTACATTCATAAATAAAATACATAATACTACTACGAGTAGCACAATTGGTTTAATCGAATGTGAGGGATCTATAAAATGATTTAATTAAGCAAAATATTTGATGTTAATAAATAAAAACATTTATATTTTCAACAACAGCCAATTCTGGGTGCATTGTTGAATGTGTACTTTGTTTGTGGAAGAGTGTATGTTCGCTGACATGGCTCCAAAAAGGAGTCAGACATGCTGTTTTACAGATGGCCCCTGATGACAGCTCTAAAATTACGTATTTGCATATTTCGGTAACTGATTATGCAATTGATCTGTTTGATCGTTGGGCGCAGTCATAACAAAAACATCAGCGGGTGGTGAGACACAATTGTGGAAAAAAAAAACAACTTCTATTCTGAACAACACCGCTTTCCGTTGGGTGGCTCCATTTTCAAAGCTCAGTTTTCCAAGAAATAGTACTAGCTCTCTATACTGCGAACAAGAGAGCTCCCCTCCCGAAGTCGGTCGGGGTGGGAGTTAAAAGAGGGGTGGTCTGTCTGTCATTCTTGGACACCCCTCTAGGGACGATAAAGTGGAAGGTCGTTGCACTGCCTTGACCCCGAGTGCATTGACCTTTCAATGGTCATTTGAAAGATAGGCACCTGTCAAGTGCGGGCAGTTTAGCTCAACTAACATTCCGATACTCGAGGTCCAGAGGGGTCAAACGGACGTGACGTTGCCCCCAGGTCAACTGCCCGTTTCCCCAAACGATGTTGTTATGATGCTGTGTATTCTGCGATAACGGTTTTCTGTCTTCTGTTTCAAATATGATTCTTATTTAAAGGATGTTCGTCATATTCAACAAGCAGTGGCGCCAACTTGAAGAACATGTTGGGGGGGGGGCTGAATGAGGGAACCCGCACGTGTGGAGTAAAACGAGCCAACCAGAGAGATAAGAAAAACATAAACACAATGACAATTTTAATAAACCGTTCTACTTCCCAATAAGGGACATCTGCGAGACCGGACATTTTTGTCCTTTAAATAAAGGTGTCCCTTCTTCGGAGGTGGTACACGTGATGATACATATACTGGGAACCATGGGTGTCGTCCCTAAATAGAAGTGTCCGTTATTTGCAGGTATCCCTTACGGAAGACAACACTGTATATATTTTTTATATGTCATGACTTTCATTCTCAACTATATTTCTCATTTCTTTATTAGTTATCCATCAATCTTTAGAGGGCACGGGGCCCCAAATATTTTTGGGGGAGGGGGCCGAAGAGGCCCGCGCCTCTTAGAATTGGCGCCCTTGCCAATTAGTAGTTTCATTGCTGGACGAACAGCTATTTAAATACTGTCACATAAGTTTATTTTAAGTAATTCGGTTCCATATTACCTTAAGTTGTTTTCTTATTTCATCTACCCAAGACCGAGTACAAGGTGGTGTGAAGATAAATCCCATTTAAACAATATTATTATGGTTTCCTTGAGAGAAAAAAATGCATAGTTGGGGCCGTAGTTAGGTTATCTTGCGCCCCTGGCAGAACCCTTAATCACGGACATATTTTCCCCTGTGAGTTATTTCAGTCGGTTTATGCCTCACTCGTCTGCACCCCTGGCTTGGGCCTTCTTCGCCAGTACTCCCCCCCCCAGCTACGGCACTGCGCATGGCCCCCATTTTCAGCAAAAACCTCCCCTTTTTGAAATTCTTTGCACGGACCCAGGGGCGGACACAGACTTTCATTTTGGAGGGGTCAAGGACAGAATTTGCCATGGTCTTGGAATAACACCCTTCATTTATCATGAAAGTTGGAATTTTTTACAGTGAAAAAATGGGGGGGGACCCCTGTGACCTCCACCTTGTGTCCGCCCTTGCACGGAGCTGCATCCACTCATCTGTTATGAGGACGTTCCCTAGGGCTTTGATGGTCTTTTAACACGTTTGTTTGTTTGTTTTTTGGTTTTACGGCTCAAAGACTACAGTGGTCATGCTGCGCCGGGACCTACAGTTTTCCGAGGAATCCGAACCTCTTAAGGCCTGGGGAACCAAACCCCGGACTACAGTGCAGTGAATTACCTTGTTTGTACATTTTTCACCGATTCAAAGCGACATATAAACGGAAAGACATATAATCTAAAACCAAGTCAGTATATATATATATAAATAATGACTCAGGATCGTAACCGACGTATTAATGAAAAAGACGTATAAATGGTGGAGCACCATTTATACGTTTATTACAGGGGGTGTAGCAATTTTTTTTTTTAATTACGTGGGACGGGGAGGTTTCAACTAGCTTAAAAACAGAAAGATAATGTAACTCAGCGTTAAAAGGGAAAAATGTGCATTGCTATTCAATGTGAGAAGCATAGGCACATCCAGTCGGGTTTGGTGGTTCCAACCTCTGGATATTTTTTCACACTGGTGCTAAAATTTAAACTCCTGCATTCTAATTTTTTATGAATTTTGGCGGCAAATATTAGAGTATTGCATAATGTCTTACTATTTGTCGCCAGACTGCAAGGTTGGCTGCACATTCGGTACAGCCCATCGCGCATTTTCACAGACCACTGGTCAGCCTCTGAAATTTACGGAGGTTGCAAAAAGTATGGTGACCACATATGATGAAGCCTATTAGTTGTGTTGTGTTTTTCCCTTGTCGGCACGCCAAGGATTTACGCCTGGGGCCCGTTCAGAACTTCTCCCATAGTTTGTTGACCTCAAGAAGTGGTCATGTGGTCACCCGAGGGTCAAACACCTGTAAACAAGTAGTCTGACCCCGCGAAGAAGGGCGAATGGACCAGCACTACGTCGGCTAAGGTCAAGCTTGGTGATGGATTTCGGCTGTCCGTTTCAAACAGATTTTTTCCCCCGATAAGACCAACAAGTGATAGTGACTGCTGTGGTTTAGAAGCTATCTCTTTCTCTTTGTTTCATCTTCAAACAATCAATTAGAAGCCAGTGTTGGAAAAGTGAACGCCTTAGCATCTTTTAAAACAATGTGACCTAGGTTTCAATAAAAATATTGGGGGCGGGGGGCAATATGAAACCCTTACACCAACATTGGGGGACGGTTCCCCTCTGTCCCCCAGCTAATGGCGCCCGTGGTTTCAAGCATAAAAGAATATTTTCAAAATCTTTGGACTAAAAGACAAATTAAACATCAATAATATTAAAAAACGAACGATATTTTAGTCATTTGCTTGCCTGATGCACAAATAATAACAAATATTATTATATATTCACGGACAACAAAACATATTATTGAATATTATATATCTATATTTTATATATATTAAAAAGCAACACTTATTACAGAACGAATATAGATTGTAATTGTACCTCGTTAATACAAGTCACTTGCGTACGCAAGGGGGGTTGTTGCCCTCCATTGTGAAGAATTTTATATATATGTATATGAATATATGGAGTTGTAGCTTTGTAACCCCTTATGAACTTTCTGTGTGCGTCTATGATGATGAGGACTATTTTTATAACACAAATCGCTTCTTAAATCCCCGTCAAATTGCATAGAAATTTTTGTGTTTTATTTAAAAGGAACATGGTTAACACGAAATATCGTTTAACGCATACAAAAATTGATAATTGATGGTCCTTGGAAAATTTCCTCCTCTAAACATGAACAAAACGCACTTTTCCAGTGGCGGATTTAAGAAATTGCTGCCATTAAACACAAGCTTTATAACTGCCCCTAAATACAAGCTTTATAACTTCCGCCTTTCTCTTTTACAAAGAAAGGAATACTTTTGGGGGGAGGAATCCTTTTATGTGTAAAGAAAATTTTTCACATGGTTATTAAAGCTAATAATTTTATATGATAAATAATTAATTATTTTTAGGTTAGTAGCTGCTCCTCCAACATGTACCTTGTATGCCTGATGAGAAATTCGCTACTGCGGATTTCTAAATCCCTCTCTCTGCAATTTATTTAGAATTCTGTTCATTCTTCGAAATGGAGGGCTCCAGATCAGACTAAAATAATTTTACCTTGCAAAGAGGATATTTTTTTGTTTCAATAGCCGTAGAGCGTTGTAGTGACCAGGGCACTTTGTCCAGGGCCGTACCGGGGACGGATCGGGTCTTCCTAAAGGGCCCCTACTTTGGATTTTAGGAGGACGCAAGTCCTATGGCCCATGAGGGCGTACCGGTGGCCCAGCCCGCCCATGAGTAGAACCATTTCATTGTTTTATTTCCATCACCCTTAAATCCACACTACTATAAAACAGTCCAAAGCCGGTTCATTCCGGCGTGTATTTTATGTAAAACGGTTTTATATTGGGTTCTTTTAACTTCCAAGTGAAAACAATGAATTGCGAGAAGTCGTCGAGTTTAGAAAAGAAAAGCTAGAAATTGTAAATGATGTGAATTATGGTAAAGTTTAATAAAATATAAATTAACGAACAGAGCGTAAGATTTGAGATTGCAAAGAGTACTTTATTGGTGATTTTAAAAAAAAAAACAGAAGTTGCTTATACGGTTAATCAATTTGGGACTTTGACTTTCTTAAGCGTGCTACTATAATTTAAATTTTGTTTCTTGATACGGTATGCAATCCGGTACAAATAAATGTTTACTAAAACGTAATAATATATGCATATAGTGGAATAAGCAGTATTCGAACATTCTACCATGCACAATATAAACTTTAATGGTATGTATATACAGGGTCGTTCTGAACTTCCCATTTGGAGAGTGTCTTAGAATAGAATTTGCAATAGTCTTGGAATAATACCCTTTCTTTATCATGAAAGTTGGAATTTTTTACATTTAAAAAACATATTTAAGTCATGACCACAGTCTCCCCAATTCTTTATGTTTATAACGGTAATCAGAGATGGAATAAATAAGCAATATAATCTCATCTTTCCCTCATAGCGCCGAATACTGTTAACACGAATAGATTATTTGTTTCCCACCTAGTGTTCGCGTTAAGGAAGTTTGATTGTGATGATCATGACTTTTAAGATGGCGCGGACAAGGAATGCGAATTAAAGACAAGCAGAGTAAAATGATGATGAAGAAAATACATATGCAAAGCTCTGTATCATCCTTGCATGCTCATGTTGTTCAATTGTTAATTTAAATGAACTTTCATCATCTAACTGGATAAAGCTTAGTTAAAAAAAAATGGTACATTAATTCATGGTTTCCATTAATGGTATTCATGGGGTATCCATTAATCTATATTTAATAAACTAACCAGTGTTGAAAGGCGACAGTTTTTGTATTCGAACATTGTTTGTGATGGCCATGTCCAAAAATACCCAGAACCTAATTTTTGAACAGGAGCCATCGATTTTTCGACTCGTAATCTTCCAATTCCGATTCCTTTGTTCTAGCGAGAGAGAGAGAGAGAGAGAGAGGGAGCTTTTCCAGTTCGTTTTGGAGTCGGCATTTCCAACTATGCTTGATCCTACCCCATGCAAATGCGCCTCACCCACTTCACGGAAAGCATCCATTTTTAATGGCCGCCACCTCTTTTGGCCCCAACGTATCGACCCCGTCGTCCTCTTCCTATCCTCTATCCCATCCTCTTTGCATGTTCTCACATCGATTGCCTTCCCTACCCCCTTCATTCCATCTTTCGCTCTTCCCCCCCTTCGTTAATTTAGCATCCTAGCTCACTTCTCCTCTCCCGTTCTCTTTGTCCTCCTCTCCTTCCGTTTCCGAATCCCGGATTTTTGAATCCACCTACTCCTTGCTACTAAGCTTACTTTACGTTGAATTGATGTCGTAGTTACGTTCCGGGAGTCAGAACATTCCGAAAGTTCAAAAGGCTAGAGGCTGCATTATTCGTTGGTCATAAACTATCGCCATTTCAGATTATGTTTCGGCAGTCTTTGGACCGTCCAGAAATCGGATCGTCTCTCAAGATGAGGTCTTGATTTTAATGTTGCTTTATTTACTCTTTGTTGGCTATCAGTGGCGCTTCTTTGTAACGAATCGTCTGTAATCTCTGGTTACCCAACCACTGCTGTTTTAACTCCAGTAGTGTGTGGTGGTGCTGTTGCCAGTTATTACTAGTGCTGGTTACCAATAGTAATATTAAATTCATGTGAGCGTTGTTGTCTTCATGTCTCAATACCCTCTAGCCAATCAAACCCATGTGTGTCAATGAGTTTTGAAGCTAGATACAGTATGGGAAAGGGTGGCCGCAATAAGTGTAGCTGCATTCCCAGGGAACCTCTGTGATAATGAAAGTAATGTTCGATGTGAAACCAATATCATCTTCGTAGTTACTTACTCGTATACGATTGACTTCGTAACGCGAACTTCTTTTAACACAAACTCTTCCCAGAATCCCCGTCAATTTTGAGTAACTCAATAAGACGATTTCATCCTTTCTGGATAATGCAAACTACTTTTAGCACGAACAAATTTTGCATTACTGTGAATGTTCCCATTCGTGAATTTCGACTGTATTTCTGATTCCTTTGTGTTCATCTTTAGCGGTTTCTTCGAAATGCCTTTACTGTGTATAAACCTTTTAAGTATTTTCATGTAATTCATATCTTCCTGGACAACTTGGGTATCGCAAATCTTCCTATACCTTTAAAACGTTTCGAAAGTCCATACATATATACAACAAAATCTTTTAGTAGCGGGCACCTCAGGACGTCATCATCCGTTTGCTATTCTGGAGGGTTAAGGTATATCAAGCATATGGCGTGGGAATTGGAAAAGTGCCCGTTAAATAGAGGTGTCCGCTAAAGATGTTTTGCTGTACACCAGTGTTTCTTAAAGTGTTCTCTGCGATACCTTAGGTACGGCACTGTTTTTCCAAGGGTTGCACAAGAAATTTGTAAAACATCGCCGACAATTCAGAGAAAAATCTGTAAATTCCGTAATTTTCCCCATGATAAGCACTTAGAGTTAACTGCAAATAACAAATAGATAATTAATAAATAACAGATCGACAATTAATAAATAACAGGTATATAATTAATAAATGACAGATTGACAATCAATAAATAACAGATATATGATTAATAAATAATAAAT
>QLNU02013614.1:8259204-8282701 GCA_006491805.2 Dysdera silvatica
GATTCAATATCTATTGCAACCCGCTAATAAATGATAACTACCTACTAATATTGCTTCTTTCATCTATATGGCACACACTAATCTCGTAAATTTAAGAACAAAAAGGATAAGTTCAAAGCCTTTTCTGGTGGGGAGTGCAAAAAGTGCAATCGCACCTGGGTAACCAAACTCAAGGGCAGCCGCGGACTGTTTATTATATTATTTTATTGACTTTGGGTTTCGGATCAAAAGAAAAATCTAGGTTCTTTACTTCATTTGACGAAAATAATAATTAAAACCTTTTTTTCATGATAATTGTTTAAAATTGTGTGTATATTGATATAAGGATACTACAAGACAATTTTTATTTGAAAAATAGTAAATTAATAAAGGCGGAGGTATTATTTTTGCACCTGGGTGGCCTACAACTCAGAAACCTCCTTAGATAAACCACTTTCATTGAACTACAAAAGGACATTTTATGGTTGTAAAGTTTACAGTAATAAACGCCCCTCTATGAACTTTTTCTGTCACGAAAAGTTTGTTTTCTGTTTGTTTTACTCTTAATCCGACACTTATGATACAATTTTTGCAATAATATAGTAAGGCATTTGTCCAATACTCTTTTAGTTTATTTTATTTTTATGAATTACTCATCACTTTGTAATTTATTTATACAACATGTTTAATGCGTTTACATAACACATTTTAATGTATTTATATAACATGTATTAAAATTACACTTATTAAACATTTATTAACGTATTTGCTAAATTTATTTCATCCGTTTATGTAACGAATGGAATATCTGCTTTTTAAAAGATTCTCAAATTAATTTGTTTAATATCCTCAATCCCTGAAGGTTCCATCTTGGGACCAACGTTTTTTAATTATTACATTAAAGACATCTCTCCATATTTTTACCATGGTTTGTGTGAATATTTTGTTTATGCTCTATGTTGATGACACATTTATCAATACCTCGGGTCCAAAGCCTCACATTTCTGTTAATATAACCTGCAATTTCATGTAAATGCTGCCCAAAAATAGACAAATACATGGAAATCAAAAATTTTATGGAGAAAACCAAACGGTTCCCCTCCACTGTGATGAGCACTATCCCACAGTTCGCTCCAAGCCAACTACCTTCACTTAAACCATACTGACGACTATTGAGTAAAGGCATTTTAAATACTTGTACGAACACCTAGATTAAAGACTGACCTAACGATACCACATCGTATTTGTCCACAATCTATAAAGTGAAAATTACCACAGAGGACAAACTATTCACACGCACGCAGACATATTAGCCTCTACATCTCTAATATGCTTCTACATCATACATTTCTAATCAGAACCATCATAATGTGAGTTATAAGTGCACGGGGTATTTCTACAAAATCAAATCGCAAAACATCACATAATAGGGTGTTAAAACATAATCCATTCTACTTAGAGCCATGTGTTTCTTTAAAAATTCAGCCGACTAAAAACTCTCCAAAACCAATAGTAAACGCAAAATGCACAATAAAAAATTTTGGTGGTGAGAGTCTGTCTTTTTTTACCCACTCTTCTGGCTACAACCATACCTGACCACGTGATGTGAAAGTGGAATTTTCGAGGTAAGAAACGGCTTCAATGACGTGTTTTGACAAATACATAACGTCTGCATAGTTCTGGCAAGGTTCTGTCTTGTGCGATATACGATATACCACAGCTGGCATGTAATTCCACGGCCTTAAGCGTCTTTTCTGTAAATTCGTCTCTCCAAACCAAAGTTCCCACTCAGCGTTTGGTTAAGTGCGTTAGAAGATTTAATAGCTGCTACTGAAATGATTAAACTCAGGGCATGTAATCCCGGTGATTGAAGGGTAAGTAAATCATGCCACAAGAGAAAATTTTTGGATAAATATTGTAGTTTCTTTGCACTGAAAATTAAATTTTCGAATTATCCGAAATGGATCCGCTCCCTTTATTCTGACAAATCGGAATTCGGCCATATAAAAATTAAATGACCCATTATTAGAATATACAATGGGATGACTTATTCAGATGTCATATAAGATATTTTCCGGAATTTTATAACATCACACCCGAGGCAAAATAATGTCATCTCTATGATAGACTTGTGAGGATACTTCACAGAATTTGGACGTAATGACAATGTTTTCGCTAAAACGGGAATTGTCATAACTCAGTTCAACTATATTCCTTTCATACATTCAATTTGCCACTGGAATAGAAACGAAACGTCCATATTTCTTGTCACCAAGATTTTTAAATTTCTCATTACATTTTTTTTTATTTTGAAATCATTAACTTATATAGGCTTATTGATTGATGTGTTAACTACTTATTCGTAATAGATTAACCTAGACTTCGTATACTATTACTCATTTACATTCATTGCACTTTTCAGAATACCACTTCCCCACAAAATGTTTCCAGTGTATTATTAATACAGACTACAGCACATTCAACATCTGACGCAACCATCCTTGTGGCGTGTATACTGGCTGCATTTCTGGTATCCGTATTAAGTATTTCAGTATACATGTGGAGTAGAAGACGAAGATATGTGCCATGGTTGCCAGTGTGCTTCAGAAAGAATACTCGCATTGTCACTGTTGCTTCTCTGAGCAGGTGCATGCAACATTTCATCATAAATCCCAATTACTACAGTAATGCACCTGAAGAAAGCGTATTAAATGCATTGAAAGATATAGAAATTCCTCAAGAAAACCTTGAATTTCAAGAAGAAATCGGAGAGGGTTGCTTTGGCAAAGTTCATCGTGGTAAGTATTGTTTTATCTCCTACTGCCATACTTTCTCCTGAACAATTCATTTCATTGAAAATAATTCTATGAACACATCTATAATTTAACCTGCACGTTAAATAGGATCAATCTACATTTAAATTTGTATTGATCTGTGCAGATAACCGAAGATCTGTTTAAATCTGTGTAAATATAATGCAGTTCAAGTGGCACACGAGTGGATTAACTGGACAAGAGCTCGGAGCGCTGATACAAAGAAGAGCCCAAAATTGACAAAGTTTGTTTAAAAGTTAATGTAAGTAGGCCCCCTAATACTGATTAGGCTTAAGGCCACCGAATGTGTTAAGACGGCTTTGTGAAATCCGCATTACTCTATGAGCAAAAAAATAGAGCGCCGATTATTCGAACAGATCGGGGCTGAAGGCAGTGTAGATAATCGAACGTTCAGGTAATTGGACAGAGGTTTTTTTTCGGAGTAGGGTATATGTAATATTTATGTGCATTTTTCTTCACACATTTCGAGGTTCCCCATTTACAATTTTCACTAACCACTGCTTATAATTCTTTTTAATAATAATACTTTATTTATTCTTCTTGGAACAGTCGTTGTGACAATACATGACCACACAAAGAAAGGTCCTAAGTAAATATCTATGATGAATATAACAGACTTGAGGACCTCAGACTGATTCAATATAACAATTCACCCAAACAATAAATTCGGCCATCAGGCTATTTCCACATATTTCAACACACCTCACTCGTTACTAAAGATCACGCATATGTAATGCACTTCTTATATGAGTTGTTTTTATAATTTGTCTTTAATTGATTGTTTTTTTAATTATCGATAAATTGTTAGACATTACTGACTATCCAGTATCTTTTAAGCTTTTTTTTTAAATTTTACTATATTATTTAACCGCTTTAGTTTATCTGGTATTCCATTCTAATATTTAGGTCCTATGTAATTTATGTTGCATCTTCCCATTTCTGTTCTTATTTTGGGTAATATTAATTCGTTATAGTTTCGATATCTACTTCTTTTTCGTTTAATTGAATTTTTATAAGATCTGTATGTTTATTTTTTCTTATTCTTTTAAACATTTTAATTAGTATACAGTATTTATGAATCTGTTCAATTTGCAATATATTAGAATTTATTAAAAAATTCTTTAAGTCTATTCTATTATTTCTATTAATCAGTTTGATTGATTTATTTTGCAAATTATTTATAATATCATTGTTAACAATACCCAAATTTCCCCAAACGCAGTTACAATATACTACTAGATGGCAATTAATCAGAGAATTATAGAGTTCATTATTTATTTTTGGGGATAAATTTTTACTTATCCGTCTTAGAATTCCCATACCTTTACATATCTTTTTTGTTATTTTGTTTATATGACCATTCCAATTTAATTTATTTGTAAGTTGAACTTCTAAGAAATAAATTTTATCCACTATTTCTATTTTATTAACTGTTATAGATTTATTAATCATATCGTCATCTATTTTTTTATTTTTACCTGAAAAAATTATTAATTTTGATTTGTCTACATTTAACTTCAGTTGATTAATAGCAAACGATTTTTCATATTTTTTTTTATTTCATTAATACTTCTTTACATTGCCTTATTTATATCCTTATCAGTAATAATGACACTTGTATCATCAGCAAATAATGTGATATTTCCTATATTAAATACGCTGAATATATCGTTAACGTATAAGGAATACAATAATGGCCCCAAATTAGAGCCCTGAGGTACTCCGTAATTATTAACCAATAACTTAGATTTCTTTCTCTTAATATATACAACTTGTTTTCCAGCCTTTAAATAACTGCTCAATAAATTTTTGATTTTCCCCATTAATCCATAAGTTGAAATTTTTTTAATTAATCTTCTTTCGCTTTGCCATTTCCCATGTTATATGGGGTCGACGAATTTTTCATTTTTTAACATTTTTTAAATTAATATTTCTCTATTTATTACATCAAATGCTTTCCTTAGGTAAAAAAAAAAATGCCAATACCCTGTTCCTTGTTTTCTATTGCCTCCTATATTCTTTTTATTGTTCTCAATAGTTCCCCTTTAATTGATTTACCCTTGATTTACCACTATTTTGTCGTATTGTCCTCCTGAGCTGATTCTGTAAGCTGACTCTCTTTGTTCCCCGTTGATGTTCATATCTAATTTCTGACATATTCTTTTAACGAAGTCCTCACAATTCTCATCTTCTCTATATTTTATCCCCACAATTTCCACATTATTCCTCCTATTGTGTTGCTCAGCTTCAACCTGGTCCTCATCAATCTGTCTGTGTCTTCTTCCAGATTTGTTACTCTCTCTCTCTTAATTTTCTTCATCTATCTGTCTTTCTTTACATTTGACTTCTTATCTCCACTCCTTTAGCTCTGTCTTCAATATATTATTTTCTTCTATGACGATTACGCAATCAAGTCAGAATGAGATATAGTGGAGTTGGAGTCAGATAAGAAATACCACATATTGGTGAACAAAGCTTCGTTATAGAGGGCAGTGGTTCCCAACTCAATTTAAGCCGCGGACCACTTTTCCACTTCAATTGGACTCGCGGACCACTTTGAAAAATTCTCAAGAGTTGATAGCAGGACCATAATAAAAAAAGGAGCCGGGTCTTTGGAGAGAGTGTTGCCGTTCTTTGGAAAAAGAAATAATAAAGCCGAGGAAAAAAAATCTAATGATATTACAGTCGAACCTTTTAGACGAGATATATTGAGGCGAATTGCATTTTAATTTAAGTTTTTCTGAAGTTCCATCAGATTGTAAAATACTATAAGTAATATCTCGAATTTCGTTTTATGTTTAATAATAATAATTTTTATAAGTATTTTTTTTTTTTTAAATAATGATCCATTTCGCGGACCACCAGTTGGGAACTGCTGCTATAGAGGAATCCTGTTTTCAGAGAATAAACTGTGGTTAAAAATTCCTTTCTACCGCATTTTCGCAATGGGTAATAATTTTTTCTTCGCATTTTCGAACAACTCCTTGCAATTTTGCGAAAAATGCGGCTGCAGCTTAAACCCTGTACCTACCGGACATGCATTACCCCTCAAAAGTTCAGAAATTAAAAAAAAAAAAAAATAGTTTTTCTTAGAAAGTAAATGTTTTTATTAATTTTTTAATATCACTTAACCGGTTTAAGATGTATCTGTGGGCGAATCTGGGAGTGTTAGATGTTTTCTCTAAGTTTTGACCACCAAAGCTAACAGGCCTGAAGCGATAGCTTTTCATATTCTTCTTCTTGAGAAACGAAGCGACCACTGGTCAACACAAAGAAATGACCGTCTGTCCATATCCACTTTGGAGCGAATTGGAGCATACAAAAGTTAAATTGTTTCCTTGCAGTCTTGACTAAACTTTCTATTGTAGTTCCCGCCTTATTTCTTTTGTAGCGTTAAACGGTAGTTTAGGCCTCATAAGTGGCCACCTGCGTCGAAGACGGGTCAGTTTTAGTCGAGTGCGTTGGCGGTGATTGCTTTGGACGTTGGCGAGAAAAATGTGATCCGTTGGAGCAGTGGCTCCAACCTTCTATAAAAGTCGCCAAACACTTAAATATGGATTAAATGGACTTTTGGATAAACGAATTTTTACATAGGAGTGATTATGTTTCGGAATTTCAACTTGCCTCTTCCGGGATTTCTTTTTAAAAATTACAAAATTTTCGTTGTGTTTCCTATAATTTTTTATATTCCTGTGGAAATCAGTGTCTTTACCAAAAGTATTACATAACGTTTCAGGGAATTTTCTGGTATGTTCAGGGAATCTGGTTTGGACTGACAATCACCTCTGTTTACATCGAAAATTAAATTTCCGGATTATCGAGCTTACTAATTTTTTCGGATAATCGGAGCTTCAAATTATATAATAGGAAATAGTTTCCACATAAAGCATCATATGGAAAAAAAGGGGATCGCATTGTCAGGAGAGGCCAATAAATTAAATCCGTAGTGGTAGTTTACGGCTTTATCAGCTGTTATTTCTAAATTCGCTCTGAAAAGTATGGTTGGCGGCCATAATAAATTGTATCCAATGCTGAATTTTAATTGATTATTTAATTAAAATTATTTTCTAGAACCTGCTTAGCAGATCGCATTTTTCCAAATGTGCTTATCTTTTTTTTTTATTTCTTTTCAAGTTTGATAGTAAATGGCCGTAACTGCGTATGCGAAAATCGACGTGTTCCCCTGTTATCTCTTCCTTTGTTAAAATGATAAAAATATGACATTTGGCGACCTAGGCGCAAACGAGGAGTTTTTAAACACCCAGCAGTGCAGGACCTTTTCGTAGGGTTACTATGGAAAATAAAGGCCTAAGAAACCTCTCTGGCAACAGAGGGGTGCTTCAGGTAGTTATGACTTAAAATTTATGAGCGACTTAGGAAAGGGTGGACCCCCAACGCTCGTGAAATATTTGACCCTTCAGAATGCGGCCATTTTTCCTGGACAGTCGGACGGTATGATGAGGTGGGAGTACTTTTTGTCCGTAGATGTACCGGGAATTGTACAGTTTTTACAAGGATAAGGGAGGTATGATGAGCAAAGAAAGTGTCAGTGGGGAAAAAATGGACTTCTTTCTTTAAAAAAAGGCTCTCTTCAGCTCAACGACAAATACATATGGGTTGAAACAGTGCCGGATTCAGCGCCTTACGGGCCGGAAGGGGAGGATGGGCCCCTAAAAAATATGACTTCCGCGACATTCAATTCATAAGCCATGAGTTTTCCTTTGAAATTTATTAGCTATACTATTCAGGTTTATCATTAATAGAACTCTGACGTTTTTAAATAAACAACATTAAAATAACATTTAAATTTAAATAATATCAAGAGTTATTAGGATCCTCGAGGAGGGGGGCCCCTCCCAAAATCGCGGGGCCCCAGGCTTGGGCCTACTTGCCTACGTAAATCCGCCACCTGTTTGAAACTATATGTATTTTCAAGAATGACGCTTATACAGTGGACTCTCATTCGTACGAACCCTCAAAAAAGTTCGTAAATGAAAATTAATGTTAGTTCTGGAGACGGTTGGCGCAGTAGTTAGCTCAGATGCTCTTGCGCCATAAAAAAGCCAAACAAACAAACAAGTTCTGGGGGACTAATTTTTAGGACCAACGCAACCGTGAGTCCATGCCACATTCTATTTTAAGTGACGTCACGTATGATTTAGATCGTCCTTGTGTACCGTGGGTGAAGAATTTTATTTCTGCGGACCCCCACATTTTGTCAAAGGTAAACAACTGTACTGAATACTCAGCGGGCAGAAACAACTAGATAAACGGCCTAATTTTTTAATTAAATTTGCTTTTTAAGTCCGGCTTATGCCAAAGTTACGCGTTTCACAAATCATTAGCGAAACGTGAATATTTTGCTTATTTTGCATGCAAAGGCGATAAACAAGAAGCAAAAAATGAAGTAGACACATACGGAATCTGCCTAGAACTACACCAAAGTCGCCAAAGATGAATCAGATCGCCAAGTGAATCGGTCAAAATTGCCATTGGGATGTGTTCGTGGATTTAGCATGTGTTTGCGGTGTTTTGGTCGCTCGGTATCGTTTTGTAGAGGAAAGATAGCTGTTTCAGATACATATTTACCGGCTGCTGCGTTATGGAAAGTAAGAATTTTTAACTTTTGATCTCACTAATGAAAAATAGTTCGAAACGCAATTGTTTATGTTAAATTTTCTTTAGGTAGTTATTACTTTTTTTAGTTTATTTACTTTTTGCACCCGTACTTTGGGAGCTCATTATTATCCTTTCGATGTCAGGGTAAAGCCATGTTTTTTTTGGGACATGTTTAAAATTTGAAAAAGCATGATGTTTATATCATATTAAAACTAATAAATTATATCATTTTAATCTTTCAAGTCTTTTCAAAATAATGAATTGTATTATTTAATTAACAGTACCGAAATTGAAAAAAACATTGAAAACTCCGTTACGGAAGGACAGAAAAACACGAAATAATGTTCTTCCGTAACGGGGTTTTCAATGTTTTTCCCGTTACGAAAGGTCATAATTTCATGTTTTTTCTGTCCTTCCGTAGCGACGCGCGTTTTCCAAAGTGCATTTTTTTATACCGCAGGAAAATTTTCATACCATTTCAGTTAAAAGTAGTATTGAGCCCTTTTCTTAAAATGATTTACGAAAAACAATTCAGTTTAATATTTTGAAATTGTAGAAAACATTGATCATGAACGCCATACTTCCGTAAGATTTTGAATACTGTGGCGTTGCCCGTCACTTATTTTAGGCAAAAATTATGAAAAAGCGTGCAAAATCTTCAAACATCTTTTTTTTTTTAACCTCAAACGTTTGCTCCAACGTAATTGAAAAATTCATTAATTAATTTACGTAATATATTTAAAACAGAGGCGATTTGCCAGATTTGGAGATGAGCTCCCAAAAGAATGTTCAGAGACTTCCAAAACGGGAGATATTGCTTTAGGTCTTTAGATGGTCTGAGATAGATTCATCCAGGCCTGTAGCTAGAAGCTTGTTACGGGGGGGTGGGCTTAAAATTCGTTAATGTTTTGATGTATTTTATTAATATATTTAATAATACTAAATAAATTTCTTAAAATAAATTTTGCATTGAAAACTTATAAATTTTAGTATACCTCTCTATAATTTCCCCAATCCTTATTATAAAGTATATGAAGACTCAAACCTATGTAAAAAATATTATATGCACACGACTTAACGTAAAAAGCTCTTCTGAATACATTTTTAATGTCAAAGAACAATTTCCATTATCATGTACAATTTTATACAAAACAAAAAATTTAAAATAAAAGTCTGCAATATTTTATTTTGAGAAAAAGTATTTTCGGGGGAGGGACTATCCCCTCAGCCTGGCTACGGCTCTGAATTCATGTATATCATTTTAGTTTTTTAATAATTAAAAGTAATTAATTTAAATGTCTAGTATTTACTATATATTATATTTAGACATATAACAAAGAAAGGCTAAATTATATTTTATAATTTAAATGGCAACTGGATGTTTTGAATATACATGTACGCACTCTCACGTGTGTCCTTCCTATTATTAGATATCCCAGTATTGATAATACGGTATCTAAACTCACAATGCTGAATCGATTGTTTGATAAATCAATCGATTTCAAAAAGGTTTTGTCTATACGCGTTATTTCTATATCGATGTTTACCGTATTAGATATTGATTATAGTATTGCTTGAACATTAATATTGCGAAAATAATTTTGACTTCACTAACCTCCTAAATATGTCCCTGGGGGGGTGGGGGGTCCACGGGATACGTTTAAAAACAAAAGACGGCTCTTAATATATACAACATTAAAAAACTGACCAACAGTTGTCAGTACCGTATTGACGGTGGGATGGGGGGGGGCTGAGCCTGAGAACAGAGTTTTCATCCCAAATTTGTGGGGTATTATACAGTAAAACTTCCCTTAACGACCACCTCTATTAAGCGGCCACCTCCCTTAATAAGCACTTTTTCTGGAAATGTATTTTCTCCCTTCCTCATAGACCCGATGCTAAATTTACCCCCATTCAAAGACCACCTCTCTCCGAGTGAACACTTTTTTTTACTGAAACTACTGTGGTCGTCTTAGGTAGGTTTTACTGTATTCGTTTTCTAGTGTACACCCGCCCGCTTTAAGAAAGGAACAAATATAGACCAGATAACTATGTACCTCTCTTGGATGGCAGTAATTATTCCTTTAGCCCCTCCTCTCCCACCAGAATCTGTAAAAAGGGTTGAACCTTAGGGAGATTTTACTGCATAACATATTTTTCTTAGGGGACGTTCATAAATGATGTCACGGTACAGGAGGTGGGGTAGGGGTGCTGGCGCGTGACACACCATGATTCAGGAATAAGAAATCTTGTGACACGGGGGTCACGAAAATAACCTCAGAAAGCGTGACATCATTTATGGGGCCCCTTATGGCAAAAATTCAAAAATTAGCGTAGAACAGGATTTGAAAAAATCCCAATGTCCCCGAACATATCAAAACGGACCGATCATGAAAATGACCGGTTTTGATGAGCGGTCGTTTTCATGATTAAGTAACTGATTAGCTATATACTAACTATATAATTATCTATATTACTACATTATTTTACCCTCCTACTTGTAATTTTTTTTCGATCGTAACGTTTTAATAACAATATTTTGCAAGAAGGAAGTAAAGCATGGAGACATTGATTTTAATTTGATTGATAATGTCATACGATTTTTTAAATAAATATTTGTGAATGATTGAGCTCATTTGTGAATAATAAAATAATAATAAATAAAAATGCACGACACAAAGATCAGCTTCTGATATTTTGGCATTATTATTATTATATATTTTTATTTATTTATTTATTTATTTATTTTGGAGTGGGGTGGTAAAATCTTAAAACCATATAATCACCGTTGCACATTTATTTTAATTTTTTGTTCACGAAAATTGCGTGTGAACTGAGTTGAGTTAGGCTCCAGACAGGGCCGGGCACAGGAACTATGGGGCCCTAGGCAGTTTAGCTGATGGGGGCCCCCCCACCAATTATGTTCGTTATATTTTTGAAGTTTCGCCCTGGGCCCCTGGGCCTTTGACCCTTTGTTCCCGGCTTTGGATTCAGAATTATAGTAATGGGGGATTGGGGACGTAAAATATAAATAAGGGGGCTCGCTTCTTTCCCCAATTAGTATTTTATTTATATAAAAGCCCTTACCAATTCTCTCCTATAAAAAGTGGTGTATAAAACTCCTAGTCTAGAAGTGCACCGTGGAACCTGGTAAAGCGACCACCTTCATAAATCGACCACCCGAATAAAGTGACCACTTTCTAGAAGTTCTAAATAGAACTACAAAGAACGCGAGGCATTATTGTGAATTCGGCCTCCTTATGGCATTTCAGTGGAATGTGGGATCTACTGGTTATAGGATAATGTATTTCTCATTTTGCAGACTGTACTATGCGTGAAAACATGTTCACCACAGTGTATTTATATATGGTGTTCGTAAACGTGTTTATGCTTGCAAAAATAGGTCCGCAAATCAACACGTTCGGATTTAGGAAGAATGGGAATTTCATCGCACAAACCTGGAAGCTGTCAAATTGGAAAGCAGTTGGAATTTTTGAACGATTTGCGAAGAAATGTCAGCACACACATGAGGTTATTTTTTTCCCCTTCTCATATATTAACTAACGTCTTGGAAGGTTTTGAAATTTCAAGCCAAAATCCTCGGCTTTAAATTACTATTAATAAATATAAAGCATATTGAAACGCAGAGATGCTGAGAGTCAACGCGGGACCCAGACTCACTTCGACCGGCCCCTATGGCCCCTTCCCTGGGCCGGCCCCCCCCAGTACAGGTCCTTGCCAGTGCGGGTCTCTAGACTTCATCCGGCCCCCCCCGGGCTTTAGCCCCTGCTGCCCCCCTCTCGTCGGCTTTGTTGAAACCTCAAAGGAAATGCGTTTGTCGCATTGGAAAACACAGGGGGGGGGGGGGACACTAATTTAAATCTAAATCAGTGGCTGGAGAAATCTGGAAATTCACTTTTTTGACAAAATGTAAATTTCATTTATAAATTCGCTTTGCCAGTAGATGGCGAATCATTTAGAAAAGAAATCCCTCCTTTAAAATCATAGTCCTAGAAAAAGAGGACATCAGAACTTACAACGAAATAAAATGATGATTAACTGGTCAACTTGCGAAAATGAGTGACCTGAAAATTATAATAATGAATAATAATAATAATGATTTGTTGTTTCTTTTATAACTTCCGTTATTCTTATTATTTTAGTGCTTTGGTGTTATTACTTGAAAACTGAATCCACGGGCGTACGCAGAGGGTGTTAATGGTGTCATAACCATGCCCGCATCATGGAGAGGTGACCTTAGAGACCAGTTCCCTAAAAATTTTTTTAGTGGACTTACCTACGGCCCTGCATGCCAATTGTAGCGATACGCTGTGAAAGAGTTTTTTACCTCTCCCCCGAAATTAAATCCTGGCTGCGGTCTTGGTCATAACCCTCCAATTGCGATGTAGTCTTGTACATATTAATATATGGAGTTGTAGCTCTGTAACTGTACATATGATTATATGGAGTTGTAGCTCTGTAACTGTACATATGATTATATGGAGTTGTAGCTCTGTAACCTCCCGTCCTTATGAACTTTCTGCGTACACTAATGGCTGGTTTAATCCTTTAGCTTTCTTTCACTAAATAAACATGGATTATGCCAAAGAAATACTGAGAAGTTTTATACCGTTGAGGATGTGTCTCTTACTTCTGTTCAAATGGTTGGTATTTGGTACTCGCGTACCCTGTAAGTAAACAGACTTTAAAATGCAGTATTTAATATAATTATTGGCAATCTGAGACCTCATAATTGAACTTAAACAGCGCATTCAGCACAGGAGGATGAAATCCTGAAGAAGAAATGTTTTTGCTGCTCATCGGTCGACGCTGAAGTATTTTTTTTCCTTCGTAAGTTACGGTTAACTGACCTATGGTGTTTTACAAATAATCGATCTATTTCCTATTGTTTGTGAAGCTAGATCACATTGTTGAACTTGATGAAATGTTTGTATTTATCCATGGCTTTTCAATAGTATTTCCTTCTTTTTTTGTCGACTTTTAACACCGTACAGTAGCAATCAACCGTGTACGTACTCTACAACTTTTTTTACACAGCACGCTATTTTTACTAACATGTATAAAGTACTTATGCTTATTACTTATAACGTGTCTTAGAATTTTCTACCTATCGTTAAGTTGTTGACAATGGAAGAGATGTGTTTTACCAGCTGTATTTTCTGTAAAAAAAAAAATAATATATTTCAATAATCACCCTTGAGGAATTTTTTATCAGTAATTTAATTTTGAAAGAACGTTTTAAATTGACATTAAATTGAATTGGATGTGACCATGGGCGCTCATATGTTGGTGGGGGACTGAGAAAAATTATCATCTCCTCAAACCTCCCGAGAACTTCGGTGAATGTACAAGATACTAAAACGCTACAAAAATAATTGATATTGCTTGACAATTAGTAATGAGCTAAAAAGTACCTTATTTTAAAATGTGACTGTAAAACTTTTGAAAGTAGCAGGTTCGGGCGAATCAAATTTTTAAACGGCTAGAGGACTGAAGCCCCCCTCTGCCCCCTCCCCATATGGACGCTCATGGATGTGACAGTGGATGCGACTTAAAATCAAATAGCCAAATTTTTTTCCATTTGCACATACGGCAAATGCTTCCACTAGCGATTTTCAAAAGACAGAAAGACATTAATGAGAATGTACATCATTCTGTGACGCGTTTGCTAGGAACGGAAAATAAAGTCTTTAAACGGAAATAGTCGCTAATTAGAAAATAAGTTATAAGAAGTAGAATAAATGATTTATAGTAAGTAAACATGAAATCAGTTAGTGTAGAAATAAGGCAGTAATTTAATTAGCACAGTAATGGTATCATAAGTTAATTATCACAATAAGCAATAGTTCAGCTGGTTAAGTAATCAAATAAGTAATAGTATAATTAGTTGAGTATTAGAATACGCATGGTATATAGTAAAGTAATAAGATATAAAAAATGTAGCAATGGGAAAATTAATTAACATAGGCACATGAGAGTAGTAGGGTTCCTACGCAGGTGGAATTGTCAGGGAATTTAAAGTCGTCCCTACAAGTCAGGGAAAAATTAGATTTTTTTGGTTAAACCTGGAAAAGTCAAGGAAAACCGTCTTAACTTCTATTTTAAATAGCCAAATTTCCTAGGAACATGGTCATTTTTCCCGCAATCATAGTTCGGTTGAAAGTAGGTTGTAATTGGTCAAGAAATATTTTTCCGGAAAAGTCAGGGAATTTTTTTTCTTCAACGTCAGTGGAATCCTGCCGTAAGCGAATTAGCACAGAAACCTCAAGTAAATTAGTACGACGAGCAATAGGGCAGTGAGTTTTCAGGGTTCCTGTGCACCTGGGATTTTCAGGGAATTTGAAATTTTTCTTAAAATTCAGGGAAGAACTAGATATTTTAGTTAAACTTGAAAAATTCGGAGAAAACCTTAACTTCTGTTCTGAATGATTAAATATCACTCGACTGGGAAGTTATTTTTTCCGAAACGGAAGTTCAATTCAAAGTTTTGCTTGCAATTATTCAGGGAATTTTATCACAAAGGTTAGGGGCAAAAACTTGGGAAAAGTCGGAGAATTTTGTCAGACAGATTAAGGGAAAAACATGGAAAAGTCAGGGAATTTTGTCGGAAAAGTTACGGAAAAACCTAGAAAAGTCAGGGAATTTCTTCCCCCAATCGAAGTAGGAATCCTGGTTAAGTAGTGTAATAACTAGTTAGTACAATTGGAGAAGTAATGCAATAATTAAATTAGTATACTTTAAGTAAACAAAGTGATTTAATTTTAAATTTTCAATTACTTGTGTATTTAAAAACATGCTTCTCAATTTTTTTCGGTTCATGTCCTCTCAGTGTCTTCGTTACTCGAGATTTTATGACACAAGGACAACAACTGTCACGCTGCGTCAATCCTTAAACAGATTCAAACAACAATGTCAATCAATCAACGTTTATTGGCGTAGTGATACCAACGCCGATGGTATGGCGTGATTAGATGGTGAAACGTTCGAAAGAAAATAAATATTTCTGCCTTCGGTGGGACCTGAACCCACGACCTTCCACTTGCCGGGCGGAGGCTCTACCCACTGAGCTACGAAGGACAATATATAATCTCTTTACGAACGTATATATATTGTTGCCAGTTATTTCGCAGAATGGTGTAGTACATAGACTACTATTTAAACCAAATTGCAAAGAGACTGGTATTAAATTGATCGAAATGCCCGTTGCAGCATATGTATTTATTTTATATAAATCGAACACTACGCAGATTAAATCAAACAACGATGTCGATCAATCAACGTTTATTGGCGTAGTGATACCAACACCGATGGTATGGCGTGATTTATAACATACGAAGCGCGTTTGCCCCAGAAGTTCATGTACCTTATGTTGAAAATCTTGTTTTAATGGTGAAATATGTGGATGATAGGGTAATGGCATCTGAACTCAGTAAAATTGGATTTTAACGGATATTTGAAATAGATATGAAGGTTCATTTTGAAATCATAGATTATTGATCGCTTTGTAGTGCTTCTGAACGACTTTGCTGCAACAGGAAATAATTTTTTTCGTCGGGCGATGGATTTTTGAACGTTTTAAAATTGAAACAGAAGTACATAAATAGCGATGATGCATTTCTCGGATTCGTTAAGAGATTTTTTTTTAAGAATAAGTTCAAAAAGGAAGGAAAAAATTGGGCAAACGACCGCCTTTTGGGATATGTGATCTTGCCGAAATGTGTGTTTGTAGATCTCAACTGCGTACCATGCCTCTACTAATGGCCATCCAAGATTTCAAAGCCTCTGAGCAAACGAATCTCACTTCTGATGCCACCGCCACAATCTAAAATTAAAAAAAAAGGAGCCCTCTGCATAAATTAATTAATTATTCCCACTATTCCGCACATTGACCTCGGCTTCATATTGAGTTTTGGCTTCTTTGAAGGTGTGTAACTGACCCCCTCCGCCCAAGGAGACTATATAGGCCAATGCACGGCGGGGCCCCCCCAGTGCTAGGGACCTTCGGTCAGCGGGGTCCCTGTTCGGTCGCCCTACGGGGGGTCTGCGTTCGTAGCCCTGGCGGCTAACGGCCAATTACCCGACTGGGCCTCCGGAATAGCTGGGCCGCAATTAAGAGAAGAGATGCTGTGGTCTCTGCACAAACTTTGCTAACGCTTATTAACGGCTTTAATATCCGAAAGCTTGGCGTATTTTTCTGTTTTTCAACATTCCCCAAATTCGCCAAAAAATTTTGTTTATCGCCAAATGATCCCCTTGTTATTTTATTTATACGTTTGATTCTTCTGTCGTATCAATTGTTCTTTTCTTTAAAAAAAGAAAAAAAAAAAAGAATTTTTTTTTTCCATGATACATAGGGAAATATTAATGGTGAAAATAATTTTCTCTTGAATATGAACCCAAAAGATTCTGTTCCTTTGATGACGTCACAAAATGGCGTTGATTCAATATAACGCTTCCAACGTAAGTTTATTTTCAATTTAAATGAACATCCACACTTTTTTCCCCCTCCTTCGTCAAATTTAGTTCGTTATATTTTCACTTTCCTCTGCTTTCACTTAACAAGCAGGGCCTATCAGAGGGGGGGGGGTAGGAGGGTCTTCTAGCCCGGGCCTCAGTTTTGTAACTCTATATATGTTAGACGTGTATTTGAAGGGCCATTAAAATATTAATTACCCCAGGCCTCGCATTTTCTCTGGAAAATGTTCTCTGAAACAAGTTCCACTTTAAAAAATGCAGGATTTCTGTGGATGAATATTTTTTTCCCGTCTGTATCTTTTACTGTAAAGCAATAAACTCAACCTGTATTTAAATAATAATAATATTGATCGTTCGACGATTACTAGGTTTGGAAAGGTTTGATAAACCCTGCAGTTAAAGCATACAAGGAAGTGATTTACCGTCGTACATAAAATCGTACGATCTCACCATGTTTGGCACAAGGTGACCTTTACTGTACTTGCGCCATAAAAATACATCCAACCACCATAAATTCCCCATTCAAACATTGCGTAATTTTTCACAAGGATCTAATCTTTTTCAACGCAATTAAAATCATTTGCAGAACGTCTTCGATTTTGGCCTTAATTGCTGCCTTAGAGTTAGGTTGGACGTACTCCCCTTTGGGTCACGGTTTAGGCGCGCTACCAAATCCGCTCTGACCCGGGTGCGCCCAATGTTCAAACCGCCTACGTGCACAGCGGAAAATTTGGGACCCGCTGGCACCATCTTCTTGTTTTCTGTTTATCTAGTTCTTCTTCCTTTTTGGTTGAGCTCTATAGAACCTGGTTGCGGTTTGCGTTGTTTTATCCAAACTTGTCAAAAAGGTGGTGGTAAACTTAGTCCTCACAACCCCGATTAATCGAAACAAAGGGGGCGGATCCTACGTCGGATAATCTTGAAATTCGGTTTTCACGGTGCAAAGTAACGATGTGTATCCAAAAACACGCTCTGCTTGTGACGTCACTCCTCAAGTGACGTCATAACCACATGGTTATGACGTCACTTGAGGAGTGATTCTCTCCCTCATTCCGTTCTCCTTACCTGGACCACATGATCTGGATTTAACTATTTCAGTAGTGACTATTTAATCTTCTAATGCCTAACTACACACATGCACTAGACATTTAGGTTTGGAGAGAGGAATTTATGGAAAAGATGCCAATTTATGTGTCAGCTGTGACATACCAGTCGGTGCATAACAGGACCTTGTCAGAACTATGCATGTGCGCTACGTCTGTCAAAACGCGAGCTTAAAACCCCTCCGACACCGAAGTTTCCATTTTCAGACCAAGGGGTCAGGTGTGGTTGTAGCCGGCATAGTAGGTGAAAAGGAACTTATTTAACACCACCCAATCCTTCTCCCATAATTTTTTTTTTTATTATTATTTTCTTAAATGGCATTTGTGTTGGATTCTTTCTTACTATAGGAATAGTCACACTAAAAAACTAATATGAGCGTTTTTGCCAAAATTATTGAATGAATGTTTACTTTAATAAATAAATAAATAAATATAAAATAATGCCCAGCAGGCCGGTTCGGTTCAGCGAAGTTCCATTGTAATTGAAAAGGATAAGGAAGGGTTCATTTCCAAATAGCAGGTTATGACCAGGGCTTACTGCGCCGGTGCGATATTGGCAATAGGATTCGCCCCCGCCGAAAATCTAAGGTATGTGCCTTTTGAGACGCCCCAGTCCGCCCTTGGTTATGACTTGTCGAAAATTATCTATGTCTAGGTTTAGTGTGTCAACTTCGATTATGAATTATAGCTCTTGATAACAAGAAGGCGGTTTGATCAGAAGAAAGAGTGATAACGGCAATATATTGCCCAAACTTTCTTGAACGAAATGCTTGATGTAGAGGTTTATAATTTTTTTTTTGATCTAAGATACTCTCTACGCTCTTGAGAATAGTCCCCTTTTGCACTTAGAAAAGTTATAGAGGGCCCCCAAAGGTTTTTTCACATATATCATAGTCATTGTCATTTACCTTAATAGAAATTGAAACTGACGAAACAGTATTCGCAAGTAATAAGTAAATCCTTAGGTATAATCGCTGCCTTCGAACCCATGGGTTTTTGATTCTATTCAAGGGCGGACAAGGGATGTGGGGAGGTCACAGGGGTCATGACCCCCAAAATATATTTTTTCACTGTAAAAAATTCCAACTTTCATGATAAATGAAGGGTGTTATTCCAATACCATGGCAAATTCTCTCCTTGACCTCTCCAAAACTAAAAGTCTGTATCCGGCTCTGGTTCAATTCCTAATTGAGCTTGGCCTATGTCTGTGTATTGAGGGCGATGTCAGTTGCTTGTATGGTGCTCCCCATGGAAAAACGATGGACCATATTTCGCCTTTGGCTGAAAAAAATGGTGTAAGGCTCCTAGAAATAAGGGCTGGCAAGTATCTGCCATTTTCTTGCCATCTTATCACGTGATCCCATTCACGACTGTGTTAAAGTCGAGTGATTTAAAACTGTGTTGTTTTTAATAAAATAAAGTGAAATGGGCGAGTGTTCCTTTGAGAATTGTTCTAAGCATTTGAGGAATAAAGATAGAACGTTTAGATTTGCAACAGATCCTGTAAGAGGAAGAAAATGGATTATTAATTTTCCAATGGCAAACGTTGTGTTATGAAACCGGAAGTAGACCAGAAAATGACGGCTGATGCATCGGCCTTCAATTCTAGAGGCTCTACTTATGGCATACTATTGCATACTTTTTGTTTTTGCTCAGAGGGAGAAGAGTGCTTAAATTGAAAGGTACCATAATGTTTTAGATTAAAGTATAGTGCACTGTAGTGCAGTGGGAATCTAATGTGGCAACATGATGGAGAAATGTCTGCTTTGGCTACTGATGCGAGTGTCAATTGTCCTGAAAATAAAGTAGTCATCTTAAGTGACTTATACACTCTTGGCGCAGTATAGCCCAGATGCTCTTGCGCCATAAAAATCCAAACAAACAAACAAACTTATACAATCAGCCATCATCATTCAGTGTTGCAATGGCTGTCCAAGAGTACAGTGTTGTCGAAAGTCCATAATCCTTTCAGTTGATAGCAGCAAATCAAACACACTTTAATGGATTCCAAATCACTGCAGTGTGTTTGATAATGAGAAAGAAGATTGTTTTTCTTCTGTTCTCTTCTGTATTGTAAAAAGAGATTGTTTTTTTATTAAATATGGTATTGGGTGTGACTTTTTTTTCTTCCCGCACTTTAAAACTGGCTAAACGATATTTTGAATATATAGTTCGACCCAATCTGGAATCGATCCACTGATCGTTGGATTGTCACTCGGCTTTGACAGCCGTTGAAGTTAGCCAACCATCCACCCTTTCACTTCAAATTTGAATTTCCTGTAGCAATCTGATTGGCTTAATTTGGTGTGTGTGTTGCGATTGGTTGTTTTCGTTCTATAATGCATCCACCTTTCAAAGGATTTTTGGGATTACAGCTCTGCCTCTGGCATCCACCTTTCCCAACTCCTTTCATGCCTAGTTTCTGTTAAAAGATTAGCATTTAGTGAAGTTTGCTGTTTATGATTTTCCATCGCATTTTTTACATACGGTAACTGCGACTGTAAAATAGAGCAAATGGTAAAGAGATTGGCAGGAAAATGGGACGAAGAAAAGACGCATCCTCCCTCCATCATTTTTCAGAATTTTTTTGAAAATGGAAAATCACGTTGCGATTAAAGTATTAATTTATGTGGATACTTCTAAGGTATTTCTCTAGAAAATAAATGCCATACGAAGTGAAAAATCGAAAATTTTACAGCTTTAGGGGGCCTTGTTTTGTTTCTTTTGAGCCTTACATGCGAGATTGCACACACCTCGTTCTGTTCGTCATTCGTACAGGCCTTCTACCATTGGGAGAGCTCCGAAACCGTAAAGTGGAGGTCTTGAGTTCGAAGCCACCCTGTTGCGTTTTCCCATCATCGTGGGCGTGCAAGGGTGGGCATTTGAATGAGGCCGGATGGTCGGCGTCCAGTGTGTCCTAGGCTTGATTTTTACTGACTTCAGACACGGAGGACATTGGGTGCGTTGTTGGGCAGCTCCTTCCCCGGCGAGACAGGCTTGAAATAAGTGTTCGGCCCACAGAACACGTGCTGGAAGAGTAAGTGTTTTCTTTAAAACGCGTTCCTTTTTCGCCCTCTCACCTTTATCGAAGAAAAAAGAAAGTTTCTGAAGCATTACTTGACAGAATATATTAAGAGTGACGTGTGGATATATACCGAGTTTGGAAATTGGGGGCGCTGCTTTGAGGAAATTGTTTCGCGCCCTGCATATCCGCAGTCAAATGAATCAACCGGAGACATGCATTATGAAAAAGATTACTTTGTATACAAAAGGTTAAACACTGGTAAAATAGCAATGAAAAAGATCACCCAAGCTTTCGGACGTGTCAGTAGTAATCCTTTATTGGGAGTCACGTCGATGTTGTATTATATAGTAGATATTATGCAATCAAGTATGTAAATGTTTATATACAATATCAATTAATAAATTGTATACGTTGTTTTCACCCTCAACCGTGTTTTGCATTTGTTTACATATTTTAGGGGCCCCGACCCCCACATAATTTTTTTTTTTTGGCGGGGCGAAAGGACCCCAAAGAGTTGGCGCCCTTGACAGAAATGTGCTACTTTAAATGATCACAACATCAGCATTCTCGTAGTTCAATTACTTTAAAGTGAAAAGTCTTTACAACTTAAACATAGCAGGTATTAAAATATTTAGTAAGATTGTGAACACACATGGTTTGAAAGTGATGGTTATCGCTCACTAACCGAAGTAGTGAATGGTTCTTCTTATCTGCTACAGATGGACAAAATCATTAACTGAAGGATTATATCCATCATAAAGTGATGAATATAATAGATCACTTCGCCATTTCGTTCATCGATTAATGAGTTATTATCTTTAAATTCATCGAAAGTTTCACCAGGGTCTCTTAAACTACACCTGTTTAGGTCTATGGAAAGCTTGATTAATCAATTAATTAATTGTTAACCATCACATTTCCAAATTTAGTAAATACAAACTGTTTATAAAAAACCGGGCATTATATCTCTAATATCCAGTGTTATTGAAACTCTGTGATTGCGTACAAGAAAATTAGCACTAAGATTAAGTTTATGAGAAGCTGCGTTGGAAGCGAGAACATTTTAGTTCTATTTTTCTACGCTTCCAACATTGACTTCTGTTTACTAATATAAAGAGTCCATGTTAATATATATAACGTTCTTTTCTTACATATTTAGTGATAGCCATTGAGCAACCTCTAAGGATTAGTTATACTATATTTATTTATTCATTAGTTATACTGTATTTGTAGTATTTCATTCTTTACGTAAGTGCTATATATTTCTTACACTGTCCATAATTTTTTCTTTATTAGGTGAAGAACTCACCCAGGATTATCTGACGTGCGGAGTGTGCCAAAGGGATTTTCCATTGTGCGATATAGTCCGCTTCATACAGCACAAGGTGCATTCTTGCAGAAACAAAGAAAACACCAGCAACTGTCTGAGTAAGCTTTTCGGCTATTCTCCAGACGATAGCGAAAGCGAAGACGGTACTAACCAAACTTCCAAAGAAGTCTGTAAAAAGGACGCTGAAGTGCCGGAGCACAAAGTCGTCTCGTCCACAATCAATGCGCCCCTCAAAGACAACAAAGCCACCTCACCCAAAGAACCGGACAAATTTGGTAAGGTGTATTTCAATATCATGGAGCTCAAAATTTATGATTAAATTAGGTTTCAAGGTTATGGTGAAGAATAAAGGTTTAACAATAGTGTGGCAAACCAAGGATGGTGGAAGTGGTGATTGTTGTTGTTCTTCTTCCTGATTCGTCTTCTCTGGACGTCCATCATTCGTCATTGCACAATCTCGACGAGTTCATCGTCCACCAACCCACCCCCTAAACTTAGTAAAGAAAGCGGGTTTTAATACTGTATAAACTAATATGGACGTCTCCCTTGGATTTCGACTGCTACTGTGGCGGCTCTTCCCTCTTTTCCAAGAAAAAAGTATCAATCATACGAAGAAACGACGCTCATCAGACCACATCAATCTCTGTCATGTGGACTTCCCCACCGAAATCAAGAGCCTTTGCAAAATCCACAAATCCAGAACTTCCCTGTTCCCCCAAATAACGAACAAGAAGTCAACAATTCTATCTAAGGATAGAAACGCGCGTATACGTTGACCTCATGGACATCTCACGTTCAAATCTTCAATCCTGCTTATATTATCATCGCATTATCTTACATTTATTATACCATTATCTTATTATTAATATCATTATCCAATTTATTATATCGTATTACGCAACAGGTTCACAAGGAGGGTCACAAAGGCCCCTAACTAAATATTTAACGCAGCTGTTTTGTTATTAACGCAACAGCGCATTTGCACAGCATGTGGGTATTTTAAACTATTTTAATTGGCATTAAAACTATTTGAAACTATCTAGTGAAGACTAAGGAATGAAGCGAATTGAATAAGGCGTTACTGGCACAGGTATTGCAATTTAAAGTGTGG
>QLNU02013614.1:8292971-8305062 GCA_006491805.2 Dysdera silvatica
GATCAGGCCCTGGTGAATATAGTATAGTATATATAGTGAATAATAACTACAGTGTATATAGTGAATATGCTAGTGTATATAGTGAATATGCTAGTGTATATAGTGAATATGCTAGTGTATATGGTGAATATGCTAGTGTATATAGTGGGTATACTGAGTGTATATAGTGAATATGCTAGTGTATATAGTGAATATGCTAGTGTATATTAAAGTGAGCCGTGGCCTAGGGCGGCACCTCAACAGATTTATTTTTTATTATTTAAGATAATTAATACTGTACGATGATTCTGATAAATTCGGCAATAAATAAATAAATGGATTATTTTCGATCGAATGCCTTCACAAATATTTATTCTTCCTTATATGTCTCGTTTACCCATTTTTTTTCCATACCCTCAAATTCTTGCCCATTTACATTAATAAAGTTTCCTCTATTCAATCTATGAAACCTTGCATAACATTTCCCCATTACCGCTACCTGACTAGAGACCTGGAGGGCGCTTTTAATTTTTGATACCTTTGTGCACTACTACAAGCATGAGAATTATAATTTTCTACTTTAACAGTAAAATCCAAGACTTTTTTTTTTAATAATTTAATACATATTTCGTAATTATTTATTACATACTTCGTTGTAACCAAAACTACAGTGAGAGGACGGAATATGTATTATTTCACTTTTCGATTATTACAACATGTATTGGGGTGTCAATTTTTTACGGGGGAGGGGGAGGGCGCACACGTCGTTTGCATAGGGCGGCATATTTACTTGCGCCGGCCCTGGGTATAACCGTAGCTGTCCATGCCTCACCAAACACAAATTCCTCTCTACTTTATGAATCAGAAATTGTTTCTATATTTCGCCGTGGTTTTCTTTGATTAAGTACGTATGTTGGGGAGAAAATGTTCCTTCCAACCCAGTGCCGTATTTCCCAATAGGCTAGGGGGCAAATTTTATGTATTGAGTCCAGTGGCGTAGGCAGAAAGTTCATAAGGGGAGGGTTATAGGCTTAATGGGAGGGGTTACAGAGCTACAACTCATATATTCCTATGTTAAATATACAAAATTTCATTGCGATGGAAGGAGGGATTACAACCCCCACTACCACCCCCTGGCTACGTCTCTAATTGAGTCTGATATAATAAAGGCAACACCATATGATATAATCAGATGTTTTGCCGAGAAGAAAGCTAGACGTCATGCTTTCCATTTAAATACCAGTGTTCGATAGGCTTTTATTTTTTGCTAAAATTAAAATTTATTTCAATAAAATTGAATTTGATTTATTATATACCAAGAAGAGATAATACTTCAATATAAGTTAATATTGTTTAATGTTTATGTTTCAATTTATGAGTTTGTTTTTCAATGTCAATACAAAAACGTATATTGAATGTAGCAATTTTTATGTTCCTACCACTGATTGGGGAATGGGGGGGTGGACGGGTAGGGAAGGGAAGGGAGACAAAAAGTAGCCTTGAGACGGCAAAAATAGCCTAGGGGCGGCAAAATGGTAAATCCGCCTATGCTCCAACCTAAACTTACAGAGGCTAAAGAAATTTTATCTTCTACTACAAATGAAATTAAAATGGGTTCTATTACAAATGAAATTAACTCGGGTTCGACTCCCAGCAGTGCAAAAAGAACGCTTACTCAGAGATCTCATAAAGATCGCACTGCTCACTGTAGTCCGGGGTTTGGTTCCCTAGGCCTTAAGAGGTTCGGATTCCTCGGAAAACAGTAGGTCCCGGCGCAGCATGACCACTGTAGTCTTTGAGCCGTAAAACCACAAAACAAACAAACTTTAGTAACCAAAGCAGCTTGACTATGAAATTATACCAGAGGAGGAAAAGGGAGTTTATATTTATATATATATATATATGTGTGTGTGAAGTAAGATACGATTATACTGTCATTTTACAAATATATAATTACACTCTTAGTTTATATATAATATGCAAAAAATACAGAATAATAGATACTGGTAGTGCAGTTATTTCGTTAGAAGATTATTAGAATTTTAATAAATGGTTAGAAAATTTTCTAATGGTCGTAAATAAATACATTATAGTTACAAACGCAAAATAAAGATGGCGCTGTATAAGATGGAGTTTTTCTTTTTAGCTGAATTAAGAAAATTTAGCCCACTGCTTATTCAGCTCCTAATAAATACGATTTCAAAGGATAAATATTAATTGGTTGCTTTAATAAATTTGTTTGCTATTTTCAAGGATTAAATATCAGTGAACGCCTAATCTAGCATTTCTCATATGCTGCTATCATAGTGAATCTTCTCACTAGATGGCGGCACTTACTATCATCATAGCAAATTCCGTCAGTGGTATGCAACGTTTTTTTCGCACATTTTTAATGACTAAATTTATGCAAAATTTGTCCCCTTTCACTTCCATACACATTTTCTTATCACATGAATAGATAGACTGAAGATCGCAATTACAACAACCCTATCAGACATGTATATGTGTGCCGGAATATTTTAACAACTGAAAAATTAAATGCCAATTCAACGACTTTGTCACTAATTCATACCATACAGTGCCATAGCATCCTTAAGTTATTGCATTAATTTGGAGACTTTAAACTGCACAAACATGAGGAAAAAGAAATTTAAAAAAAACTGTCAATATAGCAGAGTGGTTCAAGGGCGGTTGTCACGGGGGACATGACCCCCCCCCCCTCCAGAAACATATTTTTCACTGTAAAAAATTCCAACTTTCATGATAAATGAAGGGTGTTATTCCAAGACCATGGCAAATTCTGTCCTTAACCCCCCCCCCTCTCAAAATTAAAATCTGTGTCCGTCATTTGAGAGGTTTTCAACTTGTGTGCTGTGGTGGATTTCTGATGGACAATGAAAAGTGTTTTAAAATGTAAAAAATGTTCTAACCATATGAAATTATATACATAATTATATACATAGTATTTTACGCACACTAGGAGACGTGGTTTCTACCCCCCCCCACCCCCATTTTCACAACGTTATTCATTATAAGTTACTAAGAAAATTTTTGCTTTTATTAGGGGCCCCCCTCCTTTTCTTAAAAAAATCCTGTGCATATAAACATAGCCGTAGTTACCAAATTACTAGGAGGTTCGAAACCCAATAATTAACACGTAATTTATTTAATAGTAAGTAAACTAATTAATTTATAATTAGCAGGGAATAATATTCAATAATAAATTCGTTAATTAATAAGTGATAATGGTTCGGTAATTAATTAATAAATAATACCTTCACCGTAACATATATATAAATTAATGAGTAATAATGAATTTTAATACTAATTACATAATTTATAAGTATTAAGTAATAATATTAAGCGAAACCTTTCTAAAATATTTGACATAAATAAAACTTTATATAAACTCTGTAGGCAGAACTGGGTATGGATATATCTTTAAATATATATTGATATATCTGTCGTTTAATATATATCGTACGAAATACAGGTATATTGAAGGGTTTGATATACTGACCAAAATCGATATATCGGATAATTCAAGCTTTTTGCCTTATCACATACTTACGTTGCAAGAACCATTTCTTGTCGAAAGTACTGTCTACATCAGTAGTGCACAACCCGCAGCCCGCGGGCAGTATGAGGCCCTTGAACGGATAGAATAATGCCCATCAGCACTAAAATCCCAGAGAAGGAAAAAAAACGACGCTCAAAATATTGAAAAATTAATGAAAAATGAAAATTAAAAAAAAAAGAGAGAGAAATTTTATGAACGGCAGATACCCTTGGACTTTCCTATAGATATTGATGAAAAAGTAAACAATGTCGTATTTCTCAATAGTCATAGAAGTAAATAAAAAGGTTTTGATGACACCAGCACATTTTTTAAGTGAATTGTTTTATTTAATTAATTTTTGTACTTTTTAGCGTGTTTCAATAGCTATTGAACCCGCTGTTTGTTTTGGTTTTCTGTCTGTCTATCTGTCTGTCACGGTAAAAAGTCTTCCGTGAATACTTTGTATTGCAATCATTTGTATTGAAATCGTTTCAAAATTTTGAAACCGTTTCAACTTTATGAAATCGGTTGAATCTTTTGAACTCAGTTGAAAGTTTTGGATTGATTTTCATAAAACGTATTCCCTAGCGGACAAATTTTGAACTAATGACTTATATTAAATTAATGGCGAGCGAAAATTATCAAATTTGGACAAAGTGATCAGACAGTCATTATCGTCACGGGTTCCTGATTTGGTGTCGATCGGCGCATGCGCTACGGAGTTTCGCTCCTATGGGAGCAAGTGTTCGATTTCAATTTTAATCCATTCGTCTCGATGAGTTACACATAGGTACAAATTTTTAAACCTATCGGACCATTCCCTTGCTATATAAATATGAGTAGAAGGCAGATAAATCGCTAGGGGGCGAAATCTGAAACTTTGTATTGAAATCATTTCAAAATTTTGAAACCGTTTCAATTTTTAGAGGGTTTCAATATATATTGAATTTCAGTGTTGGAAATTGACGATTTAAAATTGGGAAATAAATTACAACTCGTCAAATTAAAACTGGTTTATTTATTTTATTTATCATTATATAAGTCCATAGTAGTTTCCTCTGGGGTTACCTTGTTTCCTATAACACTGGTATATGACCATATTGTAATTAATTGCTGCAGGATAGCAGCACGTTACATTTGTCCAAAACGAAACTGTATGGATCGATTGGATACAAATCCTTTCGTATCTCATTTTCCACACAAAAATGGACTTGTACCATTGTTGTTTTCAAGGCCTCATATATATCACTTTCTATTTTATTATATTATTTTTATTATCAGTGTGTGTGTGTCGAATTTTCGACCATAGATCTTTCTTTCGTGTAGTATAATTTATTTATGCAAGATAACTTGACATAGTACTAGGGCCGTTGGGGTTTATAATTAGAAAACGATATTATTAGCGTAGCTAAAATAGAAAATGCGCTTCAGCGTACGTTTCAGTGGTCTCGGCTCCCTTTTGTCAGGGATACAAGGAAAAAAAAAGAAATATTAGAGAAATTAAAGTTGCTGTTATTGCATCGTCTTTTTCTGATTATAAAAGAATTGATTTAGTTATTTTGTTCTCTAATTTCTTAAACCTTTCCAAGTAAATAATTTTTTTTGATTCTTAAAAATATATTAAACATGCCATTCATTTTCTTTATGCAATCTTTCATTCTAATGTTTATTCATCCCTTTTCATTCATTTTATCCTTTACGTATTTCCACTTAAAAAATTTCACATAAATTCTTTATCCTTATTAAAAATAAATCATATTTATCAACGCCGTCCAATTCGATTTCTCAGTCAATAGCTTTTAATTCTTCCCTATATTTTTTCATATTCTCATTGCTAAAGTTTTTAACCCTAATTTTGTTGTTTATTTCCCAATTGGCTTCACACCTACTCCCAATATTATGGCTCGATAATCACTAGCCTGATAGCCTAAAAGACTTGATCAAATTCCCATTATAATGTAAAACACAAATCTGTTATTATAGGAGAGTCAACAGTTACTCTTATGTAATCTTTTATTGTATATTTTGTCCCATTGTTTTCATTCATTCAGTATTTTTTTTAATACATTTTTTCCTCACCAATATCAAGATTCACATTCCCCAATAACATAATTTTCTTTCTTAGTACTTCTTTAAGTTTACTATATGACCAATCAGTTTATTTATATTGCCTCTTGGATTTCCATATATAATTCCTATCTTAAGTTCACCCCTTTTATTCCTATGATTTCCCAGTTATCACATGAGCATGCTGAATCATTCCACTTTTCAACTACATAATGTTTTCCATTAATATAAACAGATTGGCACAGTATAGCCCAGATGCTCTTGCGCCATAAAACATCCAAACCAACAGACAGACACTCCTCCACTCTTTTATTTTGGCTCATCAAGTAATATCCATACTAACCGGGTATTTCCATATGATCGCTTTCTTTTACCCAATTTTTGCTTATACCCAAAATATATATTTGGTAATATTTATTATCAATTAATATCTCAATTTCGCCCATTTTGTTGCTAATACTTCTTGCATTTATATGAATCATTCTTAATAAATATAAACCCTTTTCTCAGCATCATAAATTTTAAATAAATTTGCTTAATTCTGCTATGGAAACACTATAAAAACAACCAGAGTTTGATAAATCCAGCTTCCTTTGGCGATTAATATTTTGCGATTAGCGAATAGGATATTTTCCCCTTTCTAGGTTCCTAATTTTTATTCTTTTTTCGCTGTAATTTGCGAGCCCCTGGATATAACTATTGATAGTTATACTCAGGTTAGTTATACTTAGTCAGTGATAGTTAGCAATCAGATAGTTATTCACAGTCAGTCAGTTACATAGTTATATTGATACCTATTAACGTATACTGTGCAAAGAACAGTCTGCTTCCATCAGTATCAGTGATTTTGAAGAGTTTGACTTCCCTGTGCTGTGGCAGTTTAATGACAGCCCGCGTGTTCCTCGTCAGAAAAGGCAGACTTCAGTTTAAATGGTATTGGACGCTTGCTGCTATTTTCCCACTGAACCCTGGGTTGATTCCATGTGCGCCAAAAAATTCTAATCCTTTGGAAAATGTGTGTAGGTTTGGGTACACTATGATGAGCTTTGCTCTCTTTGAACCATAAAGTACGAACAGGTCAATTTCGCCCGTCCAGTGATAGATTTCAAATTTACGATAAAAACGTTTATTAATAAGAACAGCTCTGGTTGAAATGGGCTGTATTTCATCAATGGTGATTAACATAAATAAAAAAATATAAAAGACAAAGAGAGCCACAGATATTGTTTGACATGCGTTTAATTTATAAATTTCATTCATAAATAAAATCTGTTTTCACAACATATATCAATGTACAAACTTTATTAGACTCACAAAACTGTTGAAGAAATAATCAAACTAATACTGGCAAAAAAAAAAGTTCACAAAAATACAAACTAGACGAAACGAATCAATTATAAACTAACACGCGTATAACCTAAAAGCTAAAGGTTTGGTAGCACTGATCAAAACACAAAAAAAGCGATACATAAAACTAATGTGAATCAATTTATTCAAAACACAACAACAAAGCAGCAAAAACTCAATCATGATTGAAACAGCAACAGGAGAAACGCTATGGTCTGCAAGTTCTAGCTATTTTAAATCGGACCAAGTACAGTATTTCAAAAAAGTGGGGGTATGAAAAAAGAATTTCCTTTATACGGAATTTTATTTTATGGCTAATAACCTTATTCAAATGAAGGGGTTAACCCCCCCATGACCCTCTTCTTGTGCAGGGGCTTGCTTTTACTAAAACAGTAAAAATGGAGTTTAAATATATTTTGGTTTGATAGTTATATCCAATGTATGTTATACATATCAACTCTTCCCAGATTGTTTTTATCAATTATAATATTTCTGATAACAATCGTTCCCTATATAGGGACGTATTTGATAAAAAAATTGCCATTTTCGCGAAAATAGATTAAACTTTTGTATGTTTTATTTTGACATGTATACAATGTTAAAAAGTAGTATATTTTATATATACTACGCTCAAAAGCGCAGTATGAAATAAATACTACGCTTTTAAACACGTTTGGAATTGCAAAATTAGAAGAATTCTGTGTATTTTTTTTTTATATATAATATTCGTCTGTAAAATCTTTTTGTATCATTGATATTTTCATTAATAATTTATATCATTAATATTTCTATTAATATTTTGTATCATTAATATTTTTATTAATAATTTTTATCATTAATAACATTTTGCAACTTAAAGGTGTCAAACGTCAGCGAAGTAAATTAAGGGGGCATTGACTTAATGCGTCAATTTCAACAACAGGAGTTATAGCTCCCTGTCTAATAGTTGGCACATGGCATTCGTTTGTAATTCTCGTTTTTCTAAGGGCAGCTTCCCCAAGCCCCCCCCCCCTGCTACGCCAATGTAAAGTGTTATGTAAAATGTAACTTGCAGGCCATGCGTAGAAAAACATAAAATGACGACAGGGGCATTTTACGATGACCTTAGAGATCATTTCCAAATACGCACAGACACGACGTCACCGGCTATATCATTATAATATTATTCGGATATCGATAACTTTTGCGCCTTTTCACCCAGAAAAGAGGGAAGCTCTTGATAACGACTTACCAGGTTGTACTAGCAAGATGCTCGTACGTCGATTGAAGTATTGGCTATTTTTTTCAGTTCCCTCTTTGGTATACTACGGCCTGTTATCCAGTTTACTGGAAAGAGAGAAAGAGAGAGAGTAATGTCATATGACTACATAAGATTGGTTGGTGACGTAACACTACAGGGTATAAAAAAATTTAAGAAGAACGAAGTTTTTAGGCGTAGGGACAAATTTTTAACACATTATTCGACGTACGTTTCGGACGGGCAATGGCCGTCCCTCGTCAGGAATTCAAGTGGGGGGAAAGTAGGGAAAAGTGGATATAAGGGGCAAAACGGATCAACTTAATGTTTAATAATCCAAACATAGGAGGCAACAGTGGTCAGTGCAAAAGTGTTGAAGGTGTGCGTAGGAATAAATTGCACTTATTTCAGCGCTAATGAAATACATGCGCAGCGAATAAAGTAAAAAAAAACCATTTTTTTCGATTGTTCACTAAAATTTTTGTGAGTTACTTAAATGTCAATATAATAAAAACTATTTCGCACTAAATTTTGTGAACTGTATGCCTGAAACTGGTATTAAGTCTGTTACTACAGATAATGTTTTTGTGTCATCAACATTAAGGATTCAGCACAGGCAGTATTTTGTTTATCAAAATGGTGTTGAGGGCAAAGCAGGTAATTTTTTATGGGGCCAAGTGGATAGGTAATTCTACGGGGCCCTGGCCCCGGAACTCACAAGTTAGGGACCTCAAAATCATTTCATTGGTGATAAAATCACGCAATTTGCTTTTAAATATTTTTTATTGATTTTATTTTGTAATATTTCAGCGCAATTTTGAATATAATTTAAATTCACTCTGATTCGATTTTGACAAACTGGCATGAAAATGATGACATGTACTTCTAGCCACATAGGCCACACAGTTTTCACTAGAGAACGGTTTTCTTTTATAGTCGATGATCTGGCAACCCTGATTGCAAAGTACTTCACTCAGTTGAGGGAATAAGTTTAATTACGTGTGTTTGTTGTGCTGGTTGGTTACAGTCAAAACGTGCAGAAATTTTAACAAATAACCCTGCCGGGAACATTGCTCGAGCACAACGCGAAAAGAAAACTCGGTGTGCACAAAGTACAGGCAAGCCTAAGAATACCATCGAGCATCTTGGCACAGAGACAGAATCTACGTCGCAGTCTTAATTTACTTAATATGTAATAAACCATATGCTGATCCACCAATAGGGAACTGGATAAAGTGTTCCTTCTCTAACGGATGAGCTCACGAGAACTGTATACTTTATGAAGGCATAGAAGAATACACTTTTCTTAAATGCACTATGTGAAAACGTTTCTGGTAATTTTTTTTTCTGCCGAATGCATTTTATGTGCACGTTACAATTTTTTTACGACAGAGTTTTCTATTTCAAAAACAACCCATCCGCTTTTCCCCAGGGTTGGAGCAAATTGAATAATTTGACCTTTCTCCTTCAAACATTTTTGTTTTAAATTCAGTAATAAATAATGTCGTTAATGATACGTACTATGTTTCTTTGATGTCCACAGCAGTAAACAATGAAGTTTCAACCTTCATATATTTATTTATCACACTTTATTATTAAAATGAAATTAAGTGATCCGCTTTGCCTTACTTTCCAAAATCCAAAACTAAACAGCACTGAAGTGTTGCCATGTTTACCAGTCTATTTGCTCTATTCTAGCGCCATCTGTTGGTGACAAAAGGAAACTAGAAGAAGTTTGGAGGCTAACGCCCGTCCGAAACCTACGTCGATTAATGTGTTTAAAATTTTCTTCTGCGCTTAAAACGTTGTTCTTCCTAAATTCATCAACTTCGTTGGTCAAGAACATGGTTTTGAATAAGGCGTGTGAAGAGATGTAAACAAATAAGTATAGTAAAAGCTTCCTTGACAAACCTTTTTTCTTTTTTTTTTTTTTTTTTGGAAACGGAATTTCCCCCTCCTCTATAGACCCAATGTTAAATCTGAGTATAATCTAGGTAATAGGGTCCCCGCGTTGAGCCCGCGGTGTCTTGACCTACTAGACAAACTAGGGCAAGAACAAACGCATTTTTCTCCGTATATAAGGATGTAAGATATTATTACCCTTCACAGGGATAACACAATTGCCAAATATGGTCAACACAGAAAAGCCTCCGGGGCGAGATTTTTGTGAGTTTTCGTGGGGGAATTTATTATACAATAATTTTTGCCACCCACGTATAGCTTATAGCTCAAACTAGAGCTTTGACCATTATTTGCCAAATGTGTTATCCGTGGAAGGGTAATAATACCTTTCATCCTAATATACGTAGAAAAATGCATTTGTTCTTATCTACATTCGTCTAGTAGGTCAAGACACCGCGTGCTCAATGCGGGGACCCTGGTTCGAATCCAGGATGAGGACGGCGCCTCTTTTTCTCCAAATATAAAAAAAGCTCTAGTTTGAGCTGTAATTGAAACGTGGGTGGCAAAAATTATAAGGTAGTGTTAGCGTTAACAAATGAAACATCCTTGAAAAAAATCTAGTACATTTTGTTTGAAATGGTACTAAAGTTTTGGCAATACTATGCTCTTATAAATTTCAGATGGTTCCGAACTTTCTAGTCCACACGCATGCGCTATAAGGTTTCGGTTGCTTGTATTACCTGCGCCCTAGACGCTAGTAGAAAACTATAACAGTTCCAATCGACGCAGTTTGTTCCTTATAACTAGAGCCCGGATTTCTATGCACTTGCATACTTTTACATATTTCGGCATATTTTGCCTTTGTAAGCATATTTCGATAAATTTTTCAAAAAACGGGTATCTTTGTAACCCGCTTGTAATTCAATCAATTAGATTAATTCGATTATTTTTTTTTTAAGGCCTTTCTTTTTTCTTTTTCTTTTTAAATTTTAAATAAAAATGGGAAAAATGCTACAGAATATGTTTCCATTGTAAATGATATGATTAGATTATATTAAAGTTAGAAAAAAATAATTTTATGCGTCTTCACATTTCTGTGGTGATATTTCTCAATAAACGCAATACTTTCCAAGTCAAGACCAAGTGTAATATATTTAAGTCCAAACCATGGGCGTTTGCAGGTATAGGGAAGGGTGGGCCATTGCCCCCCCTCCCCCGTAACTCGATTTAAAAAAAAGTAAAATTAGAAGGATGAGGTAGAAAATTTTCATTTGCTAAAGCCTTTGTCCTTCCCCTTACATTTCCCATCGCCTGCGTCCTTGAGCACAAGGGAATGCCTTATTTTTAAACACATCTCTGTACGTATTTTATACATTTTGTTGTGTATTTTTTATTACTTTTGTGCGTATTTTTAATATTTTATTACTTTTGTGCATCATATTCAAGGACGTAACAAAGTGATACTTTTTATGTATTTTAGTACATATTATGCAATAATTTCAAGAACATTTGCACTGTTTCAATAAATTGTCATTTTATACATTTCGAAACATCGCTTATGAGTGGGGTTTGGATAGCTATGCACTTGCATACTTTCGTGCATATTTTGTAATAATTTTGAGCATATTTGCATATTATTTCGGCTAAATTTTTTGTATGAAACTCCGAACCTTACTTATGACATTTATAGGCACCCTTGAGCCTGTTATTTTCACAAAATCCGGAAAACAAGTCGATTCTCGATGAAAATCGACTTGTTATCCACCTTTAGGGCCCTGCGGTGGCGCAGTGTGGTAACGCGTTCGCCTAGTACGCCGTTAATCCGGGTTCGACTCCCAACAGTGTACAAAGAACGCTTACTCAGAGATCTCATAAAGATCGCACTGCTCACTGTAGTCCGGGGTTTGGTTCCCTAGGCCATAAGAGGTTCGGATTCCTCGGAAAACAGTAGGTCCCGGCGCAGCATGACCATTGTAGTCTTTGAGCCGTAAAACCACAAA
>QLNU02013614.1:8305162-8365943 GCA_006491805.2 Dysdera silvatica
TAAATATACAAAATTCAATCGTAATTGGGAGTTACGACTCACATTAACACCTTCTGCGTGCGCTAGTGGGTGAAGAATTACATGGGCTTGTAAGCCCCGGCTCTCACCCCTTCCAGTAATTTGAATTACATTGAGATTTTGAATACATTGCAATGCATAAATGTATATACTATGTGCTTCCCCCTCGAATAATTTTCTAATGCCCCACTATTTTGGAACCCCATAGAGATTTCGAAGGAGCCTTGTGATATTAAAATTTAAGCGTTATTTTAATCTTGTTTATTTACAAATGTCCCAATACATTTTTATTATCGTTAAACATGAATGTTGAAGGTAATTTACATAGAAAAAGTCCTCATGATTTATTGATTGACTATTACAAGTGCCACATTTTGAGCCCATTCTATTCTTTCAGCCTAGGGCCCATAAAATTCTTAAACCGGCAGGAAGTAAGGAAGTCATTGGTATAATAAATATTATTTATTATATTTGTTTTCTATACTATATACTTTAGTATGTTGCAGTTTCTTTCATTTAATATTTGCAAATTAATATCATATGTGTATTCTGCAACAAAAATTGATATTTATAATAATTTTAATATATTTATGCTGCCCCTTTAAACATTACCGAGCACCTCTTGCAGATCATGCCCTAGAGTTTGCGAATTACTGATATAATAAGCCTTGGTTCATTAAAATTGTATACACAGTGGAATTAATGTATCACCTATACGACTAGTAATAGTTTGGTTCCCTCGTCCCCAAAAAGAACAAAAAATACCCTTTAAAAGCTGCTTGCTGGTGCATCACACCCAATTTTTACAAAAATGTAATACCTTCAAAAAGTGTCCATCTTTGCACGTTATATGGTTTTTGTGCTCCTTCCCCCACTTCTGCCGAAAGAATTACCTTTCTCTTTCTGCAGCGATGATCTGTAATTTATGCAGAGGGGAGTGTATTAATTTCTTTTGGTTTCGATGATTAAAACATCGGTCATTTTAAGAATCCTGCTCCCCTCCTCCTTGAATAGAGGCGATCAGGACAAGAAGGTTTTTATAATGTAAATTCCTTATGGATAATTTTTTTTTTTCAAAAAATGTTTTATTTTGCTTCCTGACTATACTGCAGACATTTAAAAAATTATTTTTAATAAAAGAATGATGGCCCTGCGGTGGCGCAGTGTGGTAACGCGTTCTCCTAGTGCGCCGCTAATCCGGGTTCGACTCCCAGCAGTGCAAAGAACGCTTACTCAGAGATCTCATAAAGATCGCACTGCTCACTGTAGTCCGGGGTTTGGTTCCCTAGGCCTTAAGAGGTTCGGATTCCTCGGAAAACAGTAGGTCCCGGCGCAGCATGACCATTGTAGTCTTTGAGCCGTAAAACCAAAAAGAAAGAATAAATAATTATGAAATTTGAAGATTATGTATATAAGGAAATTGTCAATTTGGTTGGTATTTAAATTTGTCTCTGGAAAATTCATATTAAATAGTGTCTAACGTAATAAATAAGTTTCATAATCTGTGAAAAGTGGAATTAATCTATTTGGTAATTGAGAGACTTATACATCATGACTTCAAATAATTATATGGATACGCTCCCTACACCCAGTATCACAACATGGCTTTTGGGTTGACAAAATTTTGACCAATATTTATTTTGGCGAAAATAGCAAATTTTTCCGCCAACCGATATTCGCGTTTGTATCAGTAACTTAATCTATGAAGGTGAGCATTTTATATATGCTGTTATTCCATGCCTTTGTTACATATCTAGTATATGCTACAGGGGGTCCTCATGTTCCTTACGTGCTGGAAGCGGATAAACAGAGCTAACCACCTGGCCGGCCAACTAAGGCTGTTGTGAGTTAGGGAGACACGCCCGTTGTGAGGCTTAAAGAGTTAATAAAAATTGCTATGGACATATCTTGGTGTGTGAGAAACATGGTGACATCATGAGAATTGGCACCACATTCATTCTACGTGTGCACATTCACAAGACGGCCATTTCATGCTGTCTTACGTATGCATTCTTACTTATGTATTGCAGCTGTGAGAGAGTGGTCGCCCGACCTTATTCCACTGGACTTCTTATGGAGCATGCTGAAGGGGAAGGTGTTTTGCAACAAGCCATGAACTCTTACGCAACTGAAAGACAGCATTCGGTAGGAAACTGGTCCTGTGACTCCAGATATATTGGTGGAAGTCTTCTGTAATATGGAGCGGCGTATGCAAGCTTGCCTTGGTGCTCGTAGCGATCACTTCCAACGTTTTCTTTGATGTCACCACGCTTCTCACACACCAAGATACGCCCGTAGCAATTATTTTTAGTAAGTCACGACCATTACTTTGATTAATATAAACGAAAATCTGGGGCTGAGGGCAAATGAAACACCCTGTACGTAAAAGTCTAGACATATTGCAGATGGACTTTGCTGCCCTTCATCAAAAATAGAGTTCACACTTTTATTCTTGACAAAAGATGGCCAAAACCCGCCGAGAACCGAACGAGGTTTTGGAACCATGAGCTTGGCTGTTCTTTGTGGCATAAAACACTTAACTGTATGCAAAAAAAAAAAAAATTGAATTCTACTGGTTCCTTTTTGGAAACATTTTTTTGGTTGCCTTTGGCAATAAATACAATGGACTTGGCAAGTATTTCAAAATTTAAAAGTGTCATTATTGGTAATGTGGCATTATCGGATCTATTTGGGCCACTACTAGAACTCGGCATTTTGAAGAAATCTCGCAATGAAAAGTTAAAATGTAAGGCCATTTAAATATATTTGCACAGTCGCATAATGCCCATATGCAGCTGTTAATAAAATTAGTCACTATATTGTTCTGTTACATCTCATCCACCCTATTACAAACCACGGCTCAGGAAGTACCGCTTATTAATTTTTAATTACTGTAGAATTCCAAACTAATCATAACAAAACTTTTATTTTTATCCTTGTTACGATTAAATTGGTATTTTATTTATTCTTAATTGCCGTTTAAAATTTCCTGTTATTTAGAGGATACAAAGTGGAAGAATTGAAATGGTATATTGATAAGTTGCATGAATACAACGAAGTGAAGGATATCGCTCAGATGGTCATGGGGAGAATAGGTGAGTAGTATTGTTGCTTGTGCCTTATTGTTTGACTTCAACATGTTACTTTTGTAAAATTTTTAATGAATATATAGTGAAATCTCTGAATAACTGACATCTTGTGACTTGATTACGTATCTGTTATTTGAAAGTATCTGCTCTTTAGGAAGGTTAAGGCATAACGGGTATTGCGACAGGGAGTTGGAATAGTGTTCACTAAAGAGAGGTGTCCTATATTCTGGAGGATCCATTAAAGTAGTTTACTGTATATATATATATATATACACACACATAATACTACCATTTGTTTCTTACTGTCTTACGTAGAATTACCATTGCAGCCTAGAAAGATATTGTTACCACTACAATTTGATTTTGTGTATTGACCTGTTATTAGGTACTACAGTAAAACCTTGATTATCCATCAGACATGGGACTAGAACCTTGCCAGATAATTGAAAAGATGGTTAAGCGAGAAAGAGGAAATTTATAGTACAATATAATATATTTTTATTGAAAATGTCCATTTAAAAAAAAATTACATTGTGAAACTTGCTGAAGGCACAAATGAAGTTCATTTGAATCAAGAGAATTTGCATTTAGTGAAATACGAATGTGAAATATTACATGCCGGTGTGTAAAATTGTTGTTGTTGGTTGCTTGACATGCTTATTATTATTATTTTTTTCTATTTTATTTTATTTAAACACACTGCGTGCTTTTTTGGCTGCCATGTCCCGTACTCTTCGAAGCGGTAATAGCTGAGTAGCATCTGTTTCAGTCTGCTGTTCAAATCCTGCCATTAGCCTGGGTTTGACTTACAATCGTATTGCAGAACATGTGGCATTTTTACCCACTGTAATCCAGGGTTAGTTCTCTTTTCAGCAAAGGTTTGGGTTTCTTGGGAAACTGTAGGTTCCGGTACAGCTTGATCTTTGCTGTCCTTGCGCCATAAAACCACAAACCAATTGCTATTCATGTATATTTTGAACACACGATGGCCGAATAATTATTTGAAGCACATAGAAATATGTGTTTGTAATCTGTATGTTTTTTAACCCATTGTTTGTTTTTTGGTTTTACGGCTCAAAGACTACAGTGGTCATGCTGCGCCGGGACCTACTGTTTTCCGAGGAATCCGAACCTCTTAAGGCCTGGGGAACCAAACCCCGGACTACAGTGAGCAGTGCGATCTTTTATGAGATCTCTGAGTAAGCGTTCTTTTTGCACTGCTGGGAGTCGAACCCGGATTAGCCGCGCAATAGGAGAACGCGTTACCACACTGCGCCACCGCAGGGCCCATTTGTTTTTAACCCATATCGTACACTTTTGTACATTTGTTAAAAATTGTTTATTTTTTAAAGAAATTTAATTGTTAGAAATTTTGATATTCAGCATACAAAAAAAATTAAAGATATATTGTATTATTATACGTTTTTTGTATTTTCAGCTGAAATTAATCAGACCACCGTGAAAACAGTTCACGAGCAGTTTGGACTGACCGAAGATGATGATTGAAACTTGATTGAAAGTGGCAAGTTCAGGCAAACTCGATAGCTATATTTTCTGTGTACTCTTTATATTTGAATGTTATTTTTTCCAAATTTGTATATAAAGTGCTTGTATACTAGTTCAAAAATGCTTCTTTTTTTTCCCCCCTCAAGTCTGATTCTGTCTTTTTAAATTAATTTCTTGTTATAAAATAAGTATCCTATAGTGTAGTTGGTTTCCAACCTTCTTCAAGCTGGGACTCACTTTTATAGTAGCCAAGTAACCCGTGACCCCCCTTTTATAGTAGCCGAAAGATCTGTGAAGCCCCCTGTCCGCTACTGCCACATTTTCATAATAAAAGCATTTTTAACAGAGTAAAGAAAACACATTAAATACAAAATTATATATATATATATGTGTGCATTTTTGTCTCACAGACGTTCCCTGCTGAGAATACCGGCACTCCATAGGGTGACGTTTCCAAACAGCTCCGCTAGTGGTCATTCTGTAGGTGGGGGGATGATACAATGAGTCCTACCTTAGTGTAGGACTTTTGGCCGTGGTGACCGAAGTTGGGAATCTTCATTAAATTGTAGGCCGAGCTTGCGAATCCGTTTGGACAACACAGTGAGCTTAAGGCTGCCTCTATGCATTTCTTTCATAGTACTATGTGTGATAGCAGAGAGACCTCTATGCTGCAGTGGATTGAAAATGGTGTTGATGATGATGATATATATATTTATTATATTAATTACATATATATTGATGTATTATTAATATAAAGTTAACAACTATTAGAATATTGCAATATAGCCACATTGAATATTGAAATATATAAAGGCATTGCAAACATTTGGTATGAAATTCCTTATAAAAATAATTGCAACAAAAAATAGTTGCTTCAATCCTCCCCCACAAAACCAGTTCGCGAACCCCAGGCTTGGGACCACTGTCATAGTAGAATAACTGTAACACATCCATTTATTGTACTGGTAACCCAGGTTTGATTCCAAGGACATTGTAGAATACATGCCATTTTTTTCTGCCTACTATAATTCAGGGTTTGGATTCCCGAAGCAACTGACCTTAACTGTTGCTGTTCTGTAAAAAACACAAATGCTATTATCATCCATATAAGGTATTTAGTTATGGAGTTGGGATTTTTGTAAATCGTCTCACTGTGTAATTTGTGCATGTAAGTTAATACATGATCAGCATGCACATCAAGACACATACCAAGCGTCGTAGTGTCTACGGATCTGGGAAAGTCAGGGAAGTTCTATCTGACCGGAAAAGTCAGGGAAGTTTTATCTGACTTTAAAAGTCAGGGGAAATTAAAAATTCATTCTTGTAATAAATGGCTTGTTGAAATCATTTTCCTAAATTGTGCTTTTCGTACCACATTGCATACTGAAAATTTTGAGAAACTTATACTCTTGACTAAACCTCTTCCAAAAATTACCCTTTTGCACCAAAACTAATATAATTTATATAAAATTATTAAGGTCATATATTTCTCAGGAGAAAACGTTCGCCAAATAGACAACTTAAAAAAAGTGTTTTTAGCTAAACCTATAATGGATTTTGATCATACCAAACTTCTTTTACGTATGTAGAGTCATACATACTTTAAATGGAATAGAAGATGAAGCATCAGCTTTGCGAGTATATAATTAAATTCTTTTATAATGAACTCAAAAAGGGCCGAATGGATATGTTATTGTAAATAATTAGTGCAAGTTTTTAGTGTAAAGAAATGCAATTTTTTTAATAGTTTTTATATTTGTAAATTCACTGTAATTGAGTTATAAATGGCTTTGGAGATTGTGCTAGTGGATTTTATGGGCTTGAAACTAGCTTTTATTGCGCAAATTATAATGCATTATGTTGTTTACTAAAATTAGTGACTGGAAATCGATTAAGATTTGGTCTGGAAAAGTCGGGGAAGTTCGAATTTGAAGCAGAATTTGAGTAGACACCCTTTAATGGTCATAATGACCATCTTCATTGTCTATCTACTAATGGGTGATCCCCAAGTTTCTTTTGTACCTTTTTCTTACTCTGAGCGAATCATTATCCAAGTTATTCTATCTTTGTTATTTGAAGTTGTTTTCGGCAATCTCTGGATTATTAGTATTTCAGTTCTTTATCGCTAATCCATTCTTTCCTGTTGCGATTAGAGCTTTCTTGCTGTAACAAAATTGTCTTCAGCTTTTTATTGTTCTTACATTATGTGCACAGGATCTAGTATGTGTGTACACACATATACAAGACCTGTCTGTTAAGTTTGGGAACTAATTTATTTATAGGAGTACTCTGTGTGGCATCTATTAGTCTTAGTAATCCTTCAGCCATCACATGACCAAGTTTAAATTAATTAAACCGAATCGCTCTGTTGTAGCAATACCATTTGTCCTGAACGAAAAATTATGCAAGTCATGACAGTGTAATGGAGAAGCAGAAAAGAGTAGCATATGTGAGGATTAAGTTCTGTATTAAAACAGGGGTAAAACAGTATATATTAACCCTTCTACGCTTTTTATATTCATTTCCAACATGAATATATAACTTAGCAAACTACCTATGTCACCATATAAAGAATCAATATACTTGTCAAACACATCTTTTATTGACAGTATTTTGATGTCTGTGCAGATAATAGTCATCTTGAGATAAAAAAAAAAAAGTGATGGTAAACTTACATATCTATCATAAAAATTTTATTACATGTTGCATAATTACATATATATCGTAAAATTTTAAGTCTTTTTTTTATGATTATGATGCATTTAGGACCTACAACATGCATGCATGCACACACACACGTGTGTATATATATACACTGATATGCAAAAATTAAGGATAAGATGGAAAAAGTAACATAACAGCGGAACGAACAGGCAGAACTGACCGAAAGACCAATCAGGAGACTGCCTAGGGTCCTACACGGTAGGGCATTTGCGTATACGCATCATGATGTAATGTGGGCGTGTGGGTAGGGTATAAAGTGCAAGGGCTGTGTACGTACAGCATTTCAGTGGATGCTATTACTCAATGTATATCGGTTTGAACGACGGCAAGTTGCTGTAGCAGTGCGAGATATTCAACAGACAGCCCCGTAGACAACATCTGGATGATTTTACTCGAGGTCGAATCATTGGAAAGTTGGAAGAAGATCGAAGTGTGACGAGTGAGGCCGAGGAGTTCGTAATCGCACACAGCATCGTGTCACGAGCATGGACGGCATTTCGAACGACAGGAACAGCTGTCCGAAGGTTTAGTGGTGATTGTCCACGAGCAACCATGGCAAGGGAGGACCGGTATCTTGTTCTACAGGCGAGGAGAGATTTATGGCTAACAGCAGGTAAAAGGATGGCGTTTTCTGTGGTGCCAGGAACACAAGGAATGTGAAGCTTATCAATGAGATCAAGTGCTGTTTACGGATGATAGTCGATTTAGTCTCATTAGCGATTCTGGATGTCTATGTATCTGAAGAGAGCAGGGAACACACGATCACCCCTCTAACATCGTCCAAAGGGACTGGTTTGGAGGTGGCAGAGTTCTTGTTGGGAAGGCACAAAGCTTGGTGGCCACATGAAGCTCCACATCTTCCAAGGAGGTTCAGTCACTGCTATTGAACCGAAGTTGTCCATCTTTTCCGGGGTGCTGTGGGCCCTGAATTCCTTTTCATGGATGTTAACACTACACCTTACCATACTGCAGCTGTCGCTGAGCTGTCAGAGAGTGAAGATATTCATCGTATGGAATGGCCCGCACGGTCTCCGGACCTGAATCTAATAGAACACGTGTGGAATGTTCTCGGGAGATGCCTGGCAGCATGTTGCCATCTGTCAATAGTGATTATGCAGCTGTGATCGGCGCTACAAGAGGAATGGGCTATGATGCCTCAAGAGCTCGTCGACAACCTCTTACTGAACATGAACAGATGGTGTACATCCTGCATCGCAGTCAGGGGTGATCATATCCCCTACTGAAAACTGTTTTTCTTGCCTGTCGCATGGACGTTTCTGCCTTCTGTCCTCCTGTGCTGAAAGCCCACTTTTGAATAAAAGTCTTTTGTATCCTTTGGATTCCTTTCTTGGTCAGTTCGTTCACCGTTTCCATAATCTTACATCTCGATGATTTTTTACCCATTTGAAACACTAGGGTGTGACGTTACATGCGAAAAACTGTCCCGTCCTTAATTTTTGCACACCAGTGTGTATATATATATGGAGAGAGAGAGAGAGAGAGAATGTGTGAAAATCGATTAGCCTTCAATGAAAGTTGACAAAATTGAAAAATTATCTTCCCTAAAATAGCATATTGAATAATAATCATACCAAAATGAATTGGAAAAGTTGGCCGAACTATCTGCGCTATATTTACAAATAACGATTGGACATCAACCAGTAGGAGAAGGCAAGAACCTCAATTCTCCAAAAAAATGAAACACAACTGAAATACAGACATGGAAGAACTCCACGAGAATCAGATAAAGTAAAACAAAGTCTAGAAGCTTTGATAAAGGAGAGCAGGAGCTTGAGATTGAAACTGGACTCCAACGAAGTGAAGAAGACAAGATGGCCATGTGAGAACATGCACAAAATCGAAGCTGAACTGTGTACAGTCGAGTTCACCACTACAGCTCTAACATACAACAATGCTTTCAAGAAAATCTCGGCCACCAAACGAGAACCATTAAACCCTAAAGAAATCAAAGCTATACCGATGAATCCAACAGTTTCTCAACTTCAGACACAGTGATGCGGCAATTACCTTTAAGGAAAGATTAGAAAGGAAGGAAGGATGCTAAATATGGAGACACCAAGGTACACAACAGCACAGAAGATGCTAGGCGAAGAACAGCAGTCGCAACAAAATGCCAACCCCAGGTGACATGTAGGAACCCAGCACGGAGACAGTGGAAGGATACAGGTGATAAATTCCCATGGCAGAACAGTTAAAACTCAGCTCCCGTCGAGGGAAGGCATATCATCACTGTGAGGTAAAGCAGTGCGGAAGAAAGTGTAGGATAGAGAAAAGGAAAAACAAAATATAACCGCATCTAGCATTTCAATCGCTATATTGTAGAGAGAAGAGACATAGAAGGAGTCAAATGGCAATGGGGGAAAACTGAAAGAAAAGAAAGAAAGAGCAGTGTGCAGACATACCCATGCTTGCCAAAAGCTGGAATGAAGTAGTGTTGAAAAATTACAAATAATAAAATTGGAGACGAACGAATATTTTTAAATAAAGTGTGCTTCTTTCATAAACAACATTTTCTCTCATACATTTCACTTTTTGTTTTAAACTTCTTTATACAGCATTTTCTTCACAAATGAAGAGGCTAAAGCCAAAGTGGCATTCAATCAATTGAAATAAATGAGTAAAATTTATAAACGCATTCTAACTACAGTCGAAACCATGTATATGCAAATGGATGTGGAAATGAAATCCTTTGCATATAAGCGGGTTTTACATAAAAGAGGTATTCTCTGAACTATAGCGTGCAAATAATTTGCTCATTAAATTTTTATTGAATTTTATTATTAAATTAGATATTCTTATTCCTAATTTTATAAATCATACACATTATTTATTTCAATATTTATAATGTACAGTACTATTACTCCATGAATAAAAAATAATAAGTAATGTAGCACTCATATAAGCACATATACTGTATTTGTGGAAAACAGTGGACAAATGATAACCATACTCTTTTGTTATTTATATCTTTGTCTTATTGTTTGATTTCAAAGAATTTAAAATCGCCAACTTTTGATCAATATTTAAGCAGATATGTCGGTTTCTTTTTATCTGCTAAGTTCACAATAAATATAAACTAAAAAGTGCAAAAGAAGAAAGCAAAAAACTTGCAAATAGACTAAGTATTTTGTAGACCAATAAAACACAGGATGCGTAATTCACTGCACCAGTTACAAATACAAAATTTGGTAGTGATTCCGACACAGGCATATTATGTACATCGATATGTGCGATTTATTGTATATGGAATTTGTCTAATGTAATGCATAAGCTTGTCTTTACAGATTGTGTGCATTGTATGCAAGATGGTAGCCAGGATTTAATTTGGGGGGGGGGTCAAAAATTTTAGAGCATGTATCAATACCATCACAGCATCTAAGCCCACAACCAAGTCCCATTAAAAATTTAGTTTTGGGGGAGGTCCCTATGATTCCTTCTGGATATGGGCATGATTGTATGTCTCCTTTAATAAATAAAATGTATTTATTATTATTATTAGAAAGCGGGGGAACCGTAAACAAAGCCATAAATAAGCTGGTAAGTGACACTTCAACAAGGGTTGACAACTATTCCCGATAGGGAAAGCCAAACCTTAAAGATAGGGTTGTCAACTAATCATTTACTTTGGATGAAAACTTGTTCATAAAATTTGTTTGCATATATCTGGTTTAAATTCTATAATAAAACATTCGTTTGGCTTCAAAAATACTTGCTTGCATGCAGTTCCTGCTATATAAAATCGCAATTAAGCAGGTTTTGATAACATTAAAATGATGGAAGAAAATCTGAGGCTCAATAGTTTTTGCATATATGCAGTTTTCCCATATATGTGAGTTGCATATATGCAGTTTTGACTGTAAATAAATATGTTTAACGCTAAGATGATATGTGTCTGAACTCCCTGCTTGGCTTCATAAATGGTGTCATGAGTTAGAGCTGAACACTTCGCTACATGAATGGAAGCGCTTTGTTTTAGTGCTTTATGATATTCCGTTTTACTCAAAATACCAGAAAAAAATGATTTGCACTTCTTTGGCTTCAATCTTAACATGTGCAATAGTCGCATCGGTATAAGAAACATGGAACAAGCGTCAGATATAGATCACTGCATTACAGTCTAACACATTGTACTATCAGAATGTGAATGTGGAAGTAACAGCAGACTCAGATACTTTGTTTAATTTTCATCCTGGTAATCATTTATCGTATCATGAATCCATTGTAATAGGTGATGAACATGTGTGTAAGTTCCATACGTGTTGGGTTGACTACAACCCATACCCCAACTCACAATGCCCACTTGAGTCCAATAAGTGTCATCATCGTCATTTGCTAGTTGCTGTTGCATGAGTGGACCACCACTATCTCCAACACACGTATCTACCTTACCTGCAACCAAAAGAAATTAATATTAAAAGTATAAATATTTTTGTACAATTAACACAATCATACAGTCACTGTACACATCACCGAACTGTGAAAGTTCTAGATCACTTATCTCTGCCTCTCTATAGGCTCACAGAGTCCTCCTCTGGCTCTTGCTATTCGTTTGGTTTCCATACAAAAGCAGGAGCGGACTGCACCACTGGCTCCAGGGCCGGTGCTTCCTTATGGGAGATATGACTCGTGCCTTTGAAATGGACAAGGAGGTGCGCCCTCCAAAAATCCAAGGTATGATTCCTTTGAGAGGACACAGACCGCCCCTGTACAAAAGGGTTAAACACTGACAGAATAGCAAAGGATGAAACACACAAGCTTTCGGATGTGTTAACAGCGGTCCTTCATTAAGAATGACTAATGAAGTTACCTTAGCTTTTCTTCACTACCTGCAGTTTTCAGGTAAACTTACTAAATACTGCAGTTTTCCAATGCCATCTCCGACCAATGATTGTTTTAAAATTATGGCCGAAAAACACCAGTGACTATAATAACGATATCAACTATGATAGCAATATTATTGATGGTGCTAATTTCCATTTTTATTTTGTACTATCACCAGAAAGATATAATTCTATATCTTCTTTTAAGACACCTGTTTTTGTTTCTTGTCTAGCCAATATATTTTCATTTTGCCAGAAAAATTCGGTGGATAAAGTTTGGTACGGAGCAGAGACAGGTTGTGATGTTACGAGTATTTCCATTTTAGTGCTGCGATTGCTTAGAGAATATTTTGCAAGCGTCTACATTGTGCGCATGTGCCTGGACCCTTCTACTATTTAGGTTTAACTCAAAGACAATCCAAATTGCCTAGGGGTGTGGGATTGTCTCTCTCAGTTAGGATCAGTAACATACATTGTGTGCCAGGTTGAGCCAGTCATTGCCAAGAGCTTGCCAGGGTCTGTTTGTCTGAGTGCTTAGGTAAAATTGCATTGAGTATTTCAATGTATTAGCCTGAGGCAGCCCAGTCATACTGACTTTTCGGTGGGATAGATGCGGAGCAGAGCCACATGATGCCATTTTGACATAACATATTGCCAACGTCGGTGTTACAGGCTCACTTGCACGTTGCTGAACTTCACTGACATTCGAAGGCGTTGGTAGATAAATTTCACTGGTCTCCACCGATTCAGGTACGTACTAATTTTTGTTACAATACTAACTGTTCCCGAGTGTGATATGTCTTTTAGCAATTAGCATTGTAACAAAAACCAGTACATACCTGAATCAGTGGGGGTGGGGGGGGGAGGTGAGACTCCCCACACGGCGTTTGGTTTGTCTTCGAGTTATACCTGAATGGTGGAAGGGTTAAATCAACGAGTTTAGCATCAAGAAATTCACTAAATTTAGTACCAAAGCTCCTAACTCAGTGATTGTAATATATGTTATGTCAAAATGGCATCATGACCTGTCTCTGCTCCGCATCAAACCTTATCCACCGAAAAATTCAATTATGACTGAACACTCGAAGATTATTTACAATGCATTCCGGAATATAAAACAATGCAATTTTGCCTAAGCATATGAGAGACCAAACTTCTTAGTTACAGTAAACTTTCTTAATAATGACTATTTCCAATAACGATAGTATGTTGCAGTCCCAGCAAATGCTTTGTAAAGTTACGCACATTTTGATTAATGTCTTTTTCTCTTTAATGACGTTTTTTCTCCGATTTTTTTCTTGAGGGACCAAGGTTCAGAGCCATCAGTAAACTACAGATCCATCTTTTCAACGTAGTCAGCTTGTAGACTCCCACAATAGAAACACTATGTTCACTTCGCAGGCTTTCTTAACTGTTGCCACTTAGAAACGCAAGAAAATAAACTTAAAAAGTTCAATTTCTAAAATTGACACCATGCCAAATCGTGTGCTTTTATTTCATATTTTTCAAACATTGTATAATTATATTTTCACTTTCTATATTTGGCAACATTGTGTGTAATTGTTTTCCGAATTCTAAAACCAGGCCAATCTTCAATTTACCATTGATGTGTGCACACATACTAGAAAGGTTTCCGCCAAAAAGGCATGCAAAATTCTTTTAACTTTGCACTGTAATTTAATTATCTTTTGGCGAACTATTCTAAATATTTAATGTTTTAATAAATATTATTTTCAACTGGATGAATTACTGCATTGCTTCAAAACATATTTCTGCAAGCTGAAGGACGATTCCTCTGCATTTCTTTCATTATACTATGCATAATAATGATAAAAGATCAGGCTGGAAATTTTTATTTTTGAAATATGATATGTTATCAATAGACAGGGTTTTCGCACAATCTGGAATTGTCAGGGGAATCGTCACTAAAGGTCAAGAAAAAACAAAATTTTTTGTCAAAACCTGGGAAAATCAGGAAGAATATTCTTAACTTCTATTTTGAATAGCTAAATTTCCCACAAACGTGAAACCATTTTCCTCGCAACCAAAATTTAGTTGGAAATTTTATAATTGGTCAGAGAAAACGATGGAAAAGTCATGGAAAATATTCTTTTGTTTTCAATAGCTAAATTTCCCATGAACGTGAAGCCATTTTCCCCGCAACCAAAATGTAGTTGGAAATTTTTTGATTGGTCAGGGAATTTTGCTGAAAAGGTCAGAGAAAACACTTGAAAACTCAATGGAAAGCGTTCTTAACTTCTGTTTTCAATAGCTAAATTTCCCATGAACGTGAAGCCATTTTCTTTGTGACCGAAATTTAGTTGAAAATTTTATGATTGGTCACCGAATTTTATTGAAATGGTCAGGGCAAAACCTGGAAAAGTCAGGGAATTGTTTTAGTCCATTATGAGTGAGAACTCTGAATAGAACATTTACATTAATACCGTGTCCTGGTTAAAATGTATGAAAGGATAAGAAAAGGCAATCACACTAAACTTACAAGAATAAAATTAAATGAAATACACATTGTAAATACAATAACCTTGTACTTCCAAGAATTCGAACCGAAATAGGAAGGAATAATATAAATTATAAAGGTTCGAAACCTTGAAATTGGTTACCAGGATAAAATTGAAAAGTAAAGAAACATTTAAAATCAGGGTATCTACGGATATGGAAAACCTGGAAAAGTCAGAGAAATTTTTTCTGACTGGAAAAGTCAGAGAAATTTGAAATACAAAGGCCTGAGTCAGGGAAGTTTGAAATTCATTGTTATAATAAATAACTTATTAAAATAATTTTCCTGAACTGTGCTTTTCATACCACATTACCTACTGAAAATTTTGAAAAACTTGTACTTTTGACTAAACTTCTTCCAAAAGTTACCATTTTGCACCAAAACTAATATAATTTATATAAAATTATTAAGCCCATATATTTTCCAGACGAAAATGTTTGCCAAATATGTAACTAAAACTTGAAAAACAAAAAGTGTTTTTAGCTAAATTATTTAATTTGTAATGGATTTTGATTATAACAATCTCCTTTCCATTGTAGTCATACACCTTTTAAATGAAATAGAAGATAAAACATCAGCTTTGCGATTATAGAGTTAGACTCTCTTATAATAAACTCAAAAGGGCCGAATGGAAATGTTGCTGTAAATATTTAATTAGTGAAAGCTTTTAGTGTAAAGAAATACACTTTTTAATACAGCTTTTGAATTTGTAAATTCACTATAATTGAGTTATAAATGGCTTTGGGGTTTGTGTTAGTGGATTTTATGGTCTTAGAAACTTATTTTTATTACGCAAATTTTAATGCGTTGTGTGTTGTTTACTGTAATTAGCGACTTGAAATCGATTAAGATTTGGTCTGGTAACCTAGAAAAGTCAAGTTAGTTTGAAACAGAATTTGGATAGATACCCAGAAAAGTAGAATAAGAAAAAAATTTGATACAGGGTAATGGGAATTTGAAAAAAAAAAAATCTCAAATGGAAAGACATACATAAAATTGTGATTCTCAATTGGTTATGAGTAATTTTGATGTATAATTATTTTTGACTGTTTGTTAAAAAGTTGGTAATAAAATTCAAGGACATAAGATAGGAAGATAGGGATGGAACTGAAAAAAGAACGATGAAAGAATGAAGGAATAATAAACAACAAAACAATACAGAGTTTCACCAGGAGATTCCATAACAAACAGTTATTTCGACACTGGCGTAAGGTTTAAAAACACGACGTTTCGGGAGCCAACTGCTCCCTTTGTCAAGTGAAGGCAGAATTCTGCCTTCACTTGACAGTTCTTAAACCTTATGCCAGTGTCAAAATAACTCTTCATTAACAGTAAGTAACCTGGCAGTTTCTGGATTCATATCTTTTTAATTTAATTATAATCTTAGGGTCCCAGGTGTGTTATATATTTGCTTGTATTTTCATGGGACCTTTCATTATAGAGTCTGGTCTGATATGATCTACTTTTAATATGTATTGTATTAGTATTTATAGTTATGTGGTACATGGTTATTATGACTTCACAAATGAAGGATAAATAAGGGAATTGATTGATTGATTTGTGTGATAACAGAGAGTCCTGTATCATGAAGTGGATTGAAAATGATTGTCGATATTCTATATATTGACGTACCCCAGGTGTAGGGCCAACCTTTTCAGGTTGGAAGTCCACATTAGGTTAGTTGTAGTTGAAGAAAGCCAATTAATATAAAGTAAATAAAAAATAAGATAAACAAAATCATATTAAATAAAAGAATTTGGTTTGTAAAATTTAGATTCATCCGAAAGGCCTCAGGTTTCCCCACCCGTGCTCTACCCTATACTTACCTTGACCATCTCCAGCACAAAGCATCCTATTAGTAAATCTTTGCTTTGAAAGTCCTTGGTCTGCCATACTATTGGCACAAATACTTCTTTCTTGTATTGGGATTGCCAATTCTTTTAAGTGGGGTACAGTTACAAAGTTTTCACCATGTCTTTGTCCAATTGGTACAGGTTCATCATGTCCCCAGCCTGTGACAAAGGCCATGCGCCCTGGTTTATATAGTATAGAGTCTTCTGGTATATCTAAGAAACATGTTAAAAGGTATATGAATACAGGAACATATTCATAATAATTTGTTCATTGGCGACACACCACATTAATTAAATGAAAGCAAAAATTACACAAAATTGATTAGTGCAATTAATTTATAGAATGTTGTAATAAAAACGTTTTTAATAATTATTTCGATAGCATGTGGCTCTCATCATCAGAGCTTGGTGAATATTAAGAGTCTTTTGAAAAGTCGCCATGATAATAGCCATGCACTATCGGAATAGTTATTAGAAACATTTTATAAATTAACTGCGCCAATACATTCTGAGTAATTTCTTTTTCCATATTTATACTATTTTATTTAATGCAGGAGTACTGACAATATCCTGACTTTATAATTTTACATTCAGGGTTCCCATAAGTCCTTAAAAGTCCTTAAGAACTTCTTATTTTTGGTTTTTATTTTTAAGAACCCTTAAAAGCACTTAATTTTCATCAACAGTTCTTTTAAAATTCCTTATTTTTCGTGAACTTAGAACAGTTTTGATGGGACGACTTGAACATGATTTTCTACCGTACATGCTGATATGTAGGTGATTGCATATTTGATAAATGGAAAGGTACTGCCTCGTACCCTCTCATTAACCACATGTGATGAATTCATTCATGTAATGTCAGGTAAGTTGTGAGAAAGCATAGTAAGGAAAGCATGGAAAACTAAATATTTCTCCCTCAGTATTGATTCATCTTCAGGTGTATCTCACTGTAATCAAGGATAAATAACTGACATATAACTTTGTTTTACGTTGAGGAATGTAAATGCCGATGACCATCCGGAAAAATGTTTCTTAGCATTCCTTCGCATCTACTCCTATACTGGTGAATATTTAACAAATGCAGTGTTTGAAGTGCTTGAAAAAAAGTATGGAATAAATGTCTGACTACCGTAGACAAACGTACGATAATGCCTCAAACACGTCTAGAAAATACAATGACGTGAAGGCTAGAATACCACAGTGCAATAAATTCGCAGATTACATAACTTGTGCTGCCCATTCACTAAATCTCATAAGGAGATTAGCGTCTGATTCATGCAAAGTAGCTGCAGATTTTTTTTTAGATCAGTACAGCTTTTATGACTTTCTCTCTGTTTCCACACGGCTATGGAAAAAATTGACAAATTGTTTGTTATTAAATAAACACAGGAGGAAGTTAATTGTGAAAAAATTGTCAGAAACTAGATAATGCTGTCAAGGTGAAGCAATATTAGTGCTGCATTTAAGTTATGATGCGATTCTGGAATGTTTCTTTAAAATCTCAACTGGTACCAAAAACAGAAACAAAACATGTACGCAGGCAAGAAAACTGTACAAAAAACTGTGTACCAGAAAACCGGTTCATGCGCGTCATGTGGAATGTGTTTTTTGAACGTTTCAACGCAACAACAAGGTGCTTGTAATCGGTCTCAGTAAAGCTGAACACGGCAGTGGATCTTCTTCACTCACTACATAAATTTATGTCAAATCTAAAAGAACAATTCAATGAGATAGAAGGCAAGGCGCTCAATGCACCTTCGTGTAAATTGTATCTGACTGAGAGCAGAAGAAAAAAGATCCGTAACCTTTTCCCAGATGAAATGAAGAACACTGACGAAGAAAATACAGAGTTACTATTACAAGAAAGCACTCGCTTTAGCGTTGGGACTTTCAACGTTATAATTGATGTGTTAACAGCAGCTCTACAGAAACGAACTGCCCAGTATATCGTTCTCCAGAAGAGGTTTGGCTTCTTAACGAAAACGTGCAGCTCCGATTTGAGTGATGTCAGAAATAGCGCAAAGAAAATTTCGTGTCACTATAACGTGGATATCGACGACACTTTTCAGAAAAATTTATGCAATTCATACATTTGATAAAAGGGAAAATAGATAATCCTACATTTGCAAATTTATGTCAGCCACTAAAGAACAATGACCTCGTTTCCACATTCCCGAATGTGGACATTGCCTATAGGATATACGTAACGCTTCAAGTGTCAAATGCAGGAGGGAAAAGGTCGTTTTCTCAAAAGGAACGCAGTAAGAGCGAAGCACGCTCAAAAATGGCAAACGAAAAGTTAAATTCTTTTTGTTTTTGCTTTCCATTGAAAGCGATTTGACGAGACAGTTGGATTTAAATATAAATAACATAATAGAGGAGTTCGCGCTTTCAAAATCTCGAAAAATTCCAAGTTAATGAAGTTTTCACTTGGAAATAAGATACTTGTGAATACATTTCCATTCTGCACAGAGAAATTATATTAATTACAAATAAAAATATATAATTCTTCTTATAAATTCCTTTTTTCATATATATAATTAAAAGTTATGGCATCACAACAGCGCAAAGCCATGGCGTGGAACTCCGCACGCCCCTGATTTCAACCCCATCTCTTGAAACACGTAACAGTGCATCTGACTTTGCTTCTTTTGCTGTTCTTGACCATACTGGAGTTGCAATCTTAGCTGTTCATATTATCCTTATGCACTTTTAAGTTTCTGGATGAATCCGATAGTTTCAGATATGTTCGGGGGTTCCAAGAGCCAATGCGGGGGCCCCCCAGGCTCACTTCGATTGGCCCCATGACTCCTTCCCTGGGCTGGGCCCCTCCACAGCATAGGTCTTTGCCAGCACGGGCGCCTGGACTTAATCTTTGCCCCCGGGCTGCTGCCCCTCCCCCTCTCGTCGGCTCTAGACATGTTCTATTAGTTTCTACATTTGACGCAAGAGCATTTGCGTCATCATTGCAAATATTCATCTTTTGCCATCTTCAACGACTTGCTGACAACGAAAATAAAAGTACTCGTCCAACTGCGTGTCTCAGTTCCCTACGTCATAATTTCTTAGATGTACGTAGTTCGCAACGGTGGTGGGAGTTGTAAGTTCGTACAATTTGGTATTCTTAGTACCATAGTCCGTCACGTTCAGCCAATGTTGCTTACTAGTTTAAGTTGCGTAATTATTTTCACCAAATCGGCGACAAAGTACGAAGTCTCAATGCACGTGGGTGTTTCATCTAGTTACGTAAACATATTTTCGGGCTATTCTGTGGTGCTATCGATTTTAAAATATACGGCATGGAAAGAAGGGGGCCTCAAAATCTTGAACTCGAACAGAGCCACAAAATTCCTTAATCCTCCGTTATCCGTAGAGTTCATTGGATATACTACTACACCTGCAAACGCCCCTCCATCAACTGGTGGAGCCTGTATCCAACTTCTTCCTGATTGAGTCATTAAAGTAAGTCTTTGGATATGGACTACTCTCTGTTTCGAAAAGTATCACAGCAAGCAACAGATCACTGCTTTTTTTTTTTTTCCCTTCAATCCATTTCTTTGCTGTCCCTTTTTGTTCATGGCCTAGTCTTTCTCCTTTGTACTTAGGATGCATAAGATAGGCAAACATATGGTGGGGCAGAATTGCCTCGGTAAACCTATCTGTTAAAGCTTCAGCGTGAGGTTTAAGTTCAGGATTTTGTACAAGTGCAAGCCATTCACTTGTTGCATCAGCAATATTTGCTGTATCTTTTTTGTGAATGATCAAGTGCAACAGAAATTTGCTGTAACTGTTTTACAAAATCTTTGGCTTGTTTATGTAAATTAAAATTCCTAATGATATCTGTGATTGTTTTATTAATATCATCAAAATGTTCATTTACTATGCTTAAATAAGCTGCATGATTTGTTAAATATGACTGAAGACATGTCAGCTGGCTGCTCCATTGAGTTTCACCGGTCAGTTGTGATTTAATAGAACCAGAACACTCATTTAACCATGTCCTAGGGGCATGATGATTCCTAAAATATTTCGTCACCTTTACAACATGAGACATGATATTTCGTTGTCTGATAATGGGTCTAACATCCATGGGAAATTTGATCCAATTCTTCCGTTTTTTCAAGCTCTCTGCTCATTTTGATCATACATTTAGTGTTATCAGTAACAACACTTTTGACCTTGCTGTCGTATTTGTGATTTTCTGTACTTATGGTCTGTTTACTTAAATCAGTCGTGTACTCTGCTGTTTTAGGGTCACTACTAGTATCAACTGCATCTACGAGATATAATTTCCTTTCAGTATATAAAGCTGCTACATTAGGTGGTTCATTGTGTACATTGCTTCATGCATCCATAATCAAATTTGTAGTGTCTCCTTTCAATTTCTAAGCATTTGATTCGGCAGTTCATCGTATATGTCACCTAAAATATTTCCAGTAAGAGCTTTTCTAATTGGTGCCCTGTATCTTGGTCTAAGTATAGGTGCTAGTCTTTTAAAATGCTCACTTTTTACTTGTGAAAATGGTACATTACAAGCATAAGAAATGATACCTATTAATTTGTCCAGTTCCTTTTTTCTTCAATGTCGTTTGTAGAGAAGCAAAAATCACCAATTGAAATCTGTACCTTTCTTTCTTTTCTTTTTTTTCCAAATTTTTAACTTCAGTAACTGATTCCTCAGCTTAAAGAGGTATTCCTTAGCTCTTGCAATTGATCTTCCCCTTTTTGGAAAATAGCTTTGTCAGCAGCATTATTAATAAAGTAATAATTATTAATAGGGTTATCAGAAACATTATCATTAGAATTACTGATATGTTGTTCACATGATTTAACATGAGTACACATTATACATGCTTTTATGCTTTGCACATGTCTTACATTTAGCTCTTACTGTTCCATTTTCTTCTTTCTCTTGAAATTTTACCCAAATAGGGTCTCTTCTTCTTCTACTACCTCCTTTATTCATTTTTGTACAGAGAAATGCTAAATGAATGTTGTCTTTGTCCAAGATAAGTTTGATAAAATTGCATAAACAAAATTATCGGAGAAATTCTGTTTTCACTCCAGAAACTCCAGGTCAAGACTGACTGAATGACCAGAACAACCCAAGGCTCAACTGCAGAAATAGAATAAACTGTTCTTTATACCCACCTCATTTCCTGTTGTATTGGAAATGCTAATTTCCAAGAAATCTACGATGGTCTGTTCTTACTCTTCTTTACATATCCAGCATGGGTGTATAATAGTCCGAGTGAGAATCAGTAGGTGCCTGTAACTCACTACATTCGTTCTAACTTCATGAGGCCAAACGCTAACAATGGGAGAGAATAAAGCATTGCAGGTATGTAAGGTAAGATGCAGATGAAAGGGGTGAGAGAGGGGAAGTAAAATTGTCAGTACCAGCTCGTACAAAGGATTGCATTCTAAAAAAATGTTAATGAACAAATATTTTGGCTAAAATTATGTAACTGTTATCGCTTATAATTCCTCACATATGATAATAATATGAGATAGTATCGAGGCAAAAGGTTTTAAAACATTAATCCTTTAAAATCAGCATTTAGACATGCATTCCAATATAAATAATTACAATTTTTTATTTAATGTGTCGTAAAATAGAGTCTTTAAATTTAAAATTATGCATTTTTATATGAAAAGTAAGTAATTGACAGGTAATTTTTTTACAGAAATGGCAGAAACAGTGAATAAACACCTCCCCCCCACTCCTGAAGTTGCAAATACCTGAACTTTGTTATTAAATTTTTCCAAAAATATTATTTTTAATAAGTTGTGGGCTTTAGATCTGATATAATATTATGCTTTGAGCTTAATTATTTTATGTAGAAAATTTATTTTAATTTTGAGTAGGCACGTGCTAACGGGGGAACACTTTTTTTTTTACCATTCTACTATCGAGGAATACAATTAAAATTTTAACTTCAAAAATAACATTAAACATTGCCACTAATGTAGCACAGCTGAAACAAATTTAGATTCTAATTTCAGTTCCTGTTAATAGATGTTGGCACCATACCGTCAATAATACTGCTTTGACAGTACCCCCCACCCCCCAGGCGTACCTTTTGTTGAAAAATTAGCGTCTCTTTACCTGTACATTTTCTTTCAGTCTTTGTGAAACTATCGATCTTAAAGCTTGGTGCTCTGCGAAATCAGTAAAATTGTAAATCGTTCAAGTGGTTGTTGTTTTGTAATTCAGTTTATTTTAACTATTTAATTAACTAATTAACATCTAATTAACGATTTATAATAACCGTTTGAGCTTTATGGCAACAGATGGCGTCACAATTTGTAGCCGTAAAAGATCTCTCACCCCTCCACTCTCCAAAACGTTGATACGTCCCTGATTTTGAGCATCTATTTTGTTTTCTGTTGCTTTCTTTCACCTTGTTCTTCTGTCCTGGAAGAAACCCAACCCTGACATATAGGCAAAAGACTCTTGTCATGTGATAGTCTGAGATATTGCTCTCTACAATTAGGACATAAATGTGATGATTACTTTTTTGTGGAACACAAGAAGATCAAGTTGTACTTTTTAATAAAAAGAAAATGATGATGTATTTAAAAGCCAAAATATTTTATATTGAATTTATTTAAATAAAACTGTTCTAATTTTTAACGATATATTTATTTTTTATGATTAAAATATGCATATACATATATGCAAAAATACATCATGATGTCTACAGGCCACGAAAGTACCGAAATTAAAAATCGGTCACGAAAATCAAAAGTTAGTCACGAAATTTTGACAGATATTTCTAAACTATTTGAAGCGCTCATTTTTTAGTAGATTCTGCCCTTTTCGTTTCAAGCCTTTTTTGTATAGGCTTTTCATGTAGCTCGATTTCTGAGGGAAACATGTGGAGCAACAATGAGAAAGAAGTAATGGGCCTTCGCGTTTCAAAACACGAAGGCATGTTCTAGAGAACTCCAATGATATTCCCAGTGACTAAAAGGAGCAAACTAAAGAAGACCACAAAATGCTGTGAAATTTTGAATAACAAGGAAAGCCTGATAAAAGTGGGCCTTACTTTGTCTGGGAGTTATGCGTTAGACCACGTGGTAATGCTCCTAGAAGCGAAAAGCTCCAAGAGGAAAGGGAAATTAATGTAGGGTTCGTGTGCTATGTGGAAACCGGGAATTGTCAAAGAATTTGAGTCAACTCTCTTCCAGCCCTTATAAAAATTTATTTAGAGAATACGCACACATATACGATCGAATTGTCAAAATTTTCACTTTCAAAAATTAAAATTACACGTGCAAGAAAGTTATGAACATGGATACACGCGTTTAAAAAAGAACATACCTTTTGGAGGCAAACATACAGGACGAACATATCGCTCATATTTGATAAATCCACTTAGCTTCATCAGTGCTATATCGTAATCTACAATGCTAGCGTCGTATTGGGGATGAATATGAAAGCTTTCTGCCTCAAATTCTTGTAAATGTGTTGCATTCTCAACGTGTGTTAAACCTAGAAAATTCAAAACAAGTTTTTTAATACTGGAAAAACTCCAAAATACTCAGTGCCGGATTTACGTATAGGCAAAGCAGGCCCAGGGCCAGGGTTCCCTCGATTTTGGAGTTTCACAGATGCCTTTATGGGCCTGATATTTTGAAATTAAACGTTATTTTAATCTTGTTTATTTACAAAACCGAGAAATTTTCACTATTTCTAAACCTGGGTGTTGAAGATAACCAACTTTAAAGAAAAAACGTATGATTCATTGATTAAATATTGCGAGGACCAATTCTTTATGGGTCCATTATATTCTTCCGGCCTAGGGCTCATAGAAACCTTAATCCGGCACTGATAGTACTTAATTGACTTCATTTCAAACTATGATGTCAAGATCTTTCGCAAGAAGCTCTCCAACGTCCATAGTTCGCATTTTCTTCTTTTTAAAATGGTATGTTAGCTTGATGCACATCAGAAAGTCAATTGCTGAATTCTAGATTCCTATACTCACGGCAAAGCTAATCTGGTACACTGACAAGGCACAGAGCAGTATGGTTCTGCCAGTGCAATATAGTTCGCCCTTTCTTACGTTAACAGAGTTAATAGAAGATACATTTCGTACATAAAACATTAAAATAATGCTCAAATACATAAAACATAGGCATGTTTGTGTAATTAAAATCTGGTATTTATTAAATTTAGGAAAAAGACTCATTATAACTAGCGCTGATGTCATTCAAGTAACTGACCACTCAGAGGACTTCGTTCGCTTGGCTGGAAATTTGTCGCGTGGAAGTTTGGCAACCGCGTTTTTCTGCATTCCAAATTAGGCGATAAATAGCCTAATAATATTGAGGGCTATCTCATTTGAGGGATTCAGGCCTCAGCGGCCCATATAACTCTACGCCTATGTTTCTGCCAACGTTCAGCCAATCCTACGTGCATGATGTCAAATGTCTGTTAAATACCACTTTTATATGCCTGTTCAGCAACGAGGTATTCTTCAACGAAAATTGTACAAATGTTCTACTGTGATTACTTATGGATTTACGCATCGTTTAATCATCACGACGTATTGTGAACTTAAACCAATTCGATCATCACTTTGAAATTTTTGAATCAGTTTAATCATCACTCATCTATTGTGGACTGTAATATCCCGGTTTTCGTTTCTGGGTGGTCCTCATCCGCTTTTTTTCCTCCCCTTGGAATCTCCAGAAAGCCTAACTGTAGCTGTAGTCCTGGGTCAACTCTTCCGCAGCAATACCCATTAACTGAACTCACATACCAACACTCAAGCAAATGTAAGCCGATTTTCTAAGGTGAGCGTTATTAAACTAAAATTATGGGTTCAACTGCCATCCACCTTCAGGGGGGAAAACCGTGCACCCAAAATATTGATGGTCAAAGCTTCTTCGAGACTCTACCACGGACGAAGTGTGAAAAATATGAAGCAAACATTTCGCGTCATAGCTGTGAACTTCCTTTTTGAACATTTTATTGTGGTTTTTCATCTTTTTTTCCATCCCCAAGGGGAAAATGCAATGACCCCTCAGAATACTGACGATCCTGGTAAGAACGTCCTTTTCACGGAGTGCTTTCCAGGTGGAGTGAACATCCATTAATATTTGAATGAATGTTATGTTATTAACTTTGGTCTAAAAAGGCAGTCCAAGCACCACGTCATTAATTGCGAACTTGCTGTCTCGAAGTTCAATGGCTGCTGAAATTGTATAGGTCTTCCACGTCCATTTATTGTAGCTTCTTCAGAGTCTTCGCAAGTGTCTATAATTCGGTGACTGACTGCATCCACTTCGCCCTTCTCCTTAAATACCACCGACTATAATTTGCGTAGCATAGCATGTTTTGGCGTAAGCGTTAACTGGTTGATCCTGAAATTAAAATCACGCCTACATGTGCTCCACCCCATTAACATATGTAAATTTCATAACCATTCAGCAATTCCTTCTTGGTGTTCTTTTTTCATTTTTCGACAATGTATTTTCTTTCCGAGTAATCCACTATCATATAACGTTATTCATTATTAGATAGTTATGATTTTGCCTACACCTTCAAAACGCTACTTTCCACATCGACTTACGATCAGACAGGACTTACCCAGTTTGATCACCACATCAGAAGTTGGCTTAGTTTTTTCGTCTTTCACCAAGCAATGCGCCGCTGTCAATAACCATTGCTGATTAATGATAGATGCTCCACATTTCAACTGAAGGAATGAGATTGGAATAAAAATATCATAAATTAACAAAAAAGCACATATAAAATTTACAATTAAACGACAAATACACTCAAATATAAAAAAAAAGTGCAATAGTCGCATCCATTCACAAAATGTGATACCACGCCTACTGCATTAGGAAAAATCTTCCGTAATTTAAATGCATATGTACGGGGGGGGGCAGGGGGGGATACTGCCCTGGGCCTCAACTTGGTAACTAATTGTGTGTGTGTGTGTGTGTGTGTGTGTGTCAGTTTTGAAGGGCCTCGCATTTTCTTTGAAAGGCTCTGCATATGTAGGTGGACACCTCTTTAACACGTCGTCATAGGATTCATAATGGGGATAGCTTCACACCACAAACTAAGCGATTTTGAATGCGGCTTGATAGTTTTAGCAAAATTTAATCTATGCTTCGAAATTAACACGAAATTTAATTTTCACTTACAAAAATTTCAGGAGTGTACCATGACTACAATATAAGGGAAGAAGCGTGTAATATGTCTACGGCTGAGGAGAGACCGAAAAGACGTAAAGAGCAGGGCCGGATTATCACATAGGCAAGACAAATGTCTAGGGCCTCGCTTTTTTTAGGGAACAGATGCAGTGACGATTCAACGCTACTTCAACATCGTTGCCAGTAACACTGTCATAAAACGTAATAAACAAAAAAACTAATGTTCTCATCAAACAGACTTTTAATTTTTAATACAAGGGGCATGGAAAAAAATTGTCTAAGGCTCCAGAAAACGCTAATCCGACGTTGAATTCTCCCTTAACAATTTAAAAAAAAACAAAACTATCATAATTACTAATGTAGCAAAATTGGAACAATTTTGGATTCTAATTTCATTTCTTGTCAATAGATGTCGGTACTATACCGTCAATAATACTGCTTTAACAGTGCCCCCTGGCGTATCCGTTGTTGAAAAAATTAGCGTCCCTCTCTACCTGTACACTTAATTTCAGTCGAAACTATCGATCTTAAACCATGGTGCTCTGCAAAATCAGTAAAATTGTAAATCGTTCAAATGGTTGTTGTTTTGTAATACATTTTTTAGCTATTCAATTAACTAATTATAACACCTAATTAACAATTTAACTAATTAACATTTTATAATAACTGTCTGGGATTTGTGACAATAGATGGCGCCACTAGCTTGTGGCCGTAAAAGATCTCTCACCCTCCCCCCATTTTCCAAAATGTTGGCACCTCCCTGATGATAAGCATCTTGTGTGGGTAAAGTAAACAACGGTGGCCTCAATCTTGGCAGGAGAGTGCAAAATAGAGCAATTGGAAAAGGAGAGTAAAGCTTGAATTTTCATTCATAAAAGCTCATTGCTTTTTCAGTTGGATTCCTAGCCAAAATTTATTATTTTAGGTGCTCCAGCTAGAAAAAAAGCCTTCGTTGTCCTAGGAATTATCAGGGATGTAGTAAGGGGGTTGCGAGGATGGGCCTAAAATCGGCTAAAATAACTCGCAGGGGGGAAATATACCCGTGACTAGGGGCGCAATCTGGACCGATCTGCCAGGGGCGCAAGAACATCTAGCTACGGTCTTGAGCATTATAGACAACTTAATCATCATTTTCAATCAAATTTCCTTTAAATTACAGTAGAACCAGACAAAGTGACCACCTCGGTAAACTGACCACTTTTTATAAGAGAGGACTGCTAGGGACGTAGTCATGACTGTACGAAAGTCTGTTGCGTATAGTGACCACCTGCCTATGATGACCATTGCAGTCCAGTCCCAAAGGTGGCCACTTTAGGCAGGCTCTATGGTATGTTGTTTTCAACGTTGTTCGTTAATAGAAATGCGTGAAACGTTTCCATCACACTTCGTCGGGGTTTACCTTATATCAGCTAACCATAAATTGGAGAGTTAATCTCTCATCTGGATGGCTTCTCCCACCACACCCTCTTCAATAATTATACTTGTTATTTATTCTTTAGAAATTATAATTACTTAATAATATATTAGTATTATATTATAATTATAATATTATTATAATTATTATTTATATTATAATTATTATTATATTATAATTAATTAATAATATTAATATATAATTATATATAATATTAATATATATTTATATATAATATTAATATATAATTATATATAATATTAATATATAGTATATATAATATTAATATATAATTATATATAATATTAATATATATTTATAATTTATATTATTATAATTATTATATTATAATTAATAATATATTAATTATTATTTATAAAATATTATAATTAGTAGTAATAATATATAATTACTTAATAATATATTAATAATTATAATTACTTAATATATTCTTTTGGTTAAAAAGATAATTACATTTTATGAACAATAATTTTTTAGAAAATGACTTGCCTCTGGTTCAAATTTTGATTTTGGCTTTTTAAAATACAAAGCAACCATCCAAGGCCATGGTTCCCGAACTATGTTGCCTCCAATAATTCGCGGTTGTTGGCTTGTCTTCGAAGCTAAACCACACTTAGAAAAATCTGGGTAATAGAAAAGGTATTTTGTCAAAAATACTGGCACTTATACTATTGTGTATGATACTTATACTACTGTGTGTACATAATATGTACTCATACTAGAAATTGTTAGGGTGAAAATTGAAAATTCTCTTTTTAAAATAACTAATTAAATCTAAACACCCAGGAGCAGATAAATAGATAATTAAATAAAAAACACATACACTCTCTCTCTCTCACTATATATAAATATATGCTTAGATGTTGTTAAGTGTTTTTGTTTTTTCGATATTCTGCCGCCTGTTATTTAATTTTTTCAGATGGAGTTGTACCTCCAATTATTTGTACACTGCGTCTACAACACTATGCCAGATTAATTAACGTTCAAGAGGAGACACGTTCGTCCAAAGAAACCGTCATCATGGGCATAATAGGAAGTAAACAAGTTTCCTGGGCCATCCATTCATCCAGACAAAATCAAATTCTTTGTGAATTCTTTTCAAGAACTTTAAATTTAGTTGTTTTTTATGTGACAAACGAAAAGACTTGTTAAAAATGCCTGTTGAACTAACAAAGGTGTAAAATTTAAATTAATTTGATTTTTACTAGTAAAAAATTCTATAAAAATAATTCATATTATTCTCTAATAATAATTCTTTATCATCATCTTAATGCGCAATTTTAGCGAAATAAAATATGCTAGTGAAAATATATAGGAATAACTCTAAGCTGTTAAGCATAATTCTCACATTAAAAACTCATTTCCTTTCAAAATATTGACTTTGTAGATTGGAGAATTGTTTAATGTTTAAAAGTAAAGACATGGTAACTTATTCCATGGCATTTTTTGGATAAAGTATTATCCAAAACCGATATTTAGAATTACAGATTTGTTTGCGTTCGCCAGAGAAAAAAAAATACTCAAATCAGTCTATTTTGTCAGTCCATGATTTCCAATTTTCGTTACTATAGCAATAATATTTTCAAAGTTGTTTCGTGAAGTCTTTCATAAAATCGATAAAGTAATCTTCTGAAACTGATTACAAAATGAAGTTTCTGTCACGTAACATGTGATTGAGAAAATTCTTTTTAGTAGTAGTTGACAATCCAAAAGCAATAAAGTCAAAACCTATAAAGCATTCGGATGCATAAGACAGAACTGTATTTCACTGAAGATTCTGGCATCTGAAGATGAGCATTAAATTTTTAGCTTTCAATCTGACTCGTAGGCTTATGATAATGAAATCAACAGATGACAAATATGCTGACGTAAATGTCAATTACAGAATCATCAGAAACTGACAAATTTTTGAACTAATCTGTGAATAAGTTGGTGACATAACTTCAACGACCACGAAATTTGAAAAGAGAATTCGACGGATTTGAAGCTTTCCTTGCTGACGCTACAGTTGTTGCAAATCTGTTTTATAAGGTTTATCCTATAAAATGCAACTGTTTTCTAAAACAGACACAGCTGTTTTCTAAAGGGACACTGGAATTCCTCTGACGCAACATGTTATTGAACATATTCTTTTAATAGCAGCTTCTGACTGGAAGGCAATACAACGAAAGGCATATGATGCGTTTAGAACTGTAACTTAATGCAAAAGACATAGAATCGTATGTCACTAATGACAATGGGGATGAATTTTTAAGTTTAGTGATTATGCCGTTGCAGTATTGAATGTGCTACATGTATTAAGCACTAAAATTAGCAGGTGGCAAAACTGCAGAGTAGATAGCACAAAATTCTATTGGAAATGTTGTCCAAATTTGGGAATTTACAAAGGAATTCAAGTGTCCAACGAAACAGACATGGAGAAATGTAAATGCAACTGGAAATTGGTACCATATAGGAAGAATGCTACAAAGTAAGGAAGCAGACATAGCCGTTATGACTGCAGTGCTAACTTACGCAAGGTAGAAAGTAAGTGATTATTTCTTCCCATACGATGTGAACTTTGCTATGCATGAAAACAGATATTTGTTTTCAAGAATTGAGACCTTATAGCTCGTGCCATCGAATCTCTTGCGATAGTATTATCGAAATACTGATATTGACGATCAGAGACTATCGTTCCATTAGAATCGATGAAATAAAATTCGGATCAGTCAATACAGATTAGACAAACATAATATTAATGAAAAAAGGCGTTTAAAGGGAAAACTACATATTTAAGGCTTTTTTTCCAGACACGCCCACCCTATCCCAATTTGTTCGTAACGTTTATCATAAAACCGACAAATTGCAATTATCTCCTGAAGCCAAAAAGATATATGAGTCTTTGTGATGCTACACGTTGTTGAACATATTGTTTTTGGAAGTAGCAGAAAATTCAAAAGGGAATAATATGAAGAGGCCATAAAGAGGTTGGTGTCATAATTGAATGCTGAAGAGTTGGAACCTATTTGCGATTTGCTCATTGGCGATTTTGGAGATGCACTTTAGAGTTGCAGTGTTGAATTTTACTCACTTGTTTTCCGTCTTAAAATTGCCGAATGACGAATACGTTGGCGTAGATGGCATAGAATTCGAGATTTTAAAAATTCTCTCAAAACTCATGAAATTTACGTACGAATTAGTGTGTCCAACGGACGGGGCATGGAGTAATTTAAATGCGGATGGAAGTTGGAGCGGATTGGTAGGAACGGTACAAAGGAAGGAAGCCGACTTGGCAATCGGAAGAATATGCTTATCATATTCCAGGTCCAGAGCAACTGAGTTTACTTTTCCGTATGACGTGGGCATTAACACGTTTATGATCAAGAAAGCTGGACGCTCAGCAACAAACTATTATTTTGCTTATCCGTTTCAACTTTCAATATGGATATGCATATTAGTTTCCATAATTGTTTGTTCTGTGTTGTTGCTACTACTTCGTCATGGTAATTCAATCAGTCTTAAGAATATTTATGACTCCTTTGTGAACTTTATGTCTTCTGCAGAAATGTTAATCGGAAATGGAACCATCACCAAAGATTTTAACAAACTTGCAGTCCAAACTTTTTTTGCTTTATGTGCTCTGCCGCTTCGAATATTGATGTTTTGTTTCACTGGTCTGCTTCTGTCGTTTCTAATGGCACCTTTGATGGAAAAACAGATTGAAACTATGGAAGAACTTGCTGTAGAAAGTCGAACCGGCAGAGTCAAAGTTACATGCTTTAAAGATTCGTACATGTTTTCTGTTTTTCACAATCCAGAAACACAACTGTTAACAGATTTAGGAGAAAATCTCCGTAAATATCCAAAGGCGGCACCAAAATCAACCACTGAGGCAGTTCAAATGGTCAACAATGGTTACGCCTTTTTCGCAATGAAATATTATTTGACTATTGTAGTTCTTGATCATGGAGAAGGTCGCAATATTTTCGTATCAAATGACGGTGTTGGAATAACTCCAATTTCTATTCTTTTTAAAAGAAAATTTTGTTGCATCAAAGAGTTCAATAAGGCAATTATTCGTCTACACCAAGCTATTATTTACCAGAAGACACTGAGCGATAAGTTTTTCAAACTTGAGTTGAAGGAAAGACTTCATACCGTTATTGATCAACCATTAAGGCCCATCTCAATCGCGGATTTTTCCGCTGTTTTTGAATTGTTGTTTTGCGGTTGCGCAATTTTGAATGCCATTCTAATATTTGAACCCACAAGCAGATCTAAATATCGTTGTAAGACATCCAGAACATCAAGAATACTGTAAGTAGTTTTCAGATTTGATATCAAACCCCAATTTCTATATTTATCCTGTAGAATAGAACATTTTCTAAATAGATATGAAAAATAAATACTTCTATATTTCAAAGACATATTAAAAACTGACGGATTAAATATATATATAAATTACTGAACAATTAGCTTATTATCTGCTATTTATAAAATCTTCATAAAAGTACTAACACATCGTCCGCAGAAAAAATTAGATGCAGCCCAACCAAAAGAACAAGCTGGATTTCGAAATGGATTCAGTGCAGTAGACTATATTCAAGTATTAAGAGAATTAATTGAAAGAACACATGAATATGAACTTCCATTGTGTGTTGCATTTATTGACTATGAGAAGGCCTTTGACTCTATTAAAACATCAGCAGTCATCAACTCTTTAAGATCAACAGACATTGAGGATGTGTACATTGACATGGTGAAACGTGTGTATAAAAATGCAAGTGCAAAATTTCGGTTACATAAAGATACCGAAGCTATCAAAATTGGTAAAGGTGTGAGGCAGGGAGATACCATTTCTCCAAAACTTTTTACTTCAGCTTTACAGATGATTTTTCAGCAGATAAATTGGAATAACAAGGGAATAAAAATAAATGGTGAATATTTAAATCATTTGCGGTTTGCTGATGACATTGTTATTTTTTCAACGAACCCATCAGAACTCCAAGACATGGTACAGGAGCTCTCAACTAGAAGTAAAGAAGTTGGACTCAAGATGAACCTACAAAAAACTAAGATCATGTTCAATAATTTCGTAGAGGAAACAAAAATACAAGTTGACAACATTGAGCTAGAAATTGCTGATTCATATATTTACCTTGGCCAGCTGATTTCAATGGATGGCAACATTATGAAAGAACTCAACAGACGTATTAAACTTGGCTGGAGTGCATTTGGAAGAAACAGTTTTATCCTGAAGGGGAAATTGCCTTTGTGTCTAAAAAGAAAGGTCTTCAACCAGTGTGTATTGCCAGTCCTCTCTTATGGATCAGAGACATGGAGTCTAACAGTTGGAGCAATACGAAAGTTACAGACAACGCAAAGGAGCATGGAGAGGTGCATGCTTGGAATAACTAGGAGAGATCGAAAAAGAAACACTTGGGTGAGAGAGCAAACTAGAGTAGAGGACATCATTGTTAAAGTAAAAGGGCTGAAATGGCGATGGGCTGGGCATATTGCAAGAAGAACTGATCAACGATGGACAACAGAAATTCTGAACTGGATTCCAAGAGACCACCGAAGACCTAGAAAACGTCCTCAAACTAGATGGGTGGATGAAATAAGAAAACAGGTTGGGGTGACGTGGAAGCGAATTGCTCAGGATAGACTTGTGTGGAAAGCACCTTCATCCAGCAGTGGATAGATAATGGTTGAATATGATGATATACAGGGTGGTCCTAAACTATATGTCAAAAACGCAAAGGCAGGTAGAGGGGACCTAAATAAGCAGATTTCGTATAGGAATGTGTGTGCGGTAATGACACATTAAAGCGCTAGCTTGTAAAGCAGTATGAATCACAGGAAACTGAAAAGACAAGTAAAGACAAAAGAAAACAAAAATTTATTAATAGTTTACAAGAGGTGCTCGAAAGAGCGGCCACCAACAGCGATACAAGATTCACAGCGACGGCGCATGGATCGGCGTACATTAGAAAAGACGTCAGGCATGTCGATCACATGTCCAGCAGCAACAGACAAGCGGGCAACAAGATCTTCTTCAGAAGTGACGGGACTCTCGTACACCAGGCTTTTAATATGACCCCAAAACAAAAAATCCAAGCAGGTTAAATCAGGAGGACGCGGTGGCCAGGGACCTGGACCGCCCCGTCCTATAAAATGCTGGCCGTAGACAGCGTCCAGGTGATTCCTGACGTTTCGACTGAAGTGAGCTGGGGCTCCATCGTGCTGGAACCACATTCGTCTGCGAACAGCTGGAGGAACATCGACCAGAAATTCAGGTAAGAACTCCTGTATGAAGATGTTGTATGTGTGGCCAGTTAAACGACTAGGTAGAATGTATGGTCCTACTAAGTTATTGTGCACAATGCCTGCCCAAACATTAATGGAAAACCTTTCTTTATAGGCGTGTGCTATTGTGCCATGTGGGTTACTATGAGCCCACAGGTGAGAATTATGGATGTTAAACATACCTGACCGCGTAAAGGTAGCCTCATCAGTAAATAAAACATCTACAGGGAAGGTTTGATTGGTTGCAGTCTGCTGTAGGTACCAACGAGCAAAGTTGAGACGTGGAAGATAATCGTCAGGGGTCATTGCCTGCACTCTCTGTAAATGATACGGATGCATTCCGTCTTCATGTAACGTCCTCAAAACATTTTGATGGCTCACACCCAACGCACGTCCTACAGCTCTCGAGCTTGTCGAAGGATTATCCTCTACTGTGTTCAGTATTCTTTCTTCCACTGCAGGAGTTCTGCGATATCTTCCAAAGCCAGTTCCACGCCTGGAAGCATAAAATGATCCACTCATGCGTAACTCCCGATGCAGACGCTCGAATGTTCGACGATCCGGCTGATTCCTATCCGGGAATCGCTCCCTGTACATCCTTTGAGCAGCTAATCCATTTCCTTGTGCAGCCCCATACATGAAATGCATGTCGGCCAGCTCCGCATTGGTGAAACGATGCATGCTGCTCGAGATCCGTGCGGGAAATGATGAATCCAGCTAGAGAAGCGCTTTTATACGCCGCAGTCATCAGCGCTCTCTACCGGCTCAAGGCGACATTACCGCACACACAATCCTATACGAAATCTGCTTATTTAGGTCCCCTCTACCTGCCTTTACATTTTTGACATATAGTTTAGGACCACCCTGTATATATATATATATATATATATATATAAATGGAAAATAGTAGATAATGTAAATATAAATGAAAATGTAGAAAATCAAGCAAATAAATTGGTGAAAAGTGAAAGTAAATAAATTAAAATTATTAATAAGTAAGTGAAGATATATGGAATTCCAATACCCACACAATCGTATATTGTATAAAATAATATAGACCTATACACTAGAATATGTATATACAGGATTTTAAGAACTAATACCATTATATATAAGTACATATGTAATATAGGTGTAAATGTATGTATAACATGTAAATGTATGTATAGCATGTAAATGTATGTATAGCATGTAAAAGTATGTATATATATATATCCAAATCAAAGCGGGCAAAATATATACTTAGAAATATACATTTTCGATACAAAATACATAGAAATATGTATTTTCGATACAAAATGCAAAATGTATTTTAAAATACTTTTCGAAAATACAAGTTTCATTTTCCAGAGGGCATTTTTTTTTTTTACCTAACCTTAATTAATTTTTGAGGCCTAAGTTAGACTTAATAATTTCATTATCTCGATCATAATTTCATAGTAATATAATATATGTAACTACATAATTCCATAATATGTCAACATAATTTCATATGTCACCATCATTTCACATTGTTTGTGAATTCACATTTACAATTGCAAAAATATTTGATAAGAAATTATCCTGATTTACTTTAGATCTTGCCATCATAAGACAAGCTACATGCGCTATAGAGCTATATATAATTAGTTTTATTAGCAGACATCAGAGTTGCTCTTATGCAGGGGCAAGCGTGGCCCATACCGCGGGCCCCCCAAAGAGTAAATCGCAAATTTTTTATTTTTATAATATTGAAAATTTTCCCAAGAATATTTTTTCTTCGGCTCTCATATTTACTACCATCCAGTGGTCATACATTATTCTTTTTTTTTCTTTTTTCTTTGTTTTTTTACTTTCTTACTCATAAATGAATGGGCCCCCGAAATATGTTTTGTTTCGGTCCCCGCAATTAGCTAAGGACGGACCTGCCAGACGTATATCTGGTGGCGAATCTAAGGTTATGTGCACTCTGAGAAGAGAGACACTAACAGCAATGCCATTTGAGTTTGAAGGAGGAGAAAGAGCAGAGAGCCCTTGATCTAACAAAGATTTAAAAGAAAAATGCTCACTCTTTTGTTCTTGTTTATAATAGCAAAATAATTAATTGTTAAAAAACATGTAAAAATGAATTGAAAAAGCACGGTTGCGCCTGCTAAACCCACTCGCTATTACAGATTATAATTATCCAATGTTCGATTGGATAGCAAATTATCCTACAGACAGTTAGGAGAAAAGTATGAAATATGTGCAATGGGAACTCAGAAAATAGTGAAAAGATATGAAATCAATGGACACGTTGTAAGCACCCAAAGGACAGGTCGAAAACCAAAGTTCACAGAAAGGGCGCATAAGACGATTGCTAGAACTAAAAATAAAAACCCATTTACACCAAAAAGGGAAATTCAAGAAGAACTAGTTGTTCTAGTAGTTGAATTATTAGTTCATTTCATAATTCAAGCCATGGTTAGGTTTAATATATTTCTAATATATAAGTAATTTTGTTGTCTTTTAAAAAAACAATGCAGTGGTATACCTAAGGGCAGCTTGTCTGATATACCTAGGGACGTCCTAGTTACATCAATGAAATATTTGTTTCTTTGTAAGTGTATAAAAGGTGGGAAGTAGTAAAGAAAAGGAAAAAGTCCATCCAGTAAAAATATCACTTCTTGTGTTATGGATATTATAAAGAACAATTTATCTTTTAATCTTTCTCATTGTTAAAGGATTTAGACTAGACTTTTTCTTCTAAATAAAAACATTTTTGAGGATCATGGGTCCTTACATGCATTTGTCGTTGATGGTTCTGAGCCTATAGACACATTAGGTCTGTCAGTCCTTGATATCAGACAATTCACCATGGTGTTCACCTCAACCAACAACATAAGGAGCAGCGTCAGTTCGTCTGTCAACAACTATTCAGCTCTTAACACCAAGCCCAAAGAAACCTAACTCCTTCGTGATGACTCCTCAAACTATACAGCTATTCCTAAAAGCTGAAGCTGATGAAAAGTATACTGGAAAACGATGCCGTAAAAGGAAGTCTGCAATTTTGACTGACGTTCCAGATGAAAAGAGATTCAGAAAATGAAAATCAAATAAAATCGAGAAGAATACAAAGCTGGAAGTTAAGGAGAACTCTTCTGATTTTAGTAAAGATGAGTAAACTGCATCGTTTAACGACAACAGCAATGATGGTGAACTGGAAGATCTAGTCTCTGAAGCCTTGACCTCAGATAAGGATTTTGAATGAAGCCTAAACGCAGAAGAAGTACTGATACAACACAACGTGTAATGCCAACCCGTGTTACAAACAGCGGTTACAGGTATAATGAAATGAACAGTAAAAATCAATCAAGCACACGAGTCAGGGGAAACGATCGTGATAGTGGAACTTACTTTTAAAGACATGTCTCTGGTGGTAAAACGTGAGTTTGAAAAGAAACGTCCCTATTGGTATAAAATCGTTCTGTATGGGGTGAAATAGGCCGTGAATCAGTAGAAACATTGGATGAAGAATTATTTTTCGAAGTTCATCCAATGTTTCTATTGACTTACCGCCTATTTCATCCCATACAGAACAATTTTATATTACTAGGGACGTTTCATTTCAAACTCACGTTTTACTACCGGAGACGTTTCTTTAAACTTAAGTTCCACTACCACGGTCGTTTCTCTTAATTCACATGCTCGATTTATTTTTACCGTTCATTTTCACTATACCTGTAACCGCTGTTTTTAACACGGGGTGGAATTACACGTTGCCGTTCTGACGAAAATAGTCCAGGGCTATTGAAACAGCTGTGAACGATTAAATTTATTATTCAACTGTGTTAATTTGTTGCCTTCTCAATTATTTCTTTAATAATTAGAGTCTCTGAAATTGGCTAAATGCCAAATTGTTTCCTTTTATATGTTATTTTTCAAATGTACGTAATTTAAGTTTCCACATTTGTTAACATATATTCTATCTCTATAATTTAAATTTTTCTATTTGGCAACGGCATTTATAGCTGCGTTTCAAACTCTGAAGTAATAATTAGCCTTCTGTTTAACATCAAAGTGTGCACACGTAATTTTCAGAGGCTCAGTCAAAACGGCGTAATGAATTTCTTTAACTGTGTATTCGAATTAATTTAATTATTAGCTTAAATTATTGAATTAGCGCAAACATTTAAAGCTTTAGTAAACATCGTTTTCAACTAGATAGAACTACTGCATTTCGTCAGTAGTTGTATCTGCATGTGTATGATTTTTATGTTCAAATGTTCTTACACTGAAATCTGTGTCTAAAATGAAATACCTTTTTTCCCAAGAACTGTAAAAGATAGTGTTATAGCGTAGGCATACACAAAAAGTTCGTAAGGGTCGGATTATAGGCTCAATGGGGGGTTACAGAGCTACAACTCACATATTCCTATGTTAAATATACAAAATTTTATTGTAGTGGGCACGTTACAACCTCCATAAACACTTCCCTGCTTACGCCAATGCGTTATGGACCAGGGTGGATTTTACACAGTCTAGATCCGTCGGAACGGTGAGAAAGATGGTTATATACTATGTCGGTTTCATTCTCTACATAAAAATATTAGCTATTTTTTCGTTGAAAAAACTTACTTGTAAAAGCAATGATATCATTCGTTTGCACTAGCGTTAAATGAAATGAAATTATTAATAATTAATTATTCTACATATTGATTGACAAGCCCCTTTTTCAATCAATAGAGTTTTCCTACCTATTTCTTCGTTGGTTATTTCTTGAATCAGCCAGTCCATTATCAGATAATTTTTTAAAATGAAAACGTGTTCTTCAAGCGGTTCAGATGCTAAATCATAGAGCTCGTTCTTCCTGATGTCACCGGTTATACCGATACAGTAAATTTCTACTCCTTCGTCTTTTAACAAATCACCTTGCTCTTTGGGGTTGCCCCCCGTATTGGCTTTTCCTGTAAAGAAAAATATTTTATTTCAGCAGAAATTCATTATTTCTTTATTCGCCGCCATAAACCATTTTTAATCCACAGCAGGATGGAGGTCTCTCTGTTATCACACACATACACGTAGTACGGTGAAAGAAATACAAAGGAAATGGCCTTAAGCGCACCACGTTGGCCAGACGGGTTGGCAAACTGGACCTACAGTTTAACGAAGAATCCGAACTTCGGTCACCACAGTCGAAGTTATTGCGCCAAGGCGGGACTCGTTGTGTCACCCTCTTACGGAGTGACCGCTACCACTGCTCCTTCGAAACAGCGCTCTGCCGAGCGGCGGTATTCTTGGCAGAGGACTGCTGCGGGACATTTCTTTATTCATCATCATCATCATCATATTCAACCATTATCTATCCACTGCTGGATGAAGGTCTCTCCAAATGCTTTCCACACAAGTCTATCCTGGGCCATTCGTTTCCACGTCACCCCAACCTCTTTTCTTATTTCATCCACCCATCTAGTTTGAGGACGTTTTCTAGGTCTTCGGTGGTCTCTTGGAATCCAGTTCAGAATTTCTTTATTACCTACAATTAAATATTTTAGAAATATTTTTTCTCCCACAAAACAAATAATTACAAATAAATTTGACACCCACGTATTAGTAGCTCAAACTAGAGCTATTTTTGTTTAGGAGAAAAAGAGACGCCGTCCTCATCCCGGATTCGAACCAGGGTCAGCCCGCGGTGTCTTGACCTACTAGACGAATGAGAACAAGAACAAACGCTTTTTTCTCCGTATATTAAGTTGTAAGATATTATTACCCTTCACAGGGATAACACAATTGCCAAATATTGGTCAACACACAAAGCCACCGGGGCGAGATTTTTGTGAGTTTTTCGTGGAGGATTTTTATTACAAATAAATTTGACACCCACGTATTAGTAGCTCAAACTAGAGCTATTTTTGTTTAGGAGAAAAAGAGACGTTGTCCTCATCCCGGATTCTAATTTGGGATGAGGACGGTGTCTCTTTTTCTTTTAAACAAAACGAATCCGGGGTGAGAACGGCGTCTCTTTTTCTTCTAAACAAGAATAGCTCTAGTTTGTGCTACTAATACGTGGATGTCAAATTCATTTGTAATAAGAAGCCCCCACGAAAAACTCACAAAAATCTCGCCCCGGTGGCTTTGTGTGTTGACCATTATTTGGCAATTGTGTTATCCCTGTGAAGGGTAATAATATCTTACACAATAAATAATAGTTATAAAATTATGGATTGGTAATAGATTAAGTCAAATTTCGCTCGTATAGATGTTATAAAAAACAATAAAACTGCTCATAATGAGCAGCTCGGAAATAATCTAATTTAGGAGACCATTACTTTGAGATCATTCATTTATAAACAACAGTCCCATAATTTTAATCATTTATGCTTTGATGCAGGGGTGTGGCAATTACAAATTTACGGGGCGAGAACCCCTAAGCCCCTCTCACTTCTACGCCACTGGTTCCGAGAATGGACTCCTCTAATTTGCATAACTGAAATGTGGCTTACGACGAATCTCCTTTGGAACCCAATAAGAGGTCAAGGACCTCCCATGTTTGCTGCCAAATATAATTTAAGTAATCCATGGAGTCTGAAACTATATGAAAATATAAACAATATGTAAAAATGTAGTTAAAAAGATCTTACTGGAAAAAAAAAAGTGTCGAGGCAAATTTTATGAGCTTAAGCGCAGTGAAAAACGTTTCCAATTTTAAAGTCTATCTTTTGTTTATTTTGCTTTTGCTTAATTGCATAAATGCTCATTTTCTGTATTTAGTAGTAATTCACATTGTCATTTTCAAAAACAAATTTATATCTACTTTAAAATGTGAGTTAGTATTGGCCGTAAAATTTATCGTACAACTCGAGATAGTTTTCCAAGGAAAGGAAGAAACCGTGGATACTTTCTTAAACAAATAAACATAACACGTGTCCGCGTATATTAAAGCAAAATTATAATTTCTTTAACATATTGTTTAGACGTCAATAGTCACGTGCTTAGAACATTTGTCCTTTAAATACATAGCTATGTTCACTGCTCAACATTGAAATTGCAACACGAAGGAATGGACATTTTGGGAATTTTGGGAAATTTTGGAAAATTTTGGGAATTAGTAGAGTTGTAGGCAGAGCCGTGCTTAGAGGGGTGCGAGCTGGGCAGCCGCTAAAATTTATAGCCGCCGAAAAGTGCCAGGGGATCAATTTTGTTTTGTCAAAGCGTTTTCCAGGGCCGCTAACACCGTAAGCCCAACCCTGGTTGTAGGTGTAGCTAAAATATACAAATGACCAAATTTTCAAGCGCTTAACTCCTATAGGAGACTTATGGGAGGGGCTTTTATTTCTAATTTATCATCTAATGCTAACGAAGTTTATTTGGTGTCAAAAATAAATCAGTACATATATTTCACGCAATTTCAAGCGTTTAAGTTGGCCTGTGGGAAAGTCCAACGGTCTCACTTTAATGACAGCAAGGAAATTGCTATTTCAAGAAATCGTGTCCTTCTCTGCCTGTTAATTAAATTTTCGTTAGCGAAGACATATGGGATAACGAGTCTGTTTCACGTAGAATTTCTAAAAGCAAAGTAATGCCTTTCACTTGTGAGGGTGGCGAACTTACTGGAAATCCCATTCTTTTTTTAACTATCTTATTCCCCTTGTCGCATTCAACTGTAAGGCTCCCTTTCTCTGAAGCGCACAGCTCATAAATTATACCTTGTTTCCTGTTACAGGGACATAGCATTTGGTGGTAATTCCCTGCCCTATTTTTAACAGAAATTTTACACTATTTGAAATTGTTACTGCTAATGTTACTTTATTTTTTTAATATTTTGAATATATTTGAATGTATTTTTTCTGAATATATTTGAATGTATTTTTTCCGAATATATTTGAATGTAATTTTTCCGAATATATTTGAATGTATTTTTTCCGAATATATTTGAATGTATTTTTTTCGAATATATTTGAATGTATTTTTTCTGAATATATTTAAATGTATTTTTTTCTGAATATATTTAAATGTATTTTTTTCTGAATATATTTGAATGTATCTTTCTGAATATACTTGAATGTATTTTTTCTGAATATATTTTAAAATTATGAAGAATTAATAAAGTATTGCTTAAGTTCCAAGGCGCTCGCCATACTCGCCTTATGCTAACACCGCCTCTGGGTCCGAAGCAGAATGATCTTTGCAGTCTTTGAGTTGTAAAAATAGCAAAAAAAAAAAAATTATGCAACTTACCATCCGTCATCAAGAAAATGACTGTTTTCAATTGAGCGTCCATTCCAATATTCCTTTTAACTAAAGGTATCATTTCCATTCGAACTACTTCCAAAGCTGTGCCAGTTGCCGTTCCACCCTCTGAAATGAAAAATATTACAAATGTCGACATGTAAAAATAGGTACTTTTCTCATAACCAAATTTTATGTAAGTTATGCGAGGCATTCTATTCGACAAAAGCAAAAGCGCTGGAAGCAAATTTTTGAAAAACCACAACTAGTGAATTAAAAATTATAATCCATTTACAATTAATTAATTAACACTTCTCCCCAGTCTTTTCAATACATGTCTTAGCCCGATAAAGCCCCAGACGTTAAATGGAGAATAACTTCTCGATAACACACACTCTCAGTCGCACTTTCAATGTCATTTACATCTTCCTTATTCTACTTTCACTTTGCCACTTTCCCATGTTCGTGTGGCGACGAAAGGATTAATCACTCACAGGATACTTAAATACCTCTATAACAGAGTACTCAAATGGACATGAGAACGAGAAACGTACGATTGGTTTATCTGCCCATATTGATTGGAACATGTCATGTGGTACACACAAGAAAAAGTACAAAAATATTATACGGCATAAAATTACCCAATTCAGATACTTTTAAATTGGAATTAATCTAATTTGTAATTAAAAATATTACCTAAAAATTCGATTAATTATTTCCGTAATATAAGACTAATTCTTAAGTGTGTGCATGTGTGTGTACATATATATACTTAAGAATTGTAGCAGAAATTGGCGCCCGTTAAAAGATGTATCTTCCATATGTGTGTACGTGTTCCCCTCAGTGCATGCCCATATCTAGGGGGGATCTTAGGGGCCTGTCCCTCCTGAAACTAAATTTTTAATAGGACTTGGCTACAGTCTTGCATTCTATGATTATATTGTCACATGTAGTAAAAATTTTGAACCCCTCGAAATTAAATCCTGGATGCGATCTTGCCTCAGTGTATATTAGTGAGTCAATGTAAGCCTTAGAAGAGTGGGAAGTCGAGTGTGGACCATATCTTGGTAGAGCATTCGACCCCCAACCCAAAGGTTCCGGGTTTGGTCCCCGATCCAGTTTATAAAACTCACTTTTCCTCTTGCGTTTGTTCAATAAATATGCATTTGAAATGTCAGAAGACATTTGGTGGTAGTTACGTGTTGTAATTAATAATTCCGTGATCTGTTATTAAATTCAGAATAATTTTTGATAAAATTATTTCCGCAAAAAATAGATCAATTATTCCCATAATACAAAATTAATTATAATACATAATAAATCAGTGTTGTGCATTTCTGCCGTTGTCCTATATGCAAAACGTTTACTTACTTTCGTATTTAATTACATCCAATGCATCTAAAACTTCTTTTGTTGTTTTGTAGTGTATGGGATAGAATTGAATGTTGACCTTACTGCTGAAGGTTACTGCACCAACCCTTGCTCCGTTGGGGGCAATACCAATCTGTTATATAATGGAAAAAAAATTTAGTCAGGTGTGAAAAACTCATAGGAACACGGATTTTGCAAATGAGGTGAATGTGGGTGACTTAAAAGTACTTCAGAAGTAATATAAGCACCAGATAAAAGCGGGTGCTGTTGTAACATATTGAAAATGCCAGTCCCAAGCAGAAAACAGAAGTGTAATCAGTATCGTACCAGATCAGCATCTGAGAAGCTAATCGGTAAACTGTTAGTAACTGGACAAAAGCCGGTGAATGGTGCAATGCGATGGCGTTTGTCTGTCGTTTAGGAAACCGGGTTTCAACTCTTGATATCTTGTAGTGCTGTAAGCGCCTTTCTACAGTCTCGTAGCCTGAAGTTCGATTCCCACTGTGGAGTAGGCCGATCGAGGTAAAGATTGCTCGTTTAACTGTGAGACTGTTGAGAGTGAGACTAACAACCCCGTCGCAGAAAACGTCGATGTCTACTGTTACGGAAACCCTGAAATAGTAGACCCATGTCTTCCATGGACTGTGAGCGTCAGTAGAATTATTTATGTAAATTAAAATGAATTTCGAACATAAAAATTTTCTGTAGATTACTTGACACGTAAATTACTTGAAACATAAACTATTTGACACAGAGATTCTATAGATTACTTGTCCAATTCAATGTAATCATTGTGAAATACTTTTGCAAAAGATATTATCCTTTTCAGGGTTGCCACAATTGCCAAATGATCAACGCTCGATGCCACCTGGGCGTGCTTTTTGTAATCCCCCTTTTTCCTCCCAACCCGCCTCGGCACTTGATTGCGCTGTTTGAGCATCCTGTCTGGGATTACAGTGCTGCCTCCGGCGGCCGCTCTTTCCAATCTCCCCTGCCCAATTCGTCATTTTTTGTAATGTTTTCGTGGAGAATTCATGGATAACGTTTTTGACATCCATATATTTCAGCTCAAACTCAAGCTTTTTATGTATAGAAAGAAAAGAGAGGCCACCATTACGAAGCCTTCCGCCACTAAAATACAAATATTTTTCTACCAGGATTCTTTTGCTCGCGGGTTCTTTTTTACTGAAGTTTGTTGTAAGACTTGTAAGTGGATTCTTTATCGATGGTCACTGCTGGTAATTTTTCATCCACTTCTAAATACCAGTGACCTAATGTTATTTGGTTAGTTGTGTTTTTATGGCGCAAGAATAGTATTCTGTGCCAAACAAGTTAAGACCTGATATAAGGCTCTGACAAATAGTTTTGCAGTGCAGTAGGGTCTCGTTAATCCGAACCACGCTAACCCGGTTTATCCGACTTTTTATCAGTCGGTTGTGAGGGTAATCGACTAACAAGGCGCAAACGAACAGTCAGTGTATATTGCCAAATAATTGAAATTTCTCGAGAAGCAGGAAGAAATTTTCCGTCACCCTCCTGTCGTCTGTCGGTCCCGGATGATTGGTCCAAAGCCGATTGGTCCAACGCTGATTCGTCCAAAGTGACAATTGGTTCAATGCCTATTAGTCCAAGGAACTTTTCGTCCAAAGGGACGACGTTACGCGTGTATAGCAAAACATACACTTCAAACAATTATAGTTTACAGCAGAGCCGTAGCCAGGATAGGGCTATAGGCGGCTGAGCCCCCCCTGGAAATGTAGTCAGCCCCAACCTGGAAAATATTTTTTCTCAAAATCAAATATTGTAGAATTTTATTTTAAAATTTTTGTTTTGTACGAAATTGTACATGACAATGGAAATTGTTCTTTGACGTTAAAAATGTATTCAAAATAGCTTTCTACGGTAGATTTTGTGTATGTAATTTTTTTTATATACGTTTGAGTCTTCATATACTTTATAATAAGGATTGGGGAAATTATAGAGAGGTATACTAAAATTTATTTCTTAATGCAAAATTTACGTTAAGAAATTTATTTATTAACATTAAATATATTAGTCTGCTTATATATTTAGTATTATTAAATATATTAATAAAATACATCAAAACATTTACGAATTTTAATACACCTCTGTAGCTTTCTGAGCCTCCCCTGTAACTTTCGGAGACCCCCATAACAAGTGTCTAGCTACGGGCCTAGCTAAGGGAAAGATTTCCGTTAATCCGAATAGGTCTCGGTCCCAATCAGTTCGGATTACTGTACCTTGCATAACCCCTTGTTAGCGGCCGTCTTCCTCTCACTGGGAATGCAGTAATGCCAGTTGGTGTTCAACCTTCCCAACGTTATTCTGTGTAACGGACAGACCAATGAACTGGGTAGAATAAAACACTAAGAAGAGTACCTTTTTCACTAACTATAAAAAGAGTACCTTTTTCCCTAACTATAGAAAGAGTACCTTCTTCACTAACTATAGAAAGAGTATCCTTTTCACTAACTATAAAAAGAGTATCTTTTTCACTAACTACAGAAAGAGTACCCTTTTCACTAACTACAGAAAGAGTACCCTTTTCACTAACTACAGAAAGAGTACTCTTTTCACTAAATATAGGAAGAGTACATTTTCACTTGAGGCGATTCCCGTTCTAACGGTCAGATGCGTCCCCTTTAATATTTCCCAAGAAATTTAACGACTAGAAGGGGCATCTGCACAATTCAAATTCCGAGAAACGCAGGCCCCCATGGCGAATGTTTCCGCTTTTCTCACACGAAATTCAAAAACATTACGACAACTTGCCATCTTTATGTGTTTAGGTGCCTGGCCCTGATGGATGTTCGACCAGTTCTTTCGGCCCAATCAAGGACTAAAACCTCCCACGTCACAAACAAACTGACCAATTGAATCGGGTGGGCGGTTTCAAAAATCAGTTCAATTTTTAACTTCCATACTGTTACGACACATATTCCTGCTCCATCAATCGAAGAATGAATATACTAGAACGCGCTCCGATAATTGATAATGTTTTCACACGTTATATATAACGCAGTGTTTAATAAATTGTAATGTTTAACCAAGCGTCTCTGCAAAACAAATACCTTCTGTAATTAATAGCCAATCATGCCGTCAAGACGTATGCTACTCGGCACACTAACTATATATAGAAAGAGTATATTTTTCACTAACTATAGAAAGAGTACCTTTTTCACTAACTATAGAAAGAGTACCTCTTTCACTAACTATAGAAAGAATACCTTTTTCACTAACTATAAAAAGGGTACCTTTTTTACTAACTATAGAAAGAGTACCCTTTTCACTAACTGTGGAAAGAGTACCTTTTTCACTAACTATAGAAAGAGTACCCTTTTCACTAACTATAGAAAGAATACCTTTTTCACTAACTATAGAAAGAGTACCTTTTTCACTAACTATAGAAAGAGTACCTTTTTCACTAACTATAGAAAGAGTACCTTTTTCACAAGTGCTTTAGCAAATCTTATGCTGGCATTGAAATTGGCTTCTTTCACACTTCCAGATACGTCAAACAGGAAATACAGAACGTATCGATCGGGGAACGTTAAATCCAAAATCCTTGTGTCCACTGGAGTGTTCTTCGTATTGTTGAGTTCCATTTCAAAGGTTTTCGTCTTTGTGGCTTGTTCTTCGGATCTTTCTTCCATGGACAAACGTAATATGCTACCGATTTTACGTTCACTGTCAAAATCGTGCGTCCCTGAAATCATATTCATGAAATTTTAACGACATTGAAATGACATTGAATTGATTGGAAAACATCGAAAGCTATGATCTTTAAATGGGATTGGGAATGTAAGACGTCCATATGCGCTACACGATATATTTTGCATGGATTTGGTTAGATTTTAGTTCATGTATTAGTCGAAGTAAAATGCAAAGTACCAGGGAAGAAATTGACATACAAAGAACACCAGTAAAATGGCAAATGAAGCACTCAAGCTTTCGGATGCATCAGCAGCAGTCCTTCATCAGGAGTAATGTCGCTGTTATATTCCTACTTCTTGTTATACCCGAACTTCCTGGAAAAACGCTTTTTCAGCGCAGTCCCACAGAATGGGAAAACCCAGCGGGATATTATTGTTTTCAAACTTCTCTGTCAATTTAAGGAAGCCCCCCCCCCCCGTTGTGGTAAAGCGTTCGCTCAGCGTGTCATCCATCCGGGTTGGATTTCTAGTGGTGCCAAAACAAGGGGAAAAAACGCTTACTGGATAACTGCTCACCGCAGTCCATAGGTTGATTCCCTAGGCCATAAGAAGTGCGGGTTCCTCCGAAAAATGGAGGTCTCTAATGGTGGAATAGTGGCAAACCTATTTGTCTGTCGTGCCATTAACCTGTGATCGACTCCCAGTAGTACCATAGAACCCATGCCGTTTTTCTGCTTGCCGTTGTCTGAAATTGGGTTCTCGTGGTAGTAAAACGGAGATTTAGTTTAGATTAGATGTGGTAGATTTCTATTAGATGTGGTTTAGATTTCTTGTAGTAGCACAACGGAGGAAACAGCGTTTTCCTAGGAACGTGTGTTCCTAAGAAAACAGTGGGTTCCGGAGCACTCTAACGGTGAATAGTGACAAACGCATTTGTCTATCATGCCATTAACCCGAGATTGACTCCCGTGAAACCTGTGCCGTTTTTCTGCCCGTCGTTGTCTGGATTTGGGTTCTCTGGGCAACGGAAGTTCGGGTTCCTAGGAAAGCTGTAGGTTCCGGCGAACTCTAACGGTTGAATAGTGTAAAATGCATTTGTCTATCGTGTCATTAACCTTGGATCGACTCCCGTGAAATCTGTGCCGTTTTTCTGCCCGTCATTGTCTGGATTTGGGTTCTCTTGGCAGCGGAAGTTCGGGTTCCTAGGAAAGCTGTAGGTTCCGGCGAACTCTAATTGTTCAATAGTGGCAAAGGCATTTGTCTATCATGCCATTAACCTGGGATAGATTTCCAATGGTACGGTGGAACCTGTGAAATTTCCCTGCCTGTCAGTGTCTGGAATTTGGCTCTCTTGGCAGAAACGCGGGTTCCGACGCACTGAATAGTGGCAAACGCATTTGTATACCATGCCAGTTACCCAGGTTCGACTCCCAATGGTACCGTGGAACCCGTGCCATTTTTTTCTGCGAGTCGTCGTCTAGAATTGGATTTTCTTGGCAGCAGACGTGCGGTTTCCTAGGAAAACTGTGAGCTCCGGCGCAACATGACCTTTGATATCCTTGCACCGCAAAACCATAAAGCAACAAATGACTTTGGTAAGTTTTGACGTGTTTTAGTGGCAAAGGAAACTGTCCGTTTCCTTTTAAGCAATCAATTGCGCAGCCGTTGAAACGTAAAATTAAAAATTATATTCCCTTTTAAAAATATCTTAAAAAAACATTCTCATTCTCACAACATTTTAAACATCTAAAATTCATCGTCCAATGGAACGGTTTCCAACCTGAAGGATGCTGCGGACCGGTTCAGGGCAGGGGAGGACTGGGCCACTGGCCTCCCGGGGCCGCTGCGCCCTCTTGGGCGATAGGACTCGGTCCGCCCCTGGTTGAGCGTACGTGAAATTAATACTGATAATGGTGAAAAACGCTAACAAATAAGAGGTTAAAATGAAACATTATCATCAAGAATGAAACAAGACCGTAGAATTTTACTTTACGAAGAGGCACGTATGTAAAAGTTTAATATTTCATATTTATGTTATATAAATGTAATCATAAATCTATGTATAAATGTAATCATAAATCTATGTATAAATGTAATCATAAATCTATGTATAAATGTAATCATAAATCTATATATAAATATAATCATAAATCTATGTATAAATGTAATCATAAATCTATGTATAAATGTAATCATAAATCTATGTATAAATGTAATCATAAATATTGTATAAATGTAATCATGTATAAATGTAATCATGTATCATAATGTATAAATGTAATCACAAATATATGTATAAATGTAATCATGAATATAAATGTATCATATAAACGTTCAATATTTCATAATTCAATCAACTCGCGAAATGAGTACTGCATCCATCGATGGAAATGGTCAATCTGTAAAAGTAGTTAATCTTCTTACGGCCAATTCAACAAATTTCAGACTATTCAAACTATTGTGCGAAGAGATGAAGAACTTCCATGCTACATTACTTTTGCATACAGAAGTGAGGTGGCTTTCGTAAGAAAAAGTAGTTTACTCGTAAGATCGTTTGAATAGGACAGTGGTTCTCAAACTTTTTCGCCCACGTACCCTTTCGTCCTGCCCGAGTGTGTTGACATACTCTCTGAGAAGAACGTAATAGAAAATGTATGGATGCCATAGAATAGACAACAGACAAATAATAGTTATTTATAATTTTAGTCAATTCATAGTTACACATTTAATGAGATGAATGAACTTGCCTCTTTTCCATAAGTAAATCTGTTCTGGGAACCATTTCAGAGAGGGACACACGCATATCATTAATTGACATTATCATTAATTGACATATCATTTTTAATTGACAATTTTACTCGGTGTTTTGTTTTAATCGTACACGTAGTTTACAACGATAAATCGAAGGGAATAGCAGAAGTCGTTATGGGAGGACTTAAGCGAGGGGAATGAATTTAGAAAACAAATTACAACTTTCCATTTTGGAAAAAGGACAGAAGGGCTATGAACTTCAAATCATAAAAAGGGGCAAAGTGCTAACTTATTCGAGTACCCCTTGATTTTCGCTCGCGTAATCCAGTTTGAGAACACCTGAATTAAGACATGAAGTTAAATGTTTTCTGAAGACCAGCCTTTTGATTTGAGCTCCAAATATCATAAAATTGATCGGTTTCAAAAGCTTGCAAACTTACTTGATATTTTTTTCAGAAATAAGTAAATTTAACTTAGGGTTTCAGAACAGTTCTATAACCATCTTTAAGGCGTCTGACAAAATCGAATCTATAATCACGAAATTGAATTTTTGGGAATCTTACGTCAAAAACACTATTGTGAAATTTTTAAGATACTTCACAGTTTCTTATCTGAAAATGAACTGAAATATAATAAAAGTATAATAATATAATAAAAGTATAATAATATAATAAAAGTATAATAATATAATAAAAGTAGTATAATTGTAATATAAAAGGATTTATAAGGTGGCGTTCAGACATGATTTTTCGAAGCGAAATGTTGAAGACAAATGGATTTCAAATCCATCAACGAATTGTTCTTAAAAAAAAAGCCTACAAATGCCATTAATTTGAGTCGTTTGATAAATTAGTTAACCTAGAAACATTACTACTTAACGAAAATAAATTTTTTGCTTGGGGGGGTGGGCGAAGGGTTATGAGAAGGTGGTACACGACTAAAAATTCTAATCAAGAAATAAGGGAGAAGAAAAGGGTTGGAAACCGCTGGTGTAATGGATTTCATTCATCAGAATTGCTTTTGGATAGTTATATAACTAATATTACAAACGTTATAATGATTTGTATCTTTGAAACTAAAATAAAATTAATTGAAAATTTATGCATATTATAAAATTTAACGTATGTAAAAAAATAAGTTTACATTAATTTTAAAATTTGATATGAAATATCAATTATATAAAATACCACATAAACGTATATCTGACCTTGTAAAAGACTGATCATTTAATACTGATCATTTAATTTAGGAATGCAATGAGCAGCGAAAATCGATGCAGGAATTATAAAAATGTTATATAATACAACATGATCAATGCATAAATTTCACGAATTGAAAGGAATAAAAATATTTCATCATATATCATTATTATTATAAAAACATCACCATCACACAATATTTCAAAAGAACGCGTCTAAAAAGGTGCCGTTTTTAAAAGAATAGTTTACAAAAAGAACGACTTTTGTCATCACTACGAAATGAACCGAAAATTTTTTCCGAGCGTCCCAGCACGTCATTCCCAGCCAAAGGGTTAAATATGTGCGCCTTTATGACAAAATCATATTTTTTAGGATAATGTAGCTTTGCAAAAAATAAAATCATTAGTATTATCAACAGCGACACTACTTCGACAGTGGCGTCATCACAGCAAATCGTTAACTATCACGGAAATACTGCTAACCGTAAGTTTACTAGCAATTCTAAGGCATATAAAAGTCACTAGGTTATTGACCAAAATACTTGCCCAGACATACAGCCTCATTGCCTGACCATGTGCGGCCTGGTAAACACTTCCTAATGGCAGATCCAATGAGCTTAAATCCGCTTTCACAGGCGAAAGATACTTCGTCTCCTTCATCATAGCTTTCCCCAATCTTCTTACCTTTGATAGGAACACCAAGATTTGGGCAGTAATTACCTAAATTAAATCGTTAATGATATAAAAAAATATGCCATGCTTACAATTATCATATGAAAATGTAAATGAAAATAAAGATGACAATGAGTCTGTTGGCTCCCACAATCGAACTTTTTAAGTTCGTTTCCTTGCGTTTCTGAGTGGCAACTGTTAAGAAAGCCTCAGAAGTAAACACAGTGTTTCTATCGTGGGATCCCACAATATAATTATAAATGTTAAAACGATTTTGCGAGGATTTTTCGAAAGCAGCTGTCCTTAATCTGTGGTAAGTGGACTCCCGGGTCTTCTGCAATGTTCTCATAAGAGGCCTGCGCGTAAATACGTTAAAAAAATCTTAATCTAAGATATTTTTCAATTTATAAAATAAAATCTTGAAAGCTGTTGAACAACAACTAGCCAAAACTTTAAATTCAACTAGATTTAGAGAAAATTCGGCCAGAAAAACTGCTGAGCATATTAAAAAGGTGGTGATGGCGAGATCATCCGAGTACATTGAACGATACCATCAAGGGAAGGGTTATCATGCCGCCCTTCACATCGGAGATGAAACGTACCCTCACTGGAAACTCTGAGCTGCTTATTTGCGACCAAAACTTCCAAAAACATTGTACACTCGAGTCAAGGAGGCAAAACCTTCGATCATATAATCTTCTAGACACAGTGCTGCAGTGCTAAGAGATCCTGACCGAGTGGCGAAGCATCGTGCTGACGTAAAACGCGTCATAGGTCACGTGGATGTGGGCCTTCACTCTTCAAAATAGAAGCTTTACTGCAGTTAGTGAAGGCAACTTCGGATTTCTCTTTCCCATAATGGTAAATTACTGCGTGGTATATAATTGTAAAGGGAAAAGTGAAGAAAGGTGGAAATCACCCATTTCACAGATCAGCATAACAGAAGTACGTTTTGAACAAAATATTTTTTTCTATTTTCATTATCAAACATCGAATCTAGGTATGGGGAATAATCATTATTTTAGATCAGTTTGGAATTCCATGACATGTTTTAACCATTTAACTTGTTGAAAGAAATAACAACCTCTAATACTATAATTATAATAATCACTTCACATCCAATGGAAAAGAAATATCATATACAAATCAATTGAGTGGACTACCCGGAATTTAATCTTGTCAGGAATTTGTTACTCAAAGATATTTAAGAGCTTACTTAAAATCAGTGTAGGAACTGCAGAAATTGTGTTGTAAAACTGTTTCTCATGAACAGTGTTATATTAAAAACAAAACTTATAAAAACTAAATTACTTGAGCTGAAATATAACCCATAAAGTCACATTTTCCACAGGGCATTTTGATTTAAAAAATAAAATATAGTTTATTCGATTTAAATCTTATTTCTCTTTTTTTAATCTAAGATGAGTTTTTTAAAATTAAAAATAGATTTTTGAAATTAAAATTTATTCTTTAAAATCAAATTCTTTATAAGCTATTTAAATCAAATTTTATTTCAAGTCGCATATTTAAATAAATTTTTTCATTTAAATTTCTTTTATATTTTTCTAATAACCATTAAAAAGTTATAGAAAATTAGCAATATTTCATGACACACGAAAATTGTAATTTTAAGTAAATTAACAAGAATATTATGCAATACAATAGACTCGCGTTTTTACGAACCATTGCGGTGGTTGCAAAAAGTATCTATAAAACTACTATAATTCCCATTTTATGAACTTCCGATTTTACGGATTTTTTTTGAGTCCCTACGAGTTCGTAAAATCGAGAGTCCACTGTATAAAGAATTAATATTTAGTTAATTGTGAATTTGCATTGAATAAAAATTCAAATTTAACAGGATTGACTAAAAACCATAGCAAAATAATTATTTATAGGATGAGAATAAAAAGAAATTTAAACCAATTAAACTGTATGCGTAAATTTTGATTATTAAATGTGCATTTAAATTGTTTTAGTTCCATTTTTAGCGTGTATATCTGTATAAATTGTTTTACAACCCATAAATTATGTTTGCAGATGACTATGTTCGGTAACAATATTAAATTTTGAATAAATTCTTTCTCACATTTTTTTCACTTTATAATGCAAAGCATTAGGACATAACCTTTCATTCATTGATATAACTCAAATGTTGTTGGAATTTTGAGATTTTCGATGGCTCTATATGCAAGCGAGGATCCAGGTATCTTACCGGTGTGGAGTGGGATTTGTTTCCGATTCCTATTTTTAACCAAGTGCCCGGTATTTTTCATTCCATTTTCCATGACATAATTCCGGCTCAAGAACGGGGGCGATAGGGTGATCGTCCCTACTTAGATCCGCCAGTGTCTGTGTGAAAAATAGGTATACAATGTTTAAATCCATGAAATAAAAACAGTTTATCGATAATTGTCGTATAACACCTTCATCCACTCATGTCTTTAAATATAATATGACCATTATTGCTCTTAATGTTTCAATAATTATTGTTTTGTTTCTCAACTTTTTTATAATCTATTCTATGTCGTCAGGTATTATTTTTGGAGGTGGATATATCATTAACATAACTATTTGGGGGGTACGAAATATGGGGTTTAGTTTTAGGTCACTTTTAAATTTTATTTTAGTCTTCAAAAGTTTTTTGTCCCCCCTAAAAAATATATACTACGTTCCTGCCTAAAACCCCCCTCTCTACCGACCTGAATGTTTCCATATTGTTATAACTACGAACTTTTTTTGAGAGGGTGGTATAATCCTTTATATTTGAATATTAGCATTCCTTACAGCGTAAAAGTTTTATCTCAAATTCATGGAGCCAAATTTCGTAGTTAATATAACAATGAACAGATTTTGGAAACTCATCTTTGTGTTGAAGAAAGTTGAGTATTTTTATTTCACTGTGTTGTAGATTTTCATATCTCTTTATTGGAAGACCCAATAGTAAACACGTGGGAAGTACGCTTGGCCACCTTAAACCATATAATGTAGATTATATGGTCGAAGGATGTTTTCCCTCTAGGTCAGGATCTCTTAACACTACAGCACTGCGTCTAGTAGATTATACGGTCGAAGGATATTTTCCCGTTAGGTCAGGATCTCTTAACACTGCAGCACTGCGTCTAGTAGATTATATGGTCGAAGGATGTTTTCCCGTTCAGTGAGGATCTCTTAACTCTGCTTCACTGCTTCTAGTAGATTATATTGTCGAAGGATGTTTTCCCACTCGGTTAGGATCTCCTAACACTGCAGCACTGCGTGTAGTAGATTATATGGTCGAAGGATGTTTTCCCGCTAGGTCAGGATCTCTTAACACTGCAGCACTGCGTCTAGTAGATTGTATAGTTGAAGGGCAAAACGTTCTGACGTGTAATAAAGGTACCTCTCGTCCAATCCCAGATGTCTGTAACTCCAAGTAACAACAGCAAAAATGTACTGTGCTGCTGAAGAAATTTTACTATGAAGTATACTACTATGTCTATAAGCTGTGGATTTAAATTGTTGATTCCAGTTCATACTGGAGATTGTGAGAAGAGATTTAGCGAAATGAATAAAAAAGCAGATATTCGTAATAGACTCTATGTCATCAATGTAAGTCATTTGATCTGGATCCTGACCAATGTAAATCATATCAATCAATGGACTAAAGAGAAAGGAATTTGATTTTAAGGCTGCATATCTTCTCTGGTGTATGTACTGGCAGCGAAGAATTAGGTCAAACTATAAAAATAATTAAATGCCATTACGTGAAAGTTGATTGTTTCTGACCAAAATTTCTTGTAAACTTTAAAACGCACTTTCCGATTCGGCTACAACTTTTCCGATTCGTCTAGAAATTTTAGGTGCAAGTTAGCTGAAAAGCTACAAAAATATTTTTAGCAGGTTACTCCCTGAATTCAATGATTGTAATTCCGTTAATTACCTCAATTCAATGATTGTAATTCCGTTAATTACCTCAATTCAATGATTGTAATTCCGTTACAGTTACTTAAATTCAATGACCGTAATTCCGTTACAGTTACGTTAATTCAGTGGTTGAAACTTCGTTACAGTTACTTCAATTCAATGATTGTAATTTCATTACAGTTACTCAAATTCAATAGTTCTAATGACGTCACAATTACTTTTTAAGTTGCATCTTGCTAGTTTACCGCTCCATTGTCCATTGGGCAAACAGCACCTCTCGACAGACCCAAGGAGTTCATATCCCGAGAAGCAACTGAATTTTACCATTGCTCCCACACTAAAATCATCTCCAATTTTATTGCCGTTTTCTGGAGTGGGCGGCTCATAACAGTGGATTTCTGAAAGAAAAGAGAAGTTGCATTGCAATCTGAAATACAAAAATACCTTCCATTTATATAAACCATGAGCGCCATTAGCGGGGGGGGACCCGTCCCCCCCATATTGTTTTATGCCGTCGGCACCCATTATATAAATTAATTAATACAATCAATCCTAGTGAACATAAAAACGCTAAACGTGAATTATACTTTTAACATGAACTGTTCTCTGGATCTTCGTCAAATCATGTAGTAATCAAAGGCGAATTCAGGACAGGGCACAGGAGATTCCCCCCTCTAAGAACAATAAATTTACCATTTTTTAGTACCTTACATTTTCAAGCTCAGCTTCCCCCGAAAATCTTTTCTGGGTTCGTCCCTGATAGTAATAGTAATACGATCCTATTCTTTCTGTATAACGCGACCGGATACTTTTAACTTGAACTAGTTTTTTGTCGCCATGTGTATTTACATCAGTGAGGTTAGACTGTACGTGTTTTGCACACAAAAGTATAAAACCTGAACTGTCAGACGTATCAAAATCAGCCTTCCATCATTTAGGTCAGGGATTTATACACACCCCAAACACCCGTCCAGATTTTTTGGTACATCCCTTAATGAAATCTAAACACACAAACACACACACACAATCTAATCCACACTCTCTAAAAATCTTGAACACCCCCAGTTTATGAATCCTGGATAAACCCTTAACCCAGATAGCACAAAGACGTCCCGAGGATGTTCCCTGGACGTCCGGCGTGGACATCCTAACGTCCCCAGGACATCCAAATACACCTTCTGGCATCCGTGGAACGTCCTACGGTGATTCATATGCACGTTTGGAGCACGTCTTTTGAAGGTCCTGAGGATGCTCGCTCAAATATATTTCGGATGTGGTACGGCAGTTCTTAGGACGAAAGTAGGGTTTCATTTTGGGACGTTTTAGGGAAATTATTCGGATATTTCCAGAACGAGTTACGGCAGTGTTTAGGACAAAACCTGAATTTCCTTTTAGGACGTTTTAGGGACATTATTCGGATATTTTCAAGACGGGTTACGGCGATCCACTGGGCTATATATATGGTCCCAGGGACGTCCGAAATATATCTGCATTATACGAAGGCCAAGTATGGACGTACAGGACCAAGAAACGACGACCTGGGGACGTGTTGTGCTATCTGGGCAGAAGTAACACATTGCGGTTGAACAGTACTGTTTATACTGATATCTCCTATAATGCAAATTTTTATGATGAAATATTTAAAAATATATATTGTATGGGGTAATATATATTGTATGCAACATATAATAGTACCATATATTGTGAGTATATATTGTAAGTAATATATTATATGTAACATATAATAGTAATATATCAGGCGTAATATATATTGTAAGTAATATATTGTATGTAACATATATGTAACATATATTGTATGGGGTAAAAGAAGCACTTACTTTCACAGATGGGTTCTTTTCTTGTCCAGTTACCTTTATTACATTGTCTTACATTATCAACAAATAGTTTGTAGCCATCGTTACAAATATAAGTCAGTTCAAAATTATGTGGAAATTCGGTAGCAGTATTGTTTTCTAATTCGATAATTGATCCATTCCCGGGTATATTCGGTCTTGGACAATATGATTCTGCAAAACAGAAATTGGTATTGGCTAATATTTTGACACATACGTTTAAGCTCAAACTAGAACTTTTCGTAAAGGAGAAAAGGGGGCACAATCTTGTCCCGGAGTGAAACGAGGGAACCTCTGTATGAACAGAGGTGGATTTATGATTTTGCGGCCTGTATGCTGACGTATTTTGCCGCCTATTCTTACCAATATGTAACTAGAAAAATAACTGATATTTTGTCGCTTCTGTCAAATTCTTAATTTGACGCTCATGGAGGTTATTTCAAATTTGTCTTTTCGCAAGTATTTACGAATTTGACGCAATTATGCACGAATTTGGCGCAAGTATGCACGAATTTGGTGCAAAGGAAGAGCAGCCATGGATGTTGCCACTCTGGTGGCGTCCATGGTGGCGCCTATACCTAATTGCATTAATGAACATAAAAAAGGGTAGGTAAATAGAAAAAGTCAAATCTTTATAAAAAGTATAAAAAGAATATAATAATTCCCTTAACCATAAGTATTACTTTATGTATATAAAATACCACACTCGCTACAATTTAACAATTGAATTTAAACATCACATATAAAACAAAACTAATAATTCCTATTGATACAACAAATTATCATAAAAACATAGCGAAATCTGTCTACAATAATACTACATTAACGGGCAAAAGATATATTTATAGACAGTTTATCATTATAAACAAGGTAATAAGTATAATAATAATAAATGTATTATTCAATTTGCTAAAGGATACTGCCGCGCCTTTGCGAAGTACTCGATGAGATCTTTTCGTCAAAAACTTGCCACCGTAGATCTCGATTTACTTAGCCTATCCGCCGTTGCATATGATCTAGAATACATTTTACCCAATTAGCTACCGATACACGAGAATGCTGCTGCTTTTCTTCGTATTTTAGGTTTTATAGGATGTTGTAGCCCTTATAAGGGTTAGCACAATTTGAAAAATATTGGTCAACATATGTTGCGGCCTGGGCAGGTTTTTATTTTTATAATTTTCGTGGGAGAATTAACGATGGCTAATATTTTGGCATCCACGTTTAAGCTCGAACAGAAGGAAATTTGATGAAGAACCAATTTAATTATTTGACTCTATGCTGTGCAAAGTATGAAATTTTTGATGTCAATTTAATAGTCTCAAAGAAGAAAAAGGCAGGCTGGAAGCTGACTAGCGATCTTTTAATTGGAATTCAAGCGTCTGTTGAAATACTCAAACGTTTGATCTCGTATAGAAATCAACGACACTGCTCGCTTTGAAGCCTAAAATTTCAAACTTTGAAAACAAATTCTATAGAGGTAACATACACGCATTATTATGCGTATAATGATAATTAACTTTGAATTTTCTTAAAATCTAATGAACAAGTTTTATACCACCACTTTAATTTCAGTACAACGATCTAAAAAAAGAAAAAAAAAGACATAAATGATAAAATACACCAGTAATCATTCCCCAAATAAACCTTACTTACAAAAAAAATAAAAAAAGATATTTTTAAATAAAAATAACTTTTTTATATAACCAAACAAAATTCACATTTCCCTGACTAAGTCCACACTTACTAAAATTTGAGCTCGTAATGAACGGGTTCTATTATATATGTGCTGTATAATTGGTTTTTAAATCATTCTATCTGCAGAATACCGGAACACATTTTTTTTTTAATTGTAGCAACTTTTTTTGATAATTGTGAGCTTAATGTTATTCCATTAATGTTCAGTCCATGTTTTATTCTAATAAGTGAAACACCTGATAACTTTCTAGTTTGCTTGAAATTTGCTGAATGAGTTTAGATCAATGTCTGGAGCTCAAGTGCGCCGGGTTTTGATTTGGAAATCATGGAATCCAAGTTACTCATGTTTTACGTTCCGATAAATATTGTCATTGTTTTTTTGTTATCAACGGTTGAAACACCACCCGGTCGGCTTTTCAGTCGAAGTGCACGCATGCGTAGTCTCCCGTGGTAACTTTTCTCCTCACTCACAAAATTTACATATGTTTTCTCCTATAAAAAAGTGTGTGCGTGCATAACGAGGAGGAAGTCTACGCGTTGCATGGTTGAAGAAAAAAACATTTAAATTGAAGTGTAATTGAATAACGGATTGATTAATGAGCTATTCATCAAAGTGATAATGAGGCTATGCAATAAAATAATCAAAACAAGCGTTGAGTATGGAAAAATAATTGTAATTTCACCGAAACGTAAAACATGAATAACCTCGCATCCAGGAATTTGGGAATAAAAGCCAGCCAGGGTTACCTTTCAGAAATCGATCTGCGCTTATTTTGAAATTTCGAATAAATTGGAGAGATCGTTATCAGGTACTGACATTTGTAAGTTTCCAAATAAAGGGACAAAATATTAAGTAAGGTGATCTTCAAACGAAATGCAAATCTGGATCACATCGTTATTATTATTATGGGTGAATTGCGAGGGCTGCATTGCACACTATTTAATTCCAACATTTTTAAAATCGATTGATTCGTTAATGCCTCAATCAAACAACAATATAAATCAACGTTTATTGGC
>QLNU02013614.1:8366043-8376923 GCA_006491805.2 Dysdera silvatica
AGCTTTCTGTAGAATTCTTCAACTCTTCTAAGTATTTCTTCCCTATTTCTTGTTACAGTGCCATCCTCTCCTTTTAATGCAATGATGTGTTTCTTCCCAATAGACAAACTCCCTTTAACAACCCTAAGGCTCTTGTTGCTTTCAATGGCCTTCCTTACTAACTCACAATTGAATTTTCTTATATCTTCTTTCATGTTTTTGCGCAAAGTTTTGCAAAGTTCTACATACTCGATCTTGCGACTGGTATTTTGATTGTCCACCTTCATAAGTCTTCGCCTTTTCATGAGTTGTTTCGTCTTCTCAGATAATTTGCTATTGTGCTTTTTACAGGTTACACCACCAATTTCCCCAGCAGTTTCAACTATTGTCTTAACAATGTTTTCATTTGCTTCTGAGATATCACTTTCATCAATAAGTCCTTCCAGTGCAGAAAAGCGATTTTTTAATTCCAACTTGAATGCCTCGGTATTTACTTTCAGTTTCATTAGATCCACCCTCTTACTTACTTGTTTCCTAATGAGCTTCTGTCGTTCTAATTTAGTATTTAAGTGCACTTTACATCTCACCATTCGATGATCACTTCCAGTATTAAATCTGTTCAGTACACTGCAATCTTCAATAATTGATTTCTTGTTTGCCAGGATATAGTCAATTTCACTAGTTCCCCCATTTGGGTGTTTCCATGTCCATTTTCTTTGCGGTTTCTTCTTAAAAAATGAATTCATGATGCTAAGGTTTTCAGCTTCTGCAAATTCGATGAGTTGATCGCCACGTTCATTCCTTTCCCCATATCCGTATTTACCAACCGATGTCTCTCCTTGTTCCTGTTGTCCAATTCTTGCATTGAAATCCCCCATGATGAGCTTGATATGTTGTTTCCCTTTGGTGTGTAACTCTTTGATTTCTTCATAAAATTCTTCAACCTCTTCGTCGGTATGGCTTGATGTTGGTGCATATACCTGTACTATTTGAAGTTGGTATCGCTGGGTTAGTTGAACAACAAGCCTCGCTGCTCGATCTGATGTACTTTCAACTTCCAGAAGACAGTCTTTAATTCTTTTGTTGATTAAGAAGCCAACACCACTTGTTCTTCCAGTTTCCGTTCCTCTATAATAAAACAAATGTCCACTTTTAAGTTCCACCAACTCTTCACCTTTTCTTCTAACTTCACTGAGTCCTACAATGTCCCATTTGATCTTGTCAAGTTCTTCTTCCAATTCTTGAAGTTTTGCTTCAGAAGCAAGGGATCGTCCATTATACGTTGCCAAGGTCAATAACAAACGGCAGCCTGGGCCATTCCAGTGATTCTTAGCACCCCCTGCTTTCATGCCACACTGACCGCTGCCTTGATCAGGAGCACTCCAGCACCTGGAGACTAGGGGCCATGGTTTCTGGTGTGTCAACATAATGGAGGAATTAGCCATAATTTCACCACGCTGGCTAAACGGGTTGGTGAATTAGCCCTCCCCTTCCGCCTTTCTATCCGTGTAGCAAATATTAATTTGCCACATAAATAGAAAGCTCAGCCTGCACCACTTGAAGGCGGGGTAGGACACTAGGTTACTGGCCTGGCCGGTTCCACACATCGTCACATACGTTCAGCGTGTGGGTCTCCTTCCAGTTAGATACCAGCAACCCTTTTGCAGGCCATATATATATACAGGGTGGTTAGTGAAGTCCGTATATACGCCGATAACTGTCGAACGGAGAGAGTTATATGTATGTGAGGTATAGGTATGGTAAAGTGACTATGCGTTATAAGACGAGACTGCGTGCAGCGCCCCTAGTGGAAAAATTCAGAACTTAGAACTGCTATCTCGAAAACTATTCAAGATACGGGGAAAAGTCAATTGCAAAGTTGTTAAGCACCAGCTAGTTAGTACGAAACGATTGTTTTTGTTTTTTTTTCACCGCCTTAAAAAGGCAAAAATCGTGATTTAGGAAGTTTAAAGGGTACAGGATGCCCCTGCGTGACAGCTTTTCCTTCATATAGCTATGTATAGAGGGAAAGCTTCAGGTAGGGGCGATTCTTTCATTGCGCACACAACTTTAAGGGTGGTTTAGTAAAGTCATTATACACGTTGATAACTGTCACACTGCGAGAGATAGATGCATGAATATGATGTATATGTACGTACTGTATGCGTAGTGAAGTGACTATGCGCTACAAGGTGAGACTGCGTGCAGCGTACAAATACAAATTTTATTTTCATGCCATTTTTACATTTACATTTGCCATTCTAACATCATCAGTTGACATTACATACCTAGCGGAAAAATTCAGAACGTAGATCTGCTATCTCGAAAACTATTCAAGAAACGGAAAAAAAAAAGTTAATTACAAAGTTGTCCAGCATCATTGATGCAGTATGAAATGACACATGAATTGCGGGAATAGAACACGTCAAACGCTAATATGTGGGTATTTGGTTGTGCTCGATGTGGCAACCGTCGGCCGTAATACACGTTTGTATACGGTGGAGCGTTTCTTCTTGCACATTCAGCAGCATTGCAGGTATGACGCTTGTACAGAAATCGGTAATGCGACTGCGGACATAGTCCACAGTCGTCAGTTAGGTGTGATAGACCTGTCTTTTGAGATAGCCCCAAAAGGAGAAGAAGTAAGGTCCGGTGACCGTACAGCCAGCTCACACTACCACCCTAGCCAATGACCTGTTGGCGGAAGGTTTGGGATAATAATAATTGTACTTCTGTTGGATGGTGAGGAGGAGCGCCGTCATGTTGGAACCACATGGTTCTCCGCTCACTCAATGGAACATCATGCAAAATATCCGATAGTACGCCATGTAGCAGCTGCAAATATCGACGTCCCGTTAATGTGCCCTTGTAGAATACAGATCCAATGAGTCTGTTGTTCAAAATACCGCACCACACATTAACAGACCACCACCACACCTGATGTCGGACTGGTCGTCTCCATAAAGGATTTTCGAGAGCCCAATAATGTCCGTTGTATCTATTTAACACCCCGTTGCGGGTGAATTTTAACTCGTCCGTTCAAAGGACATTCGCTAAAAAATTCGGCTGCATATCTAAGGTGTTCGTAACGAAGTTTCACCAATTAAAACGTCGCTCAGCATCCCCTGGAACTAGTGACTGCAGCAGTATTCCATAGTAGGGGTGAGCTCCCACTTGCTGCAAGATTTGCCGCACACGACGGCCTGTTAGGCCACACATCATACCAACTTCTCTTGAACTGCACTGTGGGTGGGCCAGAACATAAGCTAAAACGTCCTCTGGTTGCACACTCTGACTTACACATGCGTGGCGACCTGAACGGGGACGAGGTGTAACCCTACCCGTCTCTTTCAGCCGTCGAACCACATTAGTGATGGTCATTGCAGTCGGATGGAGTCCCGAAGGAAAACGGACGGCATATTGTTGTGCACTTTCTCTTGCATTACGACCACATTCCCCATATAACAGCGCCATCTCGCAATACTCGTTGTTGGAATAATTCGCCATGTACTATGTAACTACAGACGTTTAATGCACGGTTTCACTTCTCACACTGTCTTACACTCCTTGCCTGGCCACTATTTTATGCTTACCGATAACGTATGACGTAGCGTACACATTTGCATATCATGCGCTTTGTGACGAGATTGTGTGTGCAATGAAAGTATCGCCCCGACCCGAAGTTTCTCCTCCACGCAGAGCTGTACGAAGGGAAAGCTGTCACGCAGGGGCGTCCTGTATCCCTTAAACTTCACAAATCACGATTTTTGCCCTATTAAGGTGGTGAAAAAAAAAAAAATCATTTCGTACTAACTAGCTAGTGCTTAACAACTTTGTAATTGACTTTTTGCCCTTATCTTGAATAGTTTTCGAGATAGCAGCTTTAAATTCTGAATTTTTCCGCTAGGGACGCTGTACGCAGTCTCATCTTGTAGCGCATAGTCACTTTACTATACCTATACATCACGTTCGTACATATAGCTCTCTCTGTTCGACAGTTATCTGCGTGTATAAGGACTTTACTAACCACCTTGTATACACCTAGCTCCGGATTAAGATTTCCATTAGCCCTAGATTGGAAGGGTAGAATGCACCTCTAAAGAATGTGGCCGCGATATTTGGTCGACAAATCATGAGTTTTAATTCGAAAATCATTATCTTTAATATCCAAGTTTATCAACAATAAAAATTTTTCGGATTATATCATAATGTTCTTATTTATAAATAAATAGGATCGAAATTAAGATTAAACTTAAATTTCACAAGGCCCTTTAAAGGCCTCTTCGGGCCTTCAAAATTGCAGAACCCTAATTCCAGGCCTTTGTGATCCAAACGTAAATCCGTCACTCTTGTTGGCGTACGCAGGGGAGAGTTGATGGGGGTTGCAACCCCTATTGCGATGACATTTTTTATATATGCATATGCATATGAATATATGGAGTTGTAGCTTTCTACCCCCCATTGAGCCTGTAACTCACCTTATGAATTTTCTGCATACGCTTATGCGCACTATATACACTTTTCTGCTACAAACTGATTTGATTTATAAATTGAAAAACAGATAAAAACGTATCTTTACTTATGTTGCACTTAACTACTCACGTTTGCAAAGTGGTCTGGGAGCACTCCACTTTCCATTACGACCGCAAATGATGGACTCGTGTCCGATGAGTTCGTAACTTTTTCTGCAATGGTAAGTCAGCAGAGCTCCAATTGAACAGCAATGGCCTCTTCTGTGGCCACGGTCAGGCTTTCCGGGATCTGGACAGGATGCTGTAATGATGTTTTTACCCAAGTTATCGTTCACATATTGATTGGTCAATCATGCTGAGTCATACATTCAATTATTTACTTTAGCAACCAGTAATTTTGAGTCATCGAGCTCATTTATTTCAGAAGTCGGTCATTTTGGGTTCTTTCACTTAAGGTGTCGGTCATTTTTAGCCAGCCCCAACTCGGTCGTTTTGAATCAGTCATTCACTGATTCATTTTAGAAGTCAATCATTTTGAGTCAGTCATTCACTCATTCGTCTTAACAGAAGTCTATCCACTCATTTCGATCGTTTTGAATCATTCTTTTATTCACGAGTGAATAGCGAGAAAGACGGTGAGAATGGAAGTGAGCGTGGGGTTGAAAATGAGAATAACAATTACTTTAAGACAGAGAGTATTTATTATTATATTCCCATATGCATTAGGAAATATATCTTTTCGAGTCATTCTGATCCACTCTGCAAATCATTAATTAAGTGCAGGAGTATTTTACATACGTAAGATGCATATCTATGGAACAAACAATCCTTCATAAAAACAGAAAATTGAGAAGAAAAAAACTGTTGCAGTACAAACTTGCCTAAGCAGGAAAGTGGAGCTACATCCCACCGTGCCGTATTTTCCTCCAGTATGCAGGTTAAAGATTTGTCGATTTCACTTTGTATGTACCCTTGCTCGCAGGTGTATATCGCTTTGGAGCCAACGATAGGGTTTTGAATGGTTCCTTTAGTGATAATGATTGTAAAAATATATTATTCAAACCTGAAATGCACATTACATTTGATAAAAAAAAAGCATTTTATGTAATTGACACACAAAAATATATGGAAATAAGTAATTGAATTACGTATAACAACAAATGCTTATTAAAAAACTGCATACCTTTGAGTATTTCAATACGACTATGTTCAACGTGGGGTGGTTTAGGGCAATTCAACACTGAAAAATACAGAATTGAATACAATATTATTCTTCAAAAAATTTGAAACGTTTATATCTCTATTTTGTTACATTACTTGCAATATGGAATAATTATATAGTGAGTTGTAAAATAACCTTTAGGCCGAGCAAGTAGGAATATATTTTATTTAGAGAGTGCGAAAGTACTACAACGCCAGCGATTTTTACTATATGAGATCTCTCTCTCTCACACACGCACACACACACACAAACACTTTCTCTTTAAGAAAATCATAAAAGGGAACAAAACTACAGAAAGCGGGAAGCCTACGGAAGGAAGGAATGGAACGAAATTGTTAAAGAATATACAAGTGAAGCTGAAAATTTAATATATGCTTAAAATTTAATCATGAAAGAGGAATTTATATAAAAATTTTCTGGATTTTATATTATTGTCCCTCTCTCTCTGTCTCTCACATGCATACACACACAGTGTGGATACATATAAACTATTAAGTATAACACGATTATTAATATAAATATTCAAAAGGACGAAGGAAAAGGATTAGATCGATGGGGGAGGGGGAGGGTGATACCGGAAGAAGGGGGAGAGCGAGAAAGGCCAATCAATGTTCTAGATTCCGTGGAGGAATGCTTGAATAGAAAGAAAAAGAAGAAGATTACAAAACACTTGAAGTCAGCAACCCATATATCATATATTGAATGTGCAATTCAATTTGTCTCTAAGCCTGTATTTATATAAGAAGAAACTACATTTTCGATGGAAAGTTCAACTGTTTGGTTCTAGTTTCTGCAAAGATAATAGTAATGAGACGACGGTGTGTATACAAAACGTCGTTGTATGTAAAAAAAATTAAGTGTATACAAAAGTAAAGAGTTCAGACTTACGAGTCAAAATATTTTAATTTGAATCTAAAAATTGTGTGGATATATGTTTGTCTAAATGAGAGAGAGAGAGAGAGAGTGGGTGTGTGAATGTCAGAAATCAATTTTTGCAATTAAGGCCTCTACAGTCTTCTATCCTTAACTGGATGTTTTATCAGTCATTTTGGTAAGCACAAGCACTTGAAAAAGGTCGTGCACTGCTGTATCCAGTGGCTTAGTCATCAGTGCATCGGAACTAAATCCCAAGGATCGCCGGTTCGAGTTTTGCTTCAGTGCTTGGCATTTTATTATCAGGCCCTCTATTATTATTAAATATTAATAAGATATCGTGGAATTTAGTTTTGGTGTTGAATAGAACTTATTGACGCGTTTCAGACAGACGTTGCTGTATTTTTTAGGAATCGACTGCAATAAAGCCAAGTGCACGCGGAATATTGCCATCTTACGGCATAAAGACGAAGAAGCTACTAATCGATTTTTGAAAGTTTCTAACTCAAGGTTTAAAACGTGGTGAGATAAGTATTTTATGGACCAAAGGCTCTACGTCCATAACAATGTAAATGTACTCTACATCACCCGAATTTGTTCCTGAATTCTCTCCTAATTGACGATGGTAAACGTATAATCTTAAGATACACAGGGCAGTGGCGTACGCAGGATTTGATTTCGAGGGGGGGGGCTAAGCTTGAAATGTTCAATTCCGAAACTTTATGGATCATGTGCAATCAATTGATCTATATTTATTAATTTTAATTAATTAATCTCTATTTGCTGATTTTAATTAATCAATCTATATTTATTAATGATAATTGATTAATCCATATTTATTAATTTAAATAAATTAGTTAATTGAGTGCATAATTAATATTAATTAAATTCTGATTAATTTGATTTATATCTATTAATTTACGAGTCGAATTTTTTTATTTAACTGACGCATCTCTAAAATCGATTAATTTAATTATAATGAAGTCACTGATCTAGATCATGAGCTGAAACATTCAACAAATAATTATGCTGAAATGCCTAAACACACCAGAATTTTATTTCATATCAAATAAATTAACAATGTGAGAACAAGAAAAAATAAAAATAAAATTTGAGTTTGCACATGGGAAACACGCAAATTTTCATGCTTAATATTTAGGTTACATAGGTAAAAATTTGATTAATGGTTTAAAAAGTGTACAATCCTAAATAATGCCTTTGAACTGTGGGAAAAAAAGATAGTTTCTTTTGTGTCTAAATTTAGTTGTATAATGTCATCTGTTTTAAATATTTAACTGAAAATGTCTTGCATTTCCAAACCCCAAGAAGTGATCAATTACTTCGCCACTCGTTATTTTTAGAGTAACCTCTCTATGTATGAACAGAGACGTAAGACACTTAAGCCTATTTTCGTAGATTGTATTTCTTAGGTACGACTTGATGAAGTTGGAAAAGCTATGTTCCGAAGAAACTGTAGAAACTGGAAGCAGATCCAGCGTTTTCAGCAAGATGTGTGAATTTGGGAAAACATTTCTATCACATTCGTCGATTGCTCATGGCATTTTGTTTCCAACTCCCCTCCAATTTTGCCTGCGTATTTCCTATTCTCCTACTAAGGCATCTTCCAAATAATAGCTCAAATCTTCTTTACACAACTCAACTGCTTGTTTTGATTTTTTCAAACGGCACATCGCAAAAAGCAGGAATGGCGAAGTGAAGTGAGAATACGGTATCTTGGTGAGTCAAGAAATGTTCTGTTAAAGAAGAAATTATGTCCTTTATGCAAGGAATGTAGACGGTGAGTCGATAGTAAGTCTCCAGATCAGTTGATAGAGGGTATGGTATATGTCTGAAGACCAGAGATTCTTGGTATGCTAAGAATAATGTTGAGACTGGAGGCCATTCTTTGTGCCTGTGTAAACAATTGATGAAATTCGAAAATAACGTTTCCTTGAAGATTCTCAATGGCTGCCTTAGTCATTAACTCGACTAAAATCATTAAACAGGTCAATATTCTCTTTTCGAAAACATTTTGAAGGATTGTGAGTTGGTTCCAACAATTTTGAGGCTACAAACAAGGCTGACAGGAATGATAGTGCGCATATAGCTTACTGTTCGAAATAAGTGAGGCCTTTTTGGAATGATCACCTGGCAAGTCGCTAAGATGCTCCAAGGCTGACACGATTGGTATAATCATTTCTTTAAAAGAGTAACACAACTTCATGACGCCCACGCCATCTGGTTTTACAAAGGACCTTAAGTCTACAATTATCACAATTTGGTTCATGTTCTTTAATTGTATCTTCCAAAATTTTTATTCGCTTTGCACTAGCTCTATGAAAAGTTCAAGTTTCTGATATTACGCCCACTGCGTTCTGAACACATTGGACTTTAAAAGAATCTGGGAGGCACAGGTTTAAGCAGTGGGATACACAGTGGGCGTAAATAGCTTTTGGGAATTTCTTCTTTCAACGATGAAATTCACCTCTCACTGCGGAGTCTCCATCATAACCCTGCTCTCTTAAGTTGGCTAAGTCTAAACCGTACTCAGTAAACTTTTTTTTTCTATGATGGCTGCCAGCGCCTCACTAGGGACATTGTAGATGGGAACAAAGATAAGGAAATTTTCCTTGATCATTAAAGATTTGACGTTGGTAACATACCGTAGGCACAACAAAACTGCTCAACTTGAGAAATGTCCGTTGTTTCGTCTGCTAAAACTGTATAATATTGACTTTCTTGTACTTGTTCCACAATCTTTTTCTGCAGGAGAAAAGCAATCAATCGAACTATTCTGAATCCGTGGACTAGTGTAAATTGCAATCCGTGGACTGTTTTCCAAATGATCCTTAAGTACCCGATCCCCTCCTTTTGCCCGATATCTGAGAAGGTTACGGAAATTGCCATCATTTTTTAAATGCGTTGAAAGCTAAATGCGTCCCCAGTCTGAATGGCCTCTGAAAAGGATGTTTTGCATGCCACAAAATCAAGTAGTTCCAACAATTCCATCTAGTCTTAATCGATTATCTTCAGCATCTTCCTTCTTTTTAAAATCTAGTTGCTTTTCGATACTTTTCCTTTTTCCTTCAACAATAGCCACAACCTCGTTTACATTCAAAACTGCATTTTTATGATATTCTGTTAACCAGGGGCGGGCTGGCCATATGGGCGATTGCCCGATGGGCCGCCTCAAATATAATCATAAAGAGTGCCGGTCCGGTTTAACATAGAGGGCCTGTAAAATTTGACATAAAGAGGGCCGATCTGGTTTAACATAGAGGAGTTGTAAAAGTTGGCATTAAGAGAGCCGAACCAATATAATTTAAAGAGCGCCAGTTCGGTTTGGCATACATATTTATAGTTTGGATAGAATGGGAGGGGGGGCAGGGCTGCTGGGCCTAAGCCTGGAGTTTTCAAAATTATTGGTGGGGCCAGGAACATATTATGAATGTTTATGCTTTACAATATATGTAAAATTAAAAATTATTTGGGGGCCCGCATTCCCATATAATGCTACACTGATGATGCAATATAAGAAGTTACTGATACCTTTCGGCATAACGGTAAGAAATACTATTTATATTGTTACTACTATTCTTTATTGCATACAGTATAGAGTTAGAGATCTATACGGGCCACGGTCCGATCACTCGCGGGCCGGGCAGCGTGTTTCCATTCCCGGATCGATTCAGACACTTGGCGTCGAGCGACTAAAACTGCTAACGGCGCCAACGTTTTTAACGGCGCCAAGGTTGCCACTTGACGCCTCGCGTGCGCTTCCAGCCCTCTGTTTGCACGCCGTTAATGTTTGTTGAGTACAAAAATGGAGGCGCTTCAAAGTGTAGTTCTACGTAATCGTTTTATAGGTTTGCTATATATAATATAATAAATATATAATCGTTAAAATGGTGTCTCGAGTCAGAGGGTCTCGAATCAGAGAGCCGCCGATTAGAGGGTCGCGAATTAGAGGGCCCGCTAATTGGCGGGCCAAGAATTAGAGGGCCTCGAATTAGAGAGTCGCCGTTTAGAGGGTCGGGGGATTAAAGGCCCCGAATTAATGTTAATTGAACCCCGCTAAATTTAAATATTGACCTTAAGTGATTTTCTTTCACTTGCTTGTTTGTGTTAAAACCAATGAAAAATTATTGTTGCCACTATATTCTGGTGGAATCAATAATAGCTACATGAAGAAATGTTAGTTGTGATTAATTCTTTACTTTTTAATTTTGGTTATCATGGTAACCCGAAAGGCACGAAATGCCAGAGGGCGCTTTTTCTCTTTTGTTTATTAGTATTCATTCAAGTTTTGACGGGTACGCACGTAGTTTTTCTAT
>QLNU02013614.1:8386179-8399364 GCA_006491805.2 Dysdera silvatica
AATCAGAAAGAGAAAAAGGTAAAAATCTAGTCATGGAGCAAATTTTCCTAGATGAAAAAGACAGTTAAATTTAGCGATGAAATTGTTTTTAAATTAGATAGTATTCCTTCCGCATAAAATTTTCTTTCTCTAAATATATTTTGAAAAAAAGTAAAATACATGTTTACTTATTTAAGAACACACAGTAAGGTGTAAAGGAAATATGCCTAAAAACGTAATTGAAAAATTTCTTGAAGCAAAATTTTTTCTCGACAATCAGTGTTGAAATTTGATAAAAAAAAACAGATAAAATTCCTGAATAAATTAAAACTGACGGAATTTTTAGAAAATTTTTTAATTAACAAGTTAAATCGTATCCGAGAGTAAACAACAAGGAATTCAAAAGTAAAGTGATATGTAATTTTAAGAAGAAAAACGTTTTATATATTAAAATTTTAACCAGCAATATAAATCAGAAATGTTGTTTGCAATTTGTTCAAACATAAGGAAATTTAAATATAGTCTCCAATAAATATAATATGTAAAAATTTTACAAATAAATTGATGTAAAAAATATTTAATATATCATAATACAGGCCTGCACAAAAGTTTAGACACAGAGGCAAATTATAAATAAAAGCGAGAATTTGCATTGAACTTCGCCGATATTGTATCTAAATAATCCTAGAACCAATAATAAATTGTGCAACTTAAAAGATTACCAAAAGTACTGAAACAAAATATCCCAACACCGTAATATTGGAATCTGCATGCCACAAATGTTTAGGCACATATGTCAGATTTATGCAAATTAACGGCGCGAAGTTCCCAAGTGATCGAAGGGGCGTTTCCCAGAGTTGTTATATAAGGCCTGAAATAATTTAGAATGCTTAGAACGATGCCGAAGTCAAAGCAATTTACGAATGACGAGATTTTGAAGATTTGGAGGCTGAAAACTAAAGGTAAATCTGTTACTCAAATTTCTGTTGCATTGAACCGTTCAAAGCGAGGCATTTATCGAGTGTTATCCCGGGGTGATCAGTATCAACCAAAATCACGATCTGGGAGGCCTCGAGTGACCAGCATTCGGGATGATAGACAAATACGAAGATTGGCTTCAAATGAAAGCCTGTCTGCAAATCAAATAAAAAACACGTTAGCAATGCGAGTGTCAAGAGAAACCATACGTAGAAGGATTGTAGAATGCAGGCATTTGAGATATGCAAAAATGCGCCGCAAGCCCTGCTTGCAATTACATCATAAACAAGCACGACTACAATGGGCAAGGCAGCACATATCATACAGTGACGAATGGCTGCAGGTGTTATTTAGTGATGAAAAAAAGTGGAACTTAGATGGTCCCGATGGCCTTTCGCACTACTGGCACGATCTTCGAAAACGCCCCTTAAGTCGGTTCAGCAGACGTCAAGGAGGAGGTTCAGTCATGGTTTGGGGAGCCTTTAGCTTCAATGGACAGACTTCTTTGGCGTTTTTGAATGGAAAACAAGATTCCAAGGCATACCAGGCAACTCTTGAAAGTCACCTATTACCTTTTGGCGAACTTTTATGTGGACGAAACTGGGTTTTCCAACAAGATAATGCGTCCATCCACACATCCAGGTCAACAAAAGAATGGATGAGCGCTAAAAATATTACAGTTCTCGATTGGCCTGCTCTTAGTCCTGACTGTAATCCCATCGAAAATGTATGGGGCATACTAACGAATGTTGTGTATGCCAATGGAAAGCAATATCCGTCCGTTTTAGAACTTAAAAAGGCTATAGAAGAAGCGTGGTTTAATTTTGAACCAGAAACCTTTCAAAATCTTGTGCTTTCAATGAACGACCGCGTATTTAATCTAATACGAAGTAATGGTGGCTACATTGATTATTAAAATTGTTCATTTCCTTATGCAAGTGCTAAAATTTATGTTTGTGCCTAAACTTTTGTGCCACATATTTTACTTATTTTAAGTTATATATTGCAGCAAGTTCGCTACTGATGTGATTTCTGTTCTCAAATTTTTAATTTGCATATTACATGTGTTCATACTTCGTAATATTAAAGTTCCTACTTCTTCAGTTTTAATAGTATTTTGTTATACTCAAATTTGTGTTGTGTCTAAACTTTTGTGCAGGCCTGTACGATTTTCTCTAGGAAGTGCGAAATATGGAATTTTTTTTGGGGGGGTGGGGGTTGATCATTCGGTCTTCAAAGGGTTAAGAACAAATTCAAGGAAAATTTTCCGAAAATATATTACTTGCCCAATAAATGTATCTGTCATTATAATAATACAATATAAATAATTATGGAATTATTTTTTAAAACATTTGACTTTAAACCGACGAGATATTTGTATAAAACAGCTAATTTTTCGTTCATATTCCTCAAAATGATTCGCTGTTATAAATATTTTTTTTAATACATAATATCATTTATTCTGTGATATATATGGCCTGCAAAAGGGTTGCTGGTATCTAACTGGAAGGAGACCCACACGCTGAACGTATGTGACGATGTGTGGAACCGGCCAGGCCAGTAACCTAGTGTCCTACCCCGCCTTCAAGTGGTGCAGGCTGAGCTTTCTATTTATGTGGCAAATTAATATTTGCTACACGGATAGAAAGGCGGAAGGGGAGGGCTAATTCACCAACCCGTCTAGCCAGCGTGGTGAAATTATGGCTAATTCCTCCATTATGTTGACACACCAGAAACCATGGCCCCTAGTCTCCAGGTGCTGGAGTGCTCCTGATCAAGGCAGCGGTCAGTGTGGCATGAAAGCAGGGGGTGCTAAGAATCACTGGAATGGCCCAGGCTGCCGTTTGTTATTGACCTTGGCTACGTTTAATGGACGATCCCTTGCTTCTGAAGCAAAACTTCAGGAATTGGAAGAGGAACTAGACAAGATCAAATGGGACATTGTAGGACTCAGTGAAATTAGAAGAAAAGGTGAAGAGTTGGTGGAACTGAAAAGCGGACATTTGTTTTACTATAGAGGAACGGAAACTGGAAGAACAAGTGGTGTTGGCTTCTTAAGAGTTGAAGAATTCTACAAAAAACTATATGAAAGTAACAGTGAATTAAACGAAGACACTGAAATAGTCGAAGGAACAGCTCCTAAAATCTTAAAAGAAGAAGTTTCATTTGCAATAAAAAATATGAAGAAAGGAAGAGCCCCTGGTGATGATGGTATTACATTAGATATCCTAAAAGAAGCTGGAGAATATGTAGAAGACATACTTGCAAAATTCTTTACCAAATGTCTTAACAGCGGTAACATACCAAACCAATGGGATTCTGCAACAGTAATTCTTTTGCATAAAAAAGGTGATAAAGAGGATTTGAAAAATTACCGACCAATTAGCTTGTTACCTGCTATTTATAAAATCTTCACAAAAGTTCTAACACATCGCCTGCAGAAAAAATTAGATGCAGCTCAACCAAGAGAACAAGCTGGATTTCGAAGTGGATTCAGTACAGTGGACCATATTCAAGTATTAAGAGAATTAATTGAAAGAACACATGAATATGAACTTCCATTGTGTGTTGCATTTATTGACTATGAGAAGGCCTTTGACTCTATAAAAACATCAGCAGTCATCAACTCTTTAAGATCAACAGACATTGAGGATGTGTACATTGACATGGTGAAACGTGTGTATAAAAATGCAAGTGCAAAATTTCGGTTACATAAAGATACCAAAACTATCAAACTTGGCAAAGGGGTGAGGCAGGGAGATACCATTTCTCCAAAACTTTTTACTTCTGCTTTACAGATGATTTTTCAGCTGATAAATTGGAATAACAAGGGAATAAAAATAAATGGTGAATATTTAAATCATCTGCGGTTTGCTGATGACATTGTTATTTTTTCAACGGACCCATTAGAACTCCAAGACATGGTACAAGAGCTCTCAACTAGAAGTGAAGAAGTTGGACTCAAGATGAACCTACAAAAAACTAAGATCATGTTCAATAATTTTGTAGAGGAAACAAAAATACAAGTTGACAACACTGAGCTAGAAATTGCTGATTCATATATTTACCTTGGCCAGCTGATTTCAATGGATGGCAACATTATGAAAGAACTCAACAGACGTATTAAACTTGGCTGGAGTGCATTTGGAAGAAACAGTTTTATCCTGAAGGGGAAATTGCCTTTGTGTCTAAAAAGAAAGGTCTTCAACCAGTGTGTATTGCCAGTCCTCTCTTATGGATCAGAGACATGGAGTCTAACAGTTGGAGCAATACGAAAGTTACAGACAACGCAAAGGAGCATGGAGAGGTGCATGCTTGGAATAACTAGGAGAGATCGAAAAAGAAACACTTGGGTGAGAGAGCAAACTAGAGTAGAGGACATCATTGTTAAAGTAAAAGGACTGAAATGGCGATGGGCTGGGCATATTGCAAGAAGAACTGATCAACGATGGACAACAGAAATTCTGAACTGGATTCCAAGAGACCACCGAAGACCTAGAAAACGTCCTCAAACTAGATGGGTGGATGAAATAAGAAAACAGGTTGGGGTGACGTGGAAGCGAATTGCTCAGGATAGACTTGTGTGGAAAGCATTTGGAGAGACCTTCATCCAGCAGTGGATAGATAATGGTTGAATATGATGATGATGATGATATATATATATGTGTGTGTATATATATATATATATATATATATATATATATATATATATATATATATGTGAGATACATATATATATATACATATGTATATGTTATATACATACATATATATATACATATATATATACATATATATATACATATATATATACATATATATATATATACATATATATATATATACATATATACATATATACATATACACAGATATACATATATATATGCTACATATGCTAGCGTACAATACATATGTATATGCACAAAAGCGCCCCCTGGATTCAGCAAGAAATGGAGGCTACGAGAGGAATAGAGGAGATGGAGTACACGGGCATCACGATAGAGGAACTCCAGCAGGTAATCCAACGTACGCACAACTGGAAAGCACCCGGTATTGACGGCATACACAACTTCTGGTACAAGAAATTTACCAGCGCCCATGGCCCATTAGCCAAGGAACTTACGGCGATAATTGAAGACCCCAGCAAAATGCCTGAATTCCTCTGCAAGGGAATAACTTACCTCCTACCGAAGGACCAGGATACCAGTAACCCAGCGAAATACCGACCCATTACGTGCCTTAACACCCTGTACAAGATACTCACGGGGTGCATCTCTGAAAAAATAAGCCGGCACAGCGAAAGCAACAACTTAATGACGGAAGAACAAAAGGGATGCCAGAAAGGGACTCTGGGATGTAAAGAGCAGCTTACCATCGACTCAGTTATCCTGGAACAAGCAAGAAAACAAAAGCGAAAACTCAACACCGCATACATAGACTACAAGAAGGCTTTCGACTCTGTTCCGCACTCGTGGCTCCTTGAAATACTCAGCATATACAAAGTGCATCCCTCAATCATCCGATTCCTACAGAGCAGCATGAAACAATGGAGAACCCGGTTACAGCTAAACACGCCAGACAGTAAAATAGAAACGGCCGAGATCCCCATCCGCCGCGGAATCTTTCAAGGAGACGCACTAAGCCCCCAGTGGTTCTGCTTGGCGTTAAACCCCTTGTCAAGGATGCTGAACACAAGTAAATACGGATACATGCTGAAGAAAGACAAGAGAAACCTACATAAAGTCTCCCACCTCATGTACGTAGATGACATCAAGCTATACGCGCCAACAATCACCCAACTCCGACAACTCATCAGTATAACAGAGACATTCTCCAAGGACATAGGAATGGAATTCGGCCTCGATATAATAGACACCATTAGTAGCGTCGATTCATCGATTTAATGTGAAGCTAAAATTTCTAAAATTTAATTAAAATTTTAAAATTTGTAAGATCTCTTAAGATTTCCCGTCATCTATTTTTGGATTATAAAAATCTATTTTACCCATTTCGGCTGCATTTTCCATCATTGGTATTGCCCATTCCAAATGTTAGTGTCAAAAATAGAGCTCTGTCCTCAGAATAGTACTCAATATTGGCAATACTATTTCCATTACGAAGTTCGGCACGAAGTTCATGAGCATGAGCTAAAAGAATTGGTTCCCGAGTTATATCCAGAACGTAGACGCTAGTTAATGGACTAACCAGTCTGCTAACGGTAACACACGCCAACTGAGCGCGAACGCATAGTAATTATCCCTCCAAATAATGCCTGCGAAAAATTTGCATTTGTGATTATTTTTCCGGACGGCTGGCAAAGGAAAATGCAGTAGACATACATCGCTTTTTCCCTTTTTCCCTACGTTTTTCCCCGTCTCATATTTTGCGTTGTTTTTAAATTAACTTATAAAAAAAAAGAAAAAAAAAACCATGTGCTATACAGCTTTATTCAAGAGGTCCATATTAAATTGTATTATGTATTAATTATGTTGCGTTAATTATCTTACTATATTAATATTAATTATAATATTAATATTAATTTATATTAATATTAGTATAATATTAATATTAATTTATATTAATATTAATTATAATAGTAATATTAATTTATATTAACCAATATTTGTAATTTATTATATTATTTATTTTATTATTTAATATGTATTTTTATAAAAAAATATATACTGCTTATACTATAACTAATGAGTTCATTCTTTTTTCATCGCCTTTCTATTCAGGGCTTGGCGCATATCGGCTTAACGTGACCTGTGGAACCAGAATACATTTTACAATTTGTCCTGGTTTAGCCGCGAAAGGCGCTGTGGGTGTTTACACCCCACAACTTACAATATGTTAAAAGAACCGTCCACCCTTGCTTCTGAAACTGGCCAAACTCTTTCCTGTTGCCTTCAAAGTCACAATCTTTTGGGATAAAGGTGATAAAGAAAATTCACTTATTGTTCCATGTAAAATTGGATGTTTTAATGAAATAATGTTATATAATTACGTGGTGCACCCCGCTCGCGTTCCTCTAATCGGCGCACCTGCTCGCGGGTTAAACCCAAATTCGCTTCGGTTTAAGGTCGTAATAAAATTCAACCCCACGCCATGGCAACGGCTTAAATTGCGTCAAAAATGCGACTTCCTAACACCCACCTTAGAGTGTTTAGCTTTGTCCTTCTATCCTATGGTCTTGGGTGCGGCTCCCAAGCGAGACAGGGTTGTTGTGATTTTGTGGTCACGTCAAACGGAACGGTCACAGAGTATACATACAATTCGAAAGCTAAAGATTTTCACGACAGTCATCGTCAATAGTGATCGTAATGATTCCCAACAAATTTCAGTCTGAAATACAGATGTGAATAGAGGCAGATTTACGATTTTGCCGCTTGTAAAGCTTTGACATATTTTGCCGCCTGTGCAAGGGTGTCTAAAGGCTCAGGCGACCATAGCGCCCGCCCGTGTCCCCGTTTGGATGAGGGCGTCAAACTGAAGTGAAATTCAACGTTTTTTTAATTGACCCAACAGTAGAAAATCTCTCTAAGAAGAGACAAATTTAGAGAAGTGTAAGCTTTAGAGAAATTTTTAGACAGCTTTAGAGAAATTTTTAGAGACATCTTTAGAGAAATTTTAGAGACAATTTTAGAGAAATGTTTAGAGACAGCTTTAGAGAACTTTTTAGAGACAGCTTTAAAGAAATTTTTAGGGACAACTTTAGAGACATTTTTAGAGACTAGAGAAATTCTTTCAGAGATTTTTAGCCACTTCTATAGGGGGCGGCAAAAAATAATCCGAGTCAGGCCTTCTGAGTTCAAAATCAACCTCGAGCCGCCGCTGCGCCTGTAGGTTGACTTATTTTGCCGCCTAATATTACCAGACGTAACTAGAGGCATAATATAAATTTTGGCTTTTTTTGGCAAATTCGTTTGGCGCCTTTGGCGGTTGTTTGAATTTTTGTACTTTCACCAGTATTAGCAAATTTGGCGCCTTTTGAGCCCCTTTTAAGGCGGCGCTCACGGCAGCTCTCCTTTTCCCAATGTCTAGTTACGCCTCTGGGCATACATCACCTTGTTTTGAGCAGAATAACCCTTGCTGTCCTTGCGCCATACAAATAGAACCAACCAATCTCCGAACATAACGATTCATGATTAATGTTTCAGTTGGCCATAAAAAATTTAGCCTCACCTTTGCAAAGCGGCGGCAGACATTTCGTCGAAAATTTGTCACCGTAGGTTTCAGTCTATAGTCCATTCACCAAAAGAAGTCCGATGGTACCGTTAGAAAATAACGGGAGCTGACGTCACAAAGGGCATAGCCGATTCCAGCAGAGGGAAGGGTGTCATTTCAGAACTGTTTTTTAGTGAACGTTTGTCTGCGCCAAAAACCAGTTCAGGAGGGGAGGAGCTGACGTCCTTCCCTTTGCTGTAATCGGCTAGGCCGTTTGTGACGTCAAATTCCGTTATTTTCTAACGGTACCACCAGACAGTTTTCCGTGAACGGACTATACTTGGCCTATTAATAAATCCGCCACTGGATGTGTAAAATAGTTTACTGACCCACTTAGTGAACCATTTTGCACACCTGTACACGTCAATACCTAAGAATGGAACATTCTCCCCCCCCCAAGTTTTAAAATGGTATCTTCCTCTCCATCTCTTATTGTCGAGGTGAAAGTCGTTATCTAATTAATCGTTATTAATCTATTGTATTAGAATTTTCTTTTTTATCCTGATTAACATTTATTTTTCTTTCAATATTTATTATCTTTTGGCTGCTTAATATACTTGAGCAGTTGTTCATCATTGATGAGTTTTCATTACAATGCACTAATATCATTAATAGCATTATCACACCGATATATTTTTATCGATCATTATACCTTCACGATTTGTTCGGGCTTCCTTTGTCAGTTTATGAACAGGGGCACTGAGACCTAACGTGCCCCCCCCCCCAGGTGCACTTGGACTGGTCCCCTGACCCCTTCCCTAGGCCCCACAGCATAGGTCTTTGCCAACGCGGTCCCCTAGGCTTCATCCGGGACCCCGTGCTACTTCCCCTCCCGTCGTCTCTGTTTGTTTGTGCCTTCGGTGGCGCAGTGTGGTAACGCGTTCTCCTAGTGCGCCGCTAATCCGGGTTCGACTCCCAGCAGTGCAAAAAGAACGCTTACTCAGAGATCTCATAAAGATCGCACTGCTCACTGTAGTCCGGGGTTTGGTTCCCTAGGCCTTAAGAGGTTCGGATTCCTCGGAAAATAGTAGGTCCCGGCGCAGCATGACCACTGTAGTCTTTGAGCCGTAAAACCAAAAAGAAAGCGAAAGTGTTTGTTTGTTTGGCTTTTTTATGGCGCAAGAGCATCTGGGCTATACTGCGCCAATCTCTGTTTATGGATCATTTTTCAACTCAGAATACCTATATTTTTTTTTTTATATATAATCTCTACTGGTAAATTATACTACTTATACTTTTTAAAATTAAACTATATTACTAACCTCCAAAATTAAACTATATTACTAACCTCCAAAATTATTATGAATAGCGTCGAAGGTGATCCCCTAGTTTATTCGCATCCATAGCATGGTAACTGTATAATTATGTAAAAAAAAACTTCTAAGAATAAAAATCGCGTATTTCATATAAAAACGAAAATTGAAACAAAAATTTCGAAAACAATAGCAATAGCAACAAAAATAGCAACAACAATTGATTTTGTTACAAGAAGAAACTGAACAAGTGTTAAAAGTATTTCGTTTATTTCCATAAGAGTCAAAAAAGCAACTGTGCATATAATAATTTGAATTGTTGTACATAATTAACATTAATTAATAAATACCATGTAATTAATTAAAAATAATTGAGTTATTTAACTATTTCAGTTATTTAGATTATTTAATTATTTACCCCTCCGTTATTTAGATTATTTAACTATTTAAGTTATTTGATTTAACTATATTAGTTATCTACGTTTGTGTAATATGCAATCAATAAACATATATATTTTCCTTTATGCGTATTTAAATATCATACTTGGATTGGGTGGGCTCAGTATTTTGACAATAATAATGAATTATTGATTTCTAAATTCAAAATAATTTAATCAACGATTCAATAATTATAAATAAAAAATTATGCAAAGAACCTTGCTGTAAAATATTTTATTAATTTTATCCTTTATTGATATCCTTGCATGACTAGTGAAGGACATTTGCTGTTTAATTAATATTTGTAAATAATTATTTATTACTAGCATATTAAGGTAGATAGCATAATTATATGAGTATTATACATGCAATATCAAGTTTTTGTATTCCTGATTCGCTTGAATGTAATAATGTTAAAGTAACATAGGTGTAGTGCAAAAAACTTGTTCCATAAAACTAATAATACATGAAGTAATGATAAGTGTAGAATGCAACATAATAAATGTGATAAAAATAAAAAATTCACTAATAAAAATTAATTTAATTAAAATTTAATCAAACAAACTCCATCTTAACTGTTCTACAGTGATAACTTGGAAATGGAAAGTAATCAATTGTGCAGTTGAACAACCAGAAATAGACGTAAAGTTATCTCCAAATTTCCATATTCCTTTCCTCCTTTTATTTTCCATATTCCTTTCCTCCTTTTATTTTCCATACACCAGATTAAGAGAATTGCTCAATTCCTCCTTCTTCTCAGTCAGCAAAAGGGCATCGACGCATTTCCAAAAATACGTATTTTTGAAACAGTTTGACCTAAAATGCGGAATGCAAAAATTATTTATATACAGCACAGTTACACCATACACTTCATTAAAAACAAAATAATATAATTTTACGATAAAATTGTGTAATTTTAAGATAAAATTGTGTTATTTAGCGATAAAAAAAAGAAGTTTTGGAGTTGAAAACCTTAAATATCTATTGAGTTTAAATAACTGTATTTCTGTGATTTAAATAACTTCAAAAATTACAAGATGTAATTTTAAAAACAGAAAAAAAATTACTCCTCGTATCAGTTATGAAAAACTTAAATCTTATCGAAAACTGGCATTTCTTTAACCCCACTGTTTTCATTTGTGCATACATTGCATTAGAGCTGCATAACACTGCACTAGACATTATGCATTAGAAACGAATAAAACTTATTATATTGCCATAAAATTTAGATATTATGATAATATAATTTTTGAGATTTTAATTGGAGATTTAGATTTTAACCCGCGCGCGGGGTGATTTGCACCCCATCTAATTATATAGCACTATTTCATTAAAAACGTCCAATTTTACAGGGAACAATAAGTGGAATTTTCACTTTGTTACCCTACCCCAAAGATTGTGACTTTGAAGGCAACAGGAAAGAGTTTGGCCAGTTTCAAAAGCAAGGGTGGACGGTTTTTTTCACAAATTGTAAGTTGTGGGATGTGAAACACCCCGCGCGCCTGCTCGCGGGTTAAGGACGTTGTCTCTCACCCAAATCGTGTTATATCTTGTGGCGGAGGTCATATCAAACGTTTGCTGGTGCAATAAATATCGTGGCCAGGATTAAATTTCGGGAGGTTCAAAAAAATTTTCAGCATGCATCGATACGATCGCAGCATGTAATTATGATTAATTAATTATAACAAATCTCATTAAAAATTTAGTTTTTTTGGGGGGGGAGGTCTCTGAGATCCCCTCTCTGGATAGGGGCATGGGTGCAATACACAAATTGAACACACTGTGAATATTTTTATTGTCTGTTAAGTGCCTAAAACGCCACTTACGGTGAATTTTGAATTGATCTTTTTGTCAAAAAAATATGAGAGATGGTATTCATGCACGAACTCCAGGGCGCTGATTTTTCCTCCTTTTTATGAATTTTTAAAATTTATACGGATTTCTGGTTGACGTACATGCAAGTGAAATTATTCTACTACAGTAAATCGTTATTTATTTATTACACTCTTTACGTTTCTATAAAGTCGTATTTTGCCTCTTATACATGTTGTGATTATAGCTTAACCTTCTTTGGTATAGAATGGCCTTTGCAGTCCTTGCGCCATAAGAATTCACCTAACCTCTGCCATAATCAGACACCGGAATTTTAAATCCAGCAATCCAAGATTCTTTAATCCAACAAAATGCTGCAGCTGAACATGCTTCTTCTTCAAGGAATCCATCTAATTTCTCCAGAAGATATTCTCAGAAGCTTAGCATCTCTAATGACGTTCGTGATATTTCATTTAGTAATGCTGGCACTTTGAAAATCTTAGGTATGTCTACCGTCCAATTTCTGAAACGATGGTAGTGAGAGATAGGCAAGGTGGAATGTCTTCATGGCGAATATTTGCATTGGAAATTGGAATGTAGTGGGTGGAGGAGGAATTGGTCAAGGATTTGGGAAGGGTGGCCGCCGGAAGAACGTAGTGCGTGAGATTGCGCATAATCACTACGCTAATCAATGGCGGACGCAGACTTTTATTTGATGGTGGTGGTGGGGGGTTCAAGGACAGAATTTGCCATGGTCTTGGAATAACACCCTTCATTTATCATGAAAGTTGGAATTTTTTACAGTGAAAAAATATATTTTGGGGGTCATGACCCCTGTGACCTCCTCCTTTTGTCCGTCCTTGACGCTAACACTGTCTGGAAATATTTTTGTTATGTTCTTAATCGCGATATCCTAATTAATAATTACCATACGTTTATAATCATCATGCGATTTCCAATTCAATCAATACCACAGTCTATACTTCTGACCCGTTATGTTAAAAGAATATGGGAAATTTGCATGTCCACATTACTTATGAAGGTGAATGAAAACAGTGTAAAAACTGCAATTTAACTGCAACAATTATAGAGTAAACCTGTCAAGTTGAACACCTCTGTCTGTTGGACAACTCCTTAAGTTGGACACGGTGGTGGAATCAAGCAAATTCTTGTATTTTAACGTAATTAATACTCTCTAACTTGGACAGCTGTCTATCTGTCTTGGAAATTGGACAAGTTTCTTGAAAAAAAACCCAAGATTTTGTATAAAAAAAATGTGTTTTTTTGTAATTCAGTAACAATTACCGTACGCACAGGCGATAAACAAAAAAAAAAGGATAAACTTTTGTTTATATTCTATCACTTTTGACCTTCACCATCATCAAGTGTCCCTGCTCCCTACACACATTTCATACTACTGCTGGGTGTTGTCAATTCCGGGAAATAAATCCAGTAACGTGTTAAAAAATCAGAACGGTATGTCTTTACCCAAAAT
>QLNU02013614.1:8399464-8412527 GCA_006491805.2 Dysdera silvatica
GCCTGCAAAAGGGTTGCTGGTATCTAACTGGAAGGAGACCCACACGCTGAACGTATGTGACGATGTGTGGAACCGGCCGGGCCAGTAACCTAGTGTCCTACCCCGCCTTCAAGTGGTGCAGGCTGGGCTTTCTATCCAAGAGGCAAATTAATATTTGCTGCACGGATGGAAAGGCGGAAGGGGAGGGCTAATTCACCAACCCGTCTAGCCAGCGTGGTGAAATGATGGCTAATTCCTCCAATATGCTAATACACCAAAAACCATGGCCCCTAGTCTCCAGGTGCTGGAGTGCTCCTGATCAAGGCAGCGGTCAGCGTGGCATGAAAGCAGGGGGTGCTAAGAATCACTGGAATGGCCCAGGCTGCCGTTTGTTATTGACCTTGGCTACGTATAATGGACGATCCCTTGCTTCTGAAGCAAAACTTCAGGAATTGGAAGAGGAACTTGAAAAGATCAATTGGGACATTATAGGACTCAGTGAAGTCAGAAGAAAAGGTGAAGAGTTGGTGGAACTTAAAAGCGGACATTTGTTTTATTATAGAGGAACGGAAACTGGAAGAACAAGTGGTGTTGGCTTCTTAATCAACAAAAGAATTAAAGACTACCTTCTTGAAGTCGAAAGCACGTCAGATCGAGCAGCGAGGCTCGTTGTTCAACTAACCCAGCGATACCAACTTCAGATAGTACAGGCATATGCACCAACATCAAGCCATACCGACGAGGAGGTTGAGGAATTCTATGAAGAAATCAAACAGCTACATACCAAGGGGAAACAACACATCAAGCTCATCATGGGGGATTTTAATGCAAGAATTGGACAACAGGAACAAGGAGAGACATCGGTTGGTAAATACGGATACGGGGAAAGGAATGAACGTGGCGATCAACTCATAGAATTTGCAGAAGCTGAAAATCTTAGCATCATGAATTCATTTTTTAAGAAGAAACCGCAAAGAAAATGGACATGGAAACACCCCAATGGAGGAACTAGCGAAATTGACTATATCCTGGCAAACAAGAAATCAATTATTGAAGATTGCAGCGTACTGAACAGATTTAATACTGGAAGTGATCATCGAATGGTGAGATGTAAAATGCACTTAAATACTAAACTAGAAAGGCAGAAGCTCATTAGGAAACAAGTATGTAAGAGGGTGGATTTAAAGAAATTAAAAGAAAATACCGAGGCATTCAAGTTGGAATTAAAAAATCGCTTTTCTGCACTGGAAGGACTTATTGAAGAAGTTGACATCTCAGAAGCAAATGAAAACATTGTTAAGACAATAATTGAAACTGCTGGGGAAATTGGTGGTGTAACCTGTAAAAAGCACAATAGCAAATTATCTGAGAAGACGAAACAGCTCATGAAAAGGCGAAGAGATATGAAGGTGGACAATCGAAATACCAGTTCCAGGATTGAGTACATAGAACTTTGTAAAACTCTGCGCAAAAGCATGAAAGAAGACATAAGAAAATTCAACTGTGAGCTAGTAAGGAAAGCCATTGAAAATAACAAGAGCCTTAGGGTTGTTAAAGGAAGTTTATCTGTTGGGAAGAAACACATCATTGCATTAAAAGGAGAGGATGGCACCGTAACAAGAAATAGGGAAGAAATACTTAGAAGAGTTGAAGAATTCTACAGAAAGCTGTATGAGGGAAACAGTGGATTAAACGAAGACTCTGAGATAGTCGAAGGAACAGCTCCTAAAATCTTAAAAGAAGAAGTAGCATTTGCAATAAAAAGTATGAAGAAAGGAAGATCCCCTGGCGATGATGGCATTACATTAGATATCTTAAAAGAAGCTGGAGAACATGTAGAAGACATACTCGCAAAATTCTTTACCAAATGCCTCAACAGTGGTAACATACCAAACCAATGGGATTCTGCAACAGTAATTCTTTTGCATAAAAAAGGTGATAAAGAGGATTTGAAAAATTACCGACCAATTAGCTTGTTACCTGCTATTTATAAAATCTTCACAAAAGTGCTAACACATCGCCTGCAGAAAAAATTAGATGCAGCTCAACCAAGAGAACAAGCTGGATTTCGAAGTGGATTCAGTACAGTGGACCATATTCAAGTATTAAGAGAATTAATTGAAAGAACACATGAATATGAACTTCCATTGTGTGTGGCATTTATTGACTATGAGAAGGCCTTTGACTCTATTAAAACATCAGCAGTCATCAACTCTTTAAGATCAACAGACATCGAGGATGTGTACATTGACATGGTGAAACGTGTGTATAAAAATGCAAGTGCAAAATTTCGGTTACATAAAGATACCAAAACTATCAAAATTGGTAAAGGTGTGAGGCAGGGAGATACCATTTCTCCAAAACTTTTTACTTCAGCTTTACAGATGATTTTTCAGCAAATAAATTGGAATAACAGGGGAATAAAAATAAATGGTGAATATTTAAATCATTTGCGGTTTGCTGATGACATTGTTATTTTTTCAACGAACCCATCAGAACTCCAAGACATGGTACAGGAGCTCTCAACTAGAAGTAAAGAAGTTGGACTCAAGATGAACCTACAAAAAACTAAGATCATGTTCAATAATTTCGTAGAGGAAACAAAAATACAAGTTGACAACATTGAGCTAGAAATTGCTGATTCATATATTTACCTTGGCCAGCTGATTTCAATGGATGGCAATATTATGAAAGAACTCAACAGACGTATTAAACTTGGCTGGAGTGCATTTGGAAGAAACAGTTTTATCCTGAAAGGGAAATTGCCTTTGTGTCTAAAAAGAAAGGTCTTCAACCAGTGTGTATTGCCAGTCCTCTCTTATGGATCAGAGACATGGAGTCTAACAGTTGGAGCAATACGAAAGTTACAGACAACGCAAAGGAGCATGGAGAGGTGCATGCTTGGAATAACTAGGAGAGATCGAAAAAGGAACACTTGGGTGAGAGAGCAAACTAGAGTAGAGGACATCATTGTTAAAGTAAAAGGGCTGAAATGGCGATGGGCTGGGCATATTGCAAGAAGAACTGATCAACGATGGACAACAGAAATTCTGAACTGGATTCCAAGAGACCACCGAAGACCTAGAAAACGTCCTCAAACTAGATGGGTGGATGAAATAAGAAAACAGGTTGGGGTGACGTGGAAGCGAATTGCTCAGGATAGACTTGTGTGGAAAGCATTTGGAGAGACCTTCATCCAGCAGTGGATAGATAATGGTTGAATATGATGATGATGATGATACAAATAGCTCGATTGGAATACTGGGGCTACGTCCCTTCTGGCCCCATCTTGCCCACAGGCCCGATAGGTACTAATATACCATGAATTATTACGCTACGTTATATGCGCAATACTACTTTATAGTATAGTGCTATATAGTATACTACTAGCGCTGTATAGTATACCACATTATAGTAAAGCACATTGCTCAGTGATTTTAGTAGTAGTCTATTATTTACTGTAATTAAAAGTATTTATTTTTTGCTTTTGTATTCGCACTTATTTAAAGAGATTTTTTATATGTTTTAAGGAAGCGAAAAAAATTATATTTTATTTTCATCATACTGTCCATGTTTGTTTGGATTTTTATGGCGCAAGAGTATCTGTTCTATATTGCGCGTGTCCACGTTGGACACCGCTCTAAGTTAGATACGTTTAGGGGGAACCACAGGTGTCCAACTTATATAGGTTTTACTGTATATGAAACTGTGAATTTCAGAAGGTTTTTAGGAAAAGAGTTGTTTGAAGGTTAAAAAACACCTCGTGGAGTTTTATCTTGATATTAAACGTCTTTCTAAGTATTGTCTCGATATCAAATAGCTTATGGAGTGGTATGTTGATATTAAACACCTTATGGAGTGGTACATTGATATAAAACATCTTAAGGAGTGATATCTTGATATCAAACGCCCTTTGAAGTATCATCTCGATGTAGAAAATTTATGAAGATCGTACCTGAGCTAAAATTTTTTATGTACATCAGAGTTAGCCAAATTTTATATGTGCAAGGACCAATGTTGGTTTCACATGTCACACAATATTCTTAGCTAATACTTAAGAATTTTCCTTGGAATAATAAGCACGGTTAATCTTAAAAGGGTGGTTACATGAGTAGTTAATGCAAATTATTTTTGTAAAACGCTTTACAGAAAACAAATAACTAGTAACTAAATACATAACATACATAAGAAATTAAAATTTATATTTTACTATAATTACCACAACTATTTTGTTAGCTTTTTTACGGGCCGTCAGTCGGCCCACCTCTAGCGTATGTTACATCTTACGCGATTCGAAACTCGCTGTGCAAATTTTAATTAATTGGAGATACGAACACTAATAAATGTATACTAGCAGACTTAATTTACAGTTGCAAGCTATTCCGTACACATGAAGCCTATTTTACCCATTAGGTTTGAATTCAATAATGCGGTGACACTGCATAGTCCGTCCTCCACTGAATTTTTTTTTGAAGTGTTTCCAAAACGTATGGCATGGTAAAACATATCCCATGGTCAACAGATTGGAAACAACGTGAAATGGAAAACAAGATGGCGGATGCGTCAGCTTGGATTACAGGAGCCTTGGAGAGAGTATGAAGTCACAAATAGATTTACTGAAATTCTTGACCAATTTTAGGAGGAGAGAAAAACAGGTGACGGACTGCGTATTAGTGCCAATAACGTTAGTGTTTAGGCGCACAAAATTCACATGCAGGGGCGGATTTGGAGGCGGGGGACGACCGCCCCTTGAATGAAAATTTAACATTGAAAAGATACAAGGTAAAGGTCCAATGAGGTATCATTTTCAAAAATCAAGTCATTAATCGCCCCCCGAATGACCTCTAAATCCGCTCCTGTTCGCATGATACGTGAGCACATGTTTACCACGCAATTGGATATAACATCCACTGGCGTACGCAGGGGGTATTGATGAGGTGTTGTAACCCCCTCATTGCAATGAAATTTTGTATATTTAACAGAGTAAAATGTGAGTTGAACCTCCCATTGAGCTTATAACTCACCTCATGAACTTCCTGCGTACGCTTACGATAATACCATATTCATCGTGTAGCTAAAAATCATGTCTGCAGGCGAAAAAGATTTATTTAAGCACTCTGAGTCTCCAGAGCCGGAGAAAGCGGAGAAGGGGCTGCCCAGGGGGCCCATCGCGAAATTTTAATAATATGGCAAGCGTCATTTATCATTAAATAATTTTGAAAATGGGGGGCCGTAAATTTTGTCCCCCCGGGACCTTGCTCATTCCCAATTAAATTTTCATAGAGAGTTTTGAAGAACATATAATTGTATACTTTATATACTCTGTATATATCACAGAAAAGATAAACATATTAGTTATAACAGTAGTAACATAGTAAGGAAATTAAAAAAATAAGAAAAATATTAAATCCAAAAATTTTCTTTACTGAAATGGGCTCTTATATGAGAGCAGCGGAACTTGAGCCTCCCAAATCGTTGTTTAAAATTTTGATTTGTCCGATTTTGCTATGCATTTCATTTCAAATTTTTACAGCCACGTTTTAAAATAAGGTACTTATTAGATCATTGCTAATCAAACAAGCAGTACAAATTACTTTTATATTACTTCAGTATCTTGTACATTCACTAAAATGTTTGACAGCCTTTAGAAGAAGGTAATAATTTTTCTTAGGTCCTCCCCTAAAGGTACTCATGTGGGCACTACTGCTCACCATGTTTACATAGTAAATTTAACAGTTGTCGCCTTGCAAATGTATTTAAAAGCGATTATGCGACGTAGGATTAGAAGCATACGTCAAAGATATTCAGTGGCCGCGAAAATTTAAAAGATAATCTAATTTATAATTCAATAATAAACCGTTAATCTCTCTCTTCCCCTCACTGCAAACCGAGATTACCCCTTGGTGAGGATGGATTATGGTTGAGATGTGCTTGTTGGATGCCTGTGGTTAAGATCTTGTTGGCTGCTTGTGGTTAACATGTGTTTTTTGGATGCTTGTGGTTAAGATGTGCTTGTTGGATGCTTGTGGTTAAGATCTTGTTGGCTGCTTGTGGTTAACATGTGCTTGTTAGATGTTTGTGGTTAAGATGTGCTTGTTAGATGTTTGTGGTTAAGATGTGCTTGTTGGCTGCTTGTGGTCAAGATGAGCTTGTTAGATGCCTGCATGTTTACTGAAGGTGAATCAGAGTCTCACCTGCAAAGCTTATGGAGGTCCGGTTCCCTGAAAAGTTCAAAACACTCGTCACATATATTATCGAGCCTCTGGAACTCGGATCTATCGTGGATTCCCATACATCCCTGCGAAACGAAACTTCTTTTCTCCATGATCTGGTTGCCCTCGGTGACGTAGATGAACACGGGAAATGCGCAAATGCAAACGAACAATTTCACCATCGGGGCCATCTACAAAAAAAAAATTAGACCATTAAATTCAGGATATGGTATTTCCAAAAATGGAACGATTAAAGTGGTCTGATAACTCTTTTCATTAAATATAACTTCAGATGGGGCCTTAACCTGGGAAGTTTAAAAGAGCGATTACTCTCAGAAATGGAAGTGTGAAATCTCTCTCTCTCTCTCTCCATCCATTCATCCATCCGGAAATTGGCAATAATTAGAAACAGAAACAAAAAGTTCATTGAAAACTATAATTTGTTATGTAAGATAATTTGACGTAGCATTACGCAGATTAGATTTATAAGTAAAGACAACGTTATAGCCTTACCTTACTTATTCTTATAACGTTGTTTTTACTTATAAATCTATAATTTGTTTTTAAATACAACTATATTTTGAATTATATTCTTACAGGGACATCCAAACTCATAAGTGTTTGGGGCAGTGGCTACCAACCTGGGAGTTGCGACACTGGAGTGGGGGAGTCGCGTACAGGTTGCTGAGGGGTCGCCGCAATTATTTTTATAAGGAATTTCATACCAAATGTTTCCAACGCTTTTATATTTCAACATGGCTACACACATTGCAATATTCTATTAATGGTTGTTAACTTTATATCTACAATATAAACCTATAATTAATATAACATATAATACTAATACAATATATATATATAATTAAAATAATATGTATAATTAATATAATATACATAATACCTAATTAATTAATATAATTCTATATCTAATGTGTTTTCTTTACTCTGTTAAAAATGCTTTTATTATGCAAATGTGGCGGCGGCGGACAGAGGGGTCGCAGATCTTTTGGTTACTATAAAGGGGGTCGCGGATTACTTGGTTACTATAAAAATGGGTCGCGAATTACTAGGTAGCTATAAAAGGGGATCGCGGCTTGAAAAAGGATAGGAAATACTGGTTTAGGGATTCGATTGATAGAGGTTGTAACCCCCCATTACGATGAAATTCTGCATATATATGAATCAGTTCTTTATTCTCTAATTTGATTAATTATTAATTTGTATCTTTCTAAACAACTAATTTTTATTCCCTTAGTTAACTAATCTATTAATTTTCATTTATTGTTCGGTAGTAAACTAAATGTCTCCAATTTGGGTGAGTGCAGTTTGGAACGAGGAAGAAAAATGCCGCGTTGCTTTGGCACAACTCCTTTAAAGGTTGCCAACCGAGGTAAAGCTTCTAGAAAAGAGAGCTGGCATATATTCGCCATTTTCTTACCATCGTGTCACGTGATCCTATTCACTGCTTTGTTAAAGTTGAGTGATTTACAAGTGTGTTATTTTTAATAAAATAGGGTGAAATGGACGAGTGTTCCACTGGGAATTGTTCTAATCATTCGAGGAATAAACATAGAATGTTTGCAGCGTAAAGTTTGTTTTGATTATTTGCATTATAATTTTACATTAATCGGAAACTAAGCTAGGGTTGCAAATTGTATTTATTGGCGACATCTTAAAAGTTGCGCCAATGTTTACATTCGTCGGATAATCGCGGATTGTTGATTATTTTTATGCCAAAATAGCGATCATTGCGCCAATGCGTAAAACCTTTATCGCCAAGGTAAATGAAACCGGAAATATGAAGGAAAATGGTGGCTTATGCGTCGGCCTATAATTCTAGGGGCTCTAGTCTAAAGCATCAAAGGTGTGTGCACCTCATAAATTTCCCATTTTCGGATTTGCCATGGAACGTAGGGTGCAGAAGGTGCTCATACGTATGCAGTAAATGAAAGAACTTACAAAACACGCCAACTGCCTGATTCATCGCCATTTAATGTAGAAGCAAGTGCGTTCGCTGCGATTAGTTTTGAAGATATGATTAGAGATTTTGTATATGGAGAAAACTTTTCAAACATAAAGTAAAAGCGTATAAAAATAAATGAACGTTTCTTTTTATCACTTTTTAAGAAATTATTTTGCGGTTTATTTTTTGTATTTTGAGTTAAGTATATTTAGGGGCGCCAAAATCAAAAAAGTGCTAAGGGCCCCTGGAAGCTTTAATCCGTCCCAGTGAACTGGTGTGCGCACTGAAGGAGGCACATCTTATCATACAATTCACCTAGGTTCTCCTTCTTAAAGTAAATAAGAGAATACCAAAGGTTCCCTAAAGTTATACTTTTAGATAATCACTAATCCTGTGTCAAGTGATTGTAATAATAATAATAAATTTTTATTCAACCCGATATACAATATTTCGTGATACATAGCTTGAGCAGTATAAAAATTATAGAAATGTAAGAGAAGATCTATATTAAATTATTTTAAGTTTTGAGGTTAGAAATGGAAGAGAATATAAAGCCGAAGCTTGTTCCGAGATTCTCCTCCATTCGGGCATAGCCGGATTAAAGGGGGGATAAAGGGGGCCCAGGAGAGCCCAGGACCCAAAAACAACGGAAAAAAAATTAAATTCACATGAGTAAAAAATTTTGAAAAACTAAATTGAAAAAATAATTTGAAAATAAAGCCAATGAAAAAGTTAACTTTGAAAAACACGAAGCAAAAGCTAAAATATTGAGTGAAAACTCTCTTGGAAGTTCTGTTAAATCACATTAAAAGAAAAAAAAAATCCCGATGTTTATAACACTAACGAATATTTGTTCTTCAAGGACGAAACAAAATTAAAGTATAAACAATGCGATTATTGATTCATTATTAATTAAACAATTAATTATTGGTCAGTTACGCAGCAAACTTAATGAACATCTGTTAACTTATAAAATTTTTAGTCTCCGTCTCAGTTCTCAGTTAATTGTCATTTTATATCTAATACTTTTTGACAAAATCTGTTTAAATGTTTAGATTTTTACAATGATGATTTAAATGAATCTTTACGTAGTGAAATTTTGTAAGTTTATCAAAAGTGTCAAGTACTCGGTGCACGAAACGCAATCAGAAAAAAGACATTACTTCCCAAGACATTGCATAATATGTGTGTGGTAATGATTTGATTGATGTTTTCCCAAGCATATGTACTGCCCTAAAACTATATTTGGTAATACTAATAACCAACTGTCAAGCAGAGCATTCTTTTTCAAAAAGTGGCTTTAATAAAAAATAAATTGCGATCGACAATGCTGCAACGAAGTCGTAATGGTCTTGCCACTAGAGCATGATGTTGCTAAGAAATTATTGTTTGACGATGTCGATCGATGTTTTGCGAACCTTAAAGTAAGGGAACAGAAATTTTAAAGACTGTAAAATTTAAACTCATGAGTAAGTGTGAACTTTTGCTTTTAAGTATTCATTTCTAATTTTTATTGCGCTGCATTATATACTTGAACATAGCTGTTGTATACGCTGTAGAGAATGCAGATTTCAGCGAGATATGTAAGTATCAAACCTCAATAGCTTTCACTTAAAAACATCGAAATAGTCATAAAAGCAAGTTGAAATGTTGTATATGTGTATATTTCACTGATATGTTTCAAGTGGGCAACCAAGTTTTTTTTTTTTTTTCGGTTCGTAATGTAATATAAACTTGTGGTTCTTAGATATTAAAAATTGACAATTCAATGCTTTACTTCATGTCTGCATAGAAATAAGATCAAGAATAATTTTAAAAGTCGGCACTGGAAATGAGAGCCCCCAAAATTATATGCAAGAGGATGCAAGTGCATCCCCTCGGGGCGCCCATAACTGGATGCAGGATGTTGTCATACACTTTTATAAAAAGTGTAAATAGGGGCCCCAAAATTTCCAGTGGCTCAGAGCTCCCGAAAACCTTAGTCTTTGTCTTCTTCAGACTCCTTTTCACAAAATCTAACTTCAATATTTCGACTGTCTCCTTGAAATCAAAGATGCTAATATTAATCATCATCTACTAAAATGGGACTTTGGAAGGCAATGAACCGACGTTCTAAATATTTATTTTTGTACCCAACCCCTCGTAGAATAACCTTACCATCATGGCTCATAACTATGGCAATAATTTTATCGCGGCGCAAATTTCCGCAACGTTTTCCGCGAATTTTAGATTTTATTATTATTGCCCAATTTCTATTATGATTTCTTGATTAATATTTATATTTAAAGAATTTTAATACTGCCATCATCAAAAGCATTTTGGATGAAATTAAGAAGAAAAATGCATTTAAACTACGTACGTACAAAATATTCGGCTTTGCACTACAGTAAACTTGAGGGTTACAAGGTTAAAGTTAAAAGGTTGGACTAAAGAAAGTTCATTTGAGAGAAAGAGTAGTAGTAGTATAATAATGAAAGGGCAGCAGTATAATAATGAAGGGGAAATAGCATAAAAATGAAAGAGAAGTAGTATAATAATGAAAGGAAAAAGACACAGTAAACAATTTATGTGGAGATATTGTTCTGTCCGCAAATTGAGAAAACCCCCTTTTTCAAACTTATGTATAATTTTACTTTCGTTTTTTGTCAATAGATGGCGATTCGGTCTAATTTTGCATTACTTCCTTTTCGTGCAGACAGGTGGTAATATAATTTTGCATATATAACTCTATCTTTAACAAAAAAATATCATGCATATTTTTATTATTTAATGTTGGTAATGGCTTATTGCATGAAATTTAACAATTACAGTTTATCATATGTGTTTATGTATGCTAACAAAAGAAAATTTCTCTGATCTACTAGGTAAGTATTACCTAGTAATACTTACTAGGTAATACTTATCTAGTTGCTCTTGGAACGCATCACCTGTAGCTAGGGTAATCCTACTATATAGTGCTTATTTAGTAACGTAATGGTTTGTTTGTTTTTTTACTGTGTGGAAACTAAGATATTTTTTAATGTTAGTACAACAAACGTTCCTCCATTTTTTCTAAAAAAACTGCGAAATTCAAAAATTTTCCCAGCGACCGCTTCTCAAATTTTACATTTTTCCCCACTGTAAAATTCTGCCCTACATATGACCTTTGGATAGGGCAATATTATCCCACTATGTAACTCTTATGCACATAGGCGTAACTTGGGGAGGTTAAATATAGCGTAAATTGGGGGCCAAAAAAATCGTTTGGGGAAAAAATACGATTTTGCCTCGTTTCTAAAAAAAAACTGGGGGGAAGCTGCCCCCCTTTGCCTCCACCAGATTATGTCTATGCTTGTGTAGTAACGTAATAGTTATTTATATCACTGTTTCGATTTTTTTTAAGTGTTACACTTCTTCCGTGAATATTTTTTTTTCACGGAATTCGAGATTTTTCCGCAATCGTACCTGGAATTTTGAATTTTTTTCCGCAAAAAAAGTTACTGCCCTACTCAAAACAAATCACCTCATTTAGAAAATATATCAGAGATCACCCGACTCGCGAATAAGTAGTCACGGCCATGCGAGTCAAGACCTTTTAGAAGATTGAAATATACTTAGACCCTACAATGGCAGACACGGTTCTGCCACGGACATAGGCCTAGATTTATAGGGGGCCCGTGGGGCCGCAACCCCCCCCCCCCTCAGTAATTTAAGATAAATTGAAATTTTACGTGTAAATATTGTAATACATATATGTCTACAATACGTTGTTGCCCATTCCCCACACAATATTTTTGAAAACTGTGCGATTTTTTATATACTCAGCATATGCATAGGCACAGAGTTTTCAAAATTATTGAGGGGCTAAGCATATATTACGTACTTTTATACATTACAATATATGTAAAATTGAAATTTATTGGGGGCCCCGCGCCCCGCGGACACACAAAGCTCTACGCCTATGTTCGTGAGCACGAAATCGATACCTCGATTAGCGAGTGCATATTTACGGCGCTGATATCTCTCCTATTTTAGATAAAATAGTGCTAAAGTATTGTGTATTGAACATTTGCTGCTGAATTTGCTGAATTTTTTCACCTGCTAAAAAAAAAAGAAGAGATTGTAAGGGAGTTCCCCCCCACCTCCACGAGTATCACACTTATGACAGAGTAAAACCTGAACTGAACCAGGACCCCAAAACTCGTGTGACGTCACACCGTTTTACCTGTGGCCCACGAGAAAGCCGCGTTCTCGTTAGCGGCGGTTTTACCCGATCTCTATTTCGCCCCTTGGTCTCCAATCTCTATTGTGGTTTTGAACTCTATAGGCAAAATCGGTAGGGCGTAGAACCCTTCAATTTAATTTTTCAAAAAAATTTTAAAGATACTGATACTAAATATCGACATATAACGAAGAAAATCGATAGAGAATATGTTCACGGAATGGCTTACCTATAAAACAAGGTTTCCTTAGATGAAATGGTTGAAATTTGAGATAATTCGTATATTTTCTAAAACATTGGGAACACATTCACAAATTTATAAGGCAAGGAAATTCCCCCAGTTTCTGCTATGAATGCGCCAACTCGAAAACCCCATTTCGGATTGGCCAGGAAAACTACGACCCGATGACGTCATACTTTCCAAAGGCGTGGTTTCTTATTCTAACTTCTGATTATCTGAGCTCCATGTTATTTCTCCAAATGAAGAGAAAAATAATTATTAATTCATACGTTCAGCGTTTTGAAGAGTTGTGAATTCATTAAATGAGAGGTGTGGGAAGGGGATGGCTCTGATTTCAAGTAAAGGCATTGGAAAAACATTTTACATTAAAAAGCCAGGGTTTCGACCTTTGACTTATTAATTGAAGTCTTATTAGCTACATTCTTACTAACTGTACTTCGCAGAAAAATTGCACATAAATATAAAAA
>QLNU02013614.1:8412627-8439063 GCA_006491805.2 Dysdera silvatica
CTGTTCCAACCAGATAACAGGTTCCAATCACCGGTGACTGGAACGTAAGCGTTGCTTCACAGGATATGGAAATTGAGGAACTTAACGATAGCACATTTCAACGCTCAATCTGTAACAATACGTTGCGTCAACTCCATAAAAATAATAAATCCTTTGGAAAAAAATACACACATATGAAGTACAAAAATAATGAGAAAAAGTAAGGCTTTAAAATATTGAATTTTAGATATTTGAAACATTACACGATATTAAAAATCAAAGAAAGTTTAAAAAACTAATTCAAAGTAATGAAATACAGCAAAAAATATTGACACTGCTGTAAATTAATTGGTAAAACATACTGGAAGGTTACAATGTGGAACTAATTAAATAGGATAATGATAAACAAAATGTGTATTCTCAGCTGATGTAGTTATACACATGTATGTATTCAGAATTTTTCATGTGTAAAGCTCAGTAATGTAAAAATATTAATACTTGTACTAATTAATATACATGGATAAAAAATCTATTCCATTAATGAAATAAATAAACAAATTAACAAATAATGCTGCATCGGTCTCCGCTTGTTCGAACTTACTTCAGTTGTAGAACTTTGTTCAGAAGGTCCGTTGATGTCGGTCTCAATCTGAGGTATGATAGAACTTGATGATGGGAGCACCACACATGCCTGGGAGTGGGAAGACGTGGATGATGAATGTGTGGATAAATCTATGCTTGGATGCTTCCTTGTAATATGTTTTTTTAAGTTCGTTATGGAAGATTTGTAACTCAATTTTTGTGCACACAAATCGCACGCAGCACTTTTTTCCTCCTTGTCATTTATTGTAAAAAAGGGACCACAAGTAACTGGAAGCTTTTCGATTAATTATGCTTAAAAATTGCAACTAAATGCGACTTCTCGTAATATCAGACGTGACACAGGGAATCAGCGCCTGAGCCCTGACGTCAACTTGACTGACTATGCCGGATGTTATGGTAACAACCCGTTATCTCAACGCGTTTCCTGTGTGAAGAAAGTGAGGAATATGTTCCTAGAACGGTGATTTTTAAACGTTACTTCAAGTAACTCCTGTTCCTAGTCACCGGTGACTGAAATAACAGCTGTTTCAGAGGAGCATACTGTTCCTGGAACAGTGATCACTCGATAACAGGTGATTTTTAACAGTTACCTTAAAGAACTCCCATCTCTAGTTGTAAATGGTTTTAGTATTTGTATTAATGAATTTTTTGGTCTTGAAATTTGTTTTGATGACGTAAATTTTAATATGTTGCTCACTGTGATTAGCGACTGGAAATTGATTACGATTTGACTTGGAAAACCTGTAAAAGTCGTTGAAGTTTAAACAAAATTTGGGTAGACATTGTACCTAGGGTTCCGCCCAACACACTTTGAGAAGCCTTTGTATAGTATAGTGGTTCGGAACCCTTTTCAAGCTGTGACCCACTTTTATAGTAGCCAAGTAATAAGCGACCCCCTTTTATAGTAACCAAAAGATCGGCGACCCCCTTTGTCCGCCACCACCACATTTACATAATAAGAACTCTTTTAATAGAGTAAAGAAAACACATTAAATATAAAATTATACTGTATTAATTATATATATTACATTATGTATATTTTATTAATTATATATGTATATTGCATTAATTATATATATTTATGTATATTATAGATATAAAGTTAACAACCATTAGTAGAATATTGCAATGTGTGTAGCCATGTTGAAATATAAAAGCGTTGGAAACATTTGGTATGAAATTTCTTATAAAAATAATTGCAACTAAAAATAGTTGTGGCAACCCCTTTGGGGTCACGACCTCCAGGTTCGGAACTACTGTCTTAAGCAAAAAGAAAATGAAATCTTAAATTTTACACCTAAAAAATTGATGAAACTAAAAACTAATTATAAACATATTATTAATCGAAAACTTGCGAACATTTTTGAAGCTGTTTCCTCTGGAAGAGCAGAGTATAATACGTCACTTGATCTTAATGGGAACGGCGGAAGCTATCGAAAATCTTTCAGAAAATTTATAATTTAAAATTAAAATTTTTCTACTTATTTTCTCCCGATTACGATTTAGTATGTCACTATCCTTCATCTATAATCATTCGCGCAACTAGTCTCAAGATTTGGGAGGCTAAGTCATACCCCAAAATTTCGCACAGGACATTCATTTGTAATTTCCGGATTTCTGGGGGGGGGGATAAATTTTTCCTAAAGGGGATTAGCCCCTCCCTAGCTCCCCCTAGTTACACCAATGTTTACAGCCAAGTATATTACAACATCCAACATCGATAACAATGACATCGATGTGAATGAACATCCAAACTAAATTGATTGCGAGCTCGCCAAATTAGACTTGCGATCGAATTATATGTTAAGGAAGGACAAAGCCATTTGGTATGGGCCAATAATACTAACCAGAATTTTATTTTAACCTTCACTAACAAGGATGTATTATCCCTTGCTAATTATCGCTTCCTATGGCTAGCTTAATTATCGCATTTAAATCGCCAAGGAGCAGGCAATTAAATTTCAGTTCTGTTTGTAGCCTGTTTCGAACTTCCGGTCGCCATTAAGTTGCTCATAAACAACATCTAGAAACAAATGTGTCACTCCAACATGTAACTCTAATACCGTAACTCCTTCTTAACGGACACCCCTCAGATACGGCCATTTAATTCTTTCGGTCGGATAAAATCGCCCAGCTAAAAAAAAAATTACTGATAGCAGTAAAATCCTTCTCTTTATGGATATTTTACTGTCCGATGGATCAGTGTCCTCTAATCCGGAGTTATATGTATATAAATAACATATACTGAGCAGTAATATGTTAAACGACATTATATACAAAACAATAGTAACATAAATTGTCACATCGACGATGATTTCGTTGTTGACACATCGATGATGATCTCGAAGAGGCTGGAACCTAAAGCCAATGGCGTAGCGATGCCAATGCTGATGCAATCAATCACGGTGCATTGGGATACGTATCTTTGAGGGGCGGGGCTATGGAGTTGAGGTTCCTTAGATAGCATAATTATGGGATCGTGGTATGGGGTGGGGCCCTCTACTATCGATTACATTGAGGCCCAAATTCTAAAACCACACCACTTCCCGAAGCCGCTCCGCCATTGAAGTGTTAAATAGTAATTATTAAAACCGATTGTTAAATAGTAATTGTTAAAATTGATTGTTAAATAGTAGTTTTTAAAATCGATTGTTAAATAGTAATTGTTAAAATTGATTGTCAACTAGTAATTGTTAAAATCGATTGTTGAATAGTAATTGTTAAAATCGATTGTTGAATAGTAATTGTTAAAATCGATTGCTAACTAGTAATTGTTAAAATAGATTGCTAACTAGTAATTGTTAAAATCGATTGTTGAATAGTAATTGTTAAAATCGATTGTTGAATAGTAATTGTTAAAATCGATTGTTAAATAGTAATTATTAAAATCGATTGTTAAATAGTAATTGTTACTTAATCTTTCTGGGGATAGTCTTGTTATTCCGATGCGATGACGCCATCATATCAAAAATTGCTTTTGAGGGTAGTCATGTTACGTATTTGGACGATTAAATGATTAAATTTAATTTCGTTTTTCTCAAAACCAATTATTGAGAAATTTTGCATTACGTAAAACGTTCCTTGCGACGCAATTTTCAGCGAATAATTTCAAATTTTGTTGTGTCAATAATAATGAATAAAAGTTGTTTGTGCAATTTTACTGAGAAATTATATCTTGCATGTTTTTGGAGATGTTTATTATAATCGAATGAGTAAAAATGCCAATTTACGAAGAGTAAGTAATTTTTTATTTTTTTAAACAGCAACTCTTGAAAACAGAGCATAATTTTTCAGTAACTTTATAAGTATGGTTTCAATGATTATTTAGAAAAAAAATATATAACTTTTTGTTTGAAAGATACACCACGGGAAACATTTCAAATAGGGCATTTAAAAATGAAGTAAATAACATGCACTGAAAAACCTATTGAGTTATAATGGCTGAAACTTTTCAGAAAGTTTTCTTTTATAGCCATTAATGCCATATGTAATTTTCAAAAAAATTGGTAAAGAATATCAGAAAATCCATTTTTCCCTTAAATCATTTAAAATATTATGGTATTTTTAAAATTGAAATAATTTCGTGAAAATGTTTGGGGTTACCAGTGACTTCAGTTATAACTTTGATGTCAGAGTTAATTGAATTTAGTACAATAAGCGATGTTCACACAGTAACAGTGGCGTAACTAGGGCCAGGGGTTAATTTAGCCCACCTAAAAAAATTTATAAGTGAAAAAAATAACTCTAAAAATGTTTCGTTGACATTTTAAAGCGCGGCTAGGACAATGTTATGCACCAGTCAGTTGTGTAAAAGTAAAATTTTCTGTGATCGAAACACGGATATCAGGTTTTAAATTTTAGCGGGTTTCAATAGATATTGAACCCGCTATTGCTTTTGGCTTTCCTGTCTGCCTGTCTATACGCAATGAAAAGGACAAGGCAAAGGTCTTCCGTAAATGCAATAATGATGGCTATTGTTAACGTTACAAATCTACCGAGTTACTTGAGAATTAGAGAGTTGCGGATTAGAGAGTTGCGAATTAGAGAGTTACGGATTAGAGAGTGGAAGATGAGAGAGTGGAGGATCAGAGAGTGGTGGACTAGAGAGTTGCGAATTAATGTTAATTGAAACCCGCTAAATTTAAATATCGACCTTAGGCGATTTTCTTTCACTTGCTTGTTTGTTTTTGTTTTTTTTTTGTCTTGTTTTAGTATTAATGAAGATTCCGTCATTTCGTAGAAGAAAGAACTGTACATCAAGATAAGAAAAGGTAATGTGAAATTAATAAATTTAACTGTGATAATTTCCGTTTTCTTCTTAAGTGAGAGAGAGGTGTTACCATATATGCAATTGAAATTTGAGAAAATATCTCAACTGGTAATTTGGGCGCCTTTCTTTCAATTCAAACAACATTATTGATTTAGTTAAATGAAAAATTGATATTATATTCATTAATAAATAATCATGACTTCATGTTCCACTGATAAATATTTCAATAGAAAGGTTTGACTGAGATTTCCGTACTGTACATAGCTTCAGAATTACTCCACATAAAATCTAGCGTTATCTGGAAGCACTTGAAATAATTGCAAATTAAACGAAGTGATTCCAACAACTTGAAGATCCAATTTATTACCTACTTTGAAAACACATCGGATGTAAAAAAAAACCAAAAACAATTTATGTTTATTTGTCTGTCATCTTTTTTCCCCCCGTGTTTCAAAATTTACAAAATTATACTGATGAAGCTTGCAATTTTGGTTGCAAAATGTCTCAAAACTGTACACGTTAAATAAATTTGCTAGAATTTTATACATCGAAATCCTCCATCCGAGAAGCATGGAGTTCTCCACAAAACGATGAAACGTTCCCATTTGTGTAAACAAATGACTTTTTTTCCATTGCCAAACGGATCAGAATTCTTTTGATCGATTGATTACAAGATCTGGGGATTAAGGACGTTAGTAACGCAGGAAGAAAGTTTCATCTTTTTACTAAAACTATTCAGAAAGGAAGATGCTGAAGCCAAAGTGGTGTCATAAATTTCCCTGCTGGAGGGAATATCCAAAATCACAAAAACAGAGAATGGTGATACAATATTAACGGTATTTCAATAACCTTTTGACAGTGAAATTTATGCAGATATCATGGGACACAAGCACACGCAATACACGCACAGAGTGGCGAATTTTCGGGTAGGTAAAGAAAGCATATGTGAATAGGGGCGGTAGGTTTGGAAGGAGGGGGGGAATTACGACGCAACAAAAGCGTGTTGAAAAAGAACGGTTACCCGACTAAATTTATCGCTCGTAACTAATGTGGTGTTAGTGGTGGAAACAGGAATGTAGAGGATGAGACTAGGAAGACATCAGTGGTTTTGCCATATGTGGCGGGTGTCTCAGAAAAGCTGTCTCGAATTCTCAGTTGTGTGAATGTTAAGACCTACTACAAACCTGTCTACACCCTGCGTGATCTATTACTTAAAGTTAAGGATCGCGTCCCTGAGGAGGAAAAATCTGGTGCTATTTACCAAATACCGTGTGGAGACTGTGACAAGGTGTATGTTGGACAGACGGGAAGATCGATACGTCTACGAGGGAAGGAGCATATGCGTGCGGTAGCTAGGGGAGACGATTCAAGCCAGTTGGCTGAACATGTCTTCAGGGAGGGTCACGAACCAGATTGGCATTCGATGAAAATATTACATCAGAATGTGACGAATCTGGGGAGTAGACTTTTTCTGGAATCATGGGAAACCTACGGTTTGAGGAGTCGTGCAATAAACATCGCAAAACCTCTACCAGAACCTTACAGGATTTTTGCAAAACCTCGAGTTGGGGGTGTTCATCTGACATCGTCGGGTGCGGGGGCTTTCCCGGCGAGGGTTTCCCCGATTGGGGTTTCCCCAGCTGGAAATGCTCCGCACCAAATGGCGTCAGATGGGGATTCCCAACATGCGGGTATATAAGCTTAGGACTTTCACGAACTCTTCATTCTGCCTTCACTTGACAAAGGGAGCAGTTGGCTCCCGAAACGTCGTGTTTTTAAACCTTACGCCAGTGTCGAAATAACTGTTTGTTATGGAATCTCCTGGTGAAACTCTGTATTGTTTCGTTAGGTGTTATTTGTTACGACGGTAATGAATAAGTCTTACACTGGCGTCCAAAGTCTCCAAACCTTTGAGAAATGCGATTCAGACGTTTTCCCACGAATCTACAAGTTACTCGCCTTTCAAACTAGTTTTCAGTAAGCGTTGCTTCAGCAGAACATGATTTTTTATCCTTAAGCGTCGAAAAAACTTGGCTTCGAACGCGGATGACAGAAGAGACTTTTAATACACACCCACAGAGACATTCATATTGATGTAAATAAAGTGATTGACAAATTTTCAAAGAAACCAAGATGGCTCGACTTTGCACTATAAACTTCAAGTTTTTTAAAAAGCTGCTTGTAATAAAAAAAGTAAAATAATTACAATGTTTTTGTAGTTTAAATTTAAACTTGTTCTATTAATTACATTGTAAATTATCGTTTTTGGTTATTGTATATGTCTCCTTTACTAAGTTATCCTTCTGTCATACTTGACTACAATCTGCCCTAAACCACAGAGTTCAATTAATAAAGTTAATAAAGTTCTTTAGCCTCTTCAAATGATCATCATCGATGTATCAACAACGAAATCATCGTCGATGTGACAATTTATGTAACTACTATTGTTTGTGTATATAATGTTGTTTAAATATATTACTGCTCAGTATATGTTATTTATATACATAAAACCTCCGATTAGAGGACACTCATCCATCGGACAGTAAAATATCCATAAATGAGAGGGATTTTACTTACTGCACAATTTTTTTTTTAGCCGGGCGATTTTATGCGACAGTAGAAATGAAATGGCCGTATCTGAGGGGTGTCCGTTAAGAAGGAGTTACGGTATTAGAGTTACACGTTGGAGTGACACATTTGTTTCTAGATGTTGTTTATGAGCAACTTAATGGCGACCGGAAGTTCGAAACAGGCTACAAACAGAACTGAAATTTAATTGCCTGCTCCTTGGCGATTTAAATGCGATAATTAAGCTAGCCATAGGAAGCGATAATTAGCAAGGGATAATACATCCTTGTTAGTGAAGGTTAAAATAAAATTCTGGTTAGTATTATTGGCCCATACCAAATGGCTTTGTCCTTCCTTAACATATAATTCGATCGCAAGTCTAATTTGGCGAGCTCGCAATCAATTTAGTTTGGATGTTCATTCACATCGATGTCATTGTTATCGATGTTGGATGTTGTAATATACTTGGCTGTAAACATTGGTGTAACTAGGGGGAGCTAGGGAGGGGCTAATCCCCTTTAGGAAAAATTTATCCCCCCCCCCAGAAATCCGGAAATTACAAATGAATGTCCTGTGCGAAATTTTGGGGTATGACTTAGCCTCCCAAATCTTGAGACTAGTTGCGCGAATGATTATAGATGAAGGATAGTGACATACTAAATCGTAATCGGGAGAAAATAAGTAGAAAAATTTAAATTTTAAATTATAAAATTTCTGAAAGATTTTCGATTAATAATATGTTTATAATTAGTTTTTAGTTTCATCAATTTTTTAGGTGTAAAATTTAAGATTTCATTTTCTTTTTGCTTAAGACAGTAGTTCCGAACCTGGAGGTTGTGACCCCAAAGGGGTTGCCACAACTATTTTTAGTTGCAATTATTTTTTATAAAGAATTTCATACCAAATGGTCCCAATGCTTTTATATTTTAACGGGGCTACTCACATTGCAATCTTCTACTAATGGTCGCTAACTTTATATCTATAATATAGATAAATAAATAATTAATATAACATATATAATTGACATAATATATATAATTAACAAAATATAATTTTATATTTGTTTTCTTCACTCTGTTAAAAATGCTTTTATTATGTAAATGTGGTTGCCGCGGCGGACAGATGGGGGTTGCAGATCTGTTGGTTACTATAAAAGGGGTCGCTAATTACTTGGCTACTACAAAAGTGGGTCGCGGCTTGAAAAATTTGGGAAACACTAATTTAAGAGATAACTGGATAATTGAGATTTAGATCAATAAATAATCGAATCCATATAATAATAACATAGTAAAATTATTGAAAATGACCAATCAAGATTATGTGAATTTCGTATCCAAATTTACAAGTACCTTGCACACAGTGCCGTATTTCCCAATAGGCTATACTAGGCTATAGACTAGGGCGGCAAAATTTTGTGTATTGAGTCTGATACAACAAAATCAATACCATATGATATAATCAGATGTTTTGCCGAGAAGAAAGCTAGACGTCATGCTTTCCATTTAAATACCAGTGTTCGATAGGCTTTTATTTTTTGCTAAAATTAAAATTTATTTCAATAAAATTGAATTTGATTTATTATATACCAAAAAGAAATAATACTTCAATATAAGTTAATATTGTTTAATGTTTATGTTTCAATTTATGAGTTTGTTTTTCAACATATTTATTGTCAATACAAAAGTTATTGGCGTATATTGAATGTAACAATTTTTATGTTCCTACCACTGATTGGGAGGTGGCGGCAAAATGGTAAATCCGCCCATTCTTGCACATAATGTACCTGACTAACAATTGTGGAAAATAATAAAGTGCGGATAATAGTTGTGGAGATAACTCCAGAATTCAGGGTAATGAAATTAACAAAATCACCAAGTAATACGATTTGCAAATCGAAGTTGAAGATCATTAGAAGAAAAGCGACATTGTAATCCCTCCTAGTAATAGGAGGCTTGGGTGCAGTCCCACCAACCCTTGAAAATCGTCTGAATCCAATAGGAATTGGCAAAATTCTAATACACTAGCTCCAAAAGGTCGCTTTGCTTCGAACTGTCCACACCCCAAAAAAATACCTTTGATATCTCAGGCCTCTGGGAAGGGCCGATATTAAAGAACATATTCAGTCGTCAAATTCAAGATGGACTGTGAAAACGTATCCTAATAATATTTCATTCAATATGTGATATGTTGTATAGTTCTGTATTGTGAATAGTAGTTGATTGGTTGGCTTTCTATGGCGCAAGGATATCAAAGGTCATTCTGCGCCGCAGAAGGTGAGAATTGTGAATAGCACTTGTACCAGTATAATTAATATACATTGAATTATTCTACTTAATATAGAAATATTTTGATTGTAATAGATTTGTTAAAAATGAAAGAGTACGAAGATTATTCGTCGTGAGGCTCATTATGGAGTGTCCTTCATTTTAACAACTTATAGAAATGGATGTAAAAAGTGCAGTGCTTTGGACTTATGTATTCATACGTTTCTTCCCTGATCTAAAGTATGTTTTCCCAGAGGACTTTTTCTCAGAAAAAGAGCAGAAAATTTGTGGGCTTTCGTCGATTGTCATTTGCTTTGCTTTTGCAGCTTAGCTCCTTGTATCCTATGTCTCTCAAGCATACACAGTATACAGCATATATGCAATTAGTGAGCTTATATAAATTACATACAGCTGGTAAAACACCATTTAAACTACCTGTATGCTAGCATAACAAATACTTTCGAAAACAAGTACAAATAATGGCACATACCTCTTTTTTCGTCAAAAATACGTACGTCAAAATTGGCCAAAGGCGTATGCAGAAAGTTAATATGGGGTGTTACAAGTTTATAAAGGGGTTGCAACGAAACAATACAGAGTTTCACCAGGAGAATCCATAACAAACAGTTATTTGGACACTGGCTTATGGTTTGAAAACACGACGTTTCGGGAGCCAACTGCTCCCTTTGTCAAGTGAAGGCAGAATAAAGAGTTCGTGAAAGTACTAAGCTTATATACCCGTATGTTGGGAATCCCCATGTGACGTCATCTGGTGCGGAGCAGTTCCAGCTGGGGAAACCGGGTTTTTCGGGAAGCTGGGGTTTTGCGATGTTTATTGCACGACTCCTCAAACCGTAGGTTTCCCACGATTCCAGAAAAAGTGTACTCCCCAGATTCGTCACATTCTGATGTAATACTTTCATAGAATGTCAATCTGGTTCGTGACCCTCTCTGAAGACATGTTCAGCCAACTGGCTTGAATCGTCTCCCCTAGCTACCGCACACATATGCTCCTTTCCTCGTAGACGTATCGATCTTCCCGTCTGTCCAACATACACCTTGTCACGGTCTCCACACGGTAGTTGGTAAATAGCACCAGATTTTTCCTCCTCAGGGACGGGAGCCTTAACTTTAAGTAATAGATCATGTGGGGTCTAGACAGGTTTATAAGAGGTCTTAACAGTAGGGGGTTGCAAAGTTACAATTCCATATATTCAGATCCCCCCCTGCGTACGCCAATGGAATTGACACTTTATATTTAAAATAATTATATACAAACGACCCCATTTGGGATAGTCATTGAGGAAAGTGACCTCAAAATAGGGAATGTGACCTTAAAATTATATACATTATAATTCTATATATTATTAGTTATATATATATATAATTACATATATTATTATTTATATGTATAATTAGATGTATAATTACATATATTATTATTTATATATATAATTAGATGTGTAAAATAAGATATATTATTAGGTACATATATATCGGACCCTTGCGACGAAAGTGATACAACTCAAAATTCGGGGAAAATGACTGAATGTTACAAACAGATGTAGAAAACAGTGCTGCATCCTGAAGTGCAAAGCATTAGGCCATAAGTTATTCGGATTTCCACAAGTTGGCACATGTCATTAGATGAACGCAACATCCCTCAATTCAGCCAGAAACAGTTTTCTTCGTTTTCTAAAAATTTGAAATTTGTGAGTTGTAGTAGTTTCATTGCAAGGGTGTGATGTAATAATAATAATAATTATATATATATATATGCACATTTTGTTTAGTTTCGAAAACCTGAGCATCCAATTTTCCATTTTTCCTACCCACTAATATATTTTTTTCCCCGCCAACATCCATGCGAAACTGCGTTTTCGATAACAAAGCGTAAAACCTGAAGATAAGAATTTTCATTATTTTCTGGATTTCAGACCAAAATTTGCATAATGGTGCATTTTATAAGCCAATTATTTGATTACGTCCTTTTGGGGGCTCGGTGAGGGGTTTCAATTTCCTTACGTTTTAAAGACGTTGGCGGAAATGGAACTTCTAACCATTATAAGAAAATGTAGAAGGCATACTGTATATGCATTACTCTCACGGTTATTGATCTTTGTTTTGTACAGTAATAGCTTTGAATAACGGACATCTCTAGTGTCTGTCCGCTATTCGAAGATGTCCGGTTTTCGGGAGGGTTAGGGGATGCGAAACTTTCAGAGTGTCCGTGAAATTAGCTGTGGCCATTAAAAGGGTTTTCTTCATTTTGTGGTTAACCCCTTTACGAAATTTAAGCGAAGTTTGAAAAGAGTAATCAAAGTCTTTTTATTCATAGATATTATGGCTTGGCATAATGCCAATAAAAAAAATTAAACATCTAATTAAATTGAAAATAAATTAATGTTAAAAACGTTATTCTGTTTTTGACGTGAAAACGTCAAAAACAGAGTAAAGTCACTGCATTAGTGGATGACATCTAAGAAATTTTGATGTTACGTTTGCATGTATATCCAAAACCATTGAATAACTCCGAAATTGCAAGTCCGACTGGAATGAATTTGCTATCATTGTAACCGATAGATAGTTGCGTTTCCACCAAGAGATGAACACCGTTGCGCACAAGTAGTACGTGAAGGTCGGGGCTCGACGCAAAACGGATATTTTGGGCTTCCACGGAAATTTCCAATCCGTATAGCTCATGACTCTAAGCAGTTATGCGCTGGTTTTATTATAGCAGTTTTAGTAGTATATAGTAGTTGTAATAGTGTATAATAGTTTTAGTAGTATAATAGTTTTAGCAGCATAATAATTTTAGCAGTATACAGTAGTTTTAGTAGTATAATAGTTTTAGCAGTGTATAGTAGTTTTAGTAGTATAATAGTTTTATAACAAACAGTTATTTCGACACTGGCGTAAGGTTTAAAAACACGACGTTTCGGGAGCCAACTGCTCCCTTTGTCAAGTGAAGGCATAAATTCTGTCTTCACTTAACAAAGGGAGCACTAGGCTTCCGAAATGTCGTGTTTTTAAACCTTACGCCAGTTTCAAAATAACTGTTTGTTATGGAATCTCCTGATGAAACTCTGTATTGTTTCGTTATAATAGTTTTAGTAGTGCAATAGTTGTAGTAGTATAATAGTTTTAGTAGTATATAGTAGTTGTAATAGTATATAGTAGTTGTAATAGTATATAGTAGTTGTAATAGCACAGCTGTGCGATGAAATTTTTTTTTCTTCGAAGTTAAGGGTGTTCCTTATGTATTTTTGGATGCTGATTTCAGGAAAAATACTAAAAAAATTCTATCACGTACAGTTTTGACACAAATGGAGAATTTCTGTCTGGTTGCCTACCTACTAGGTGTGCTACTATAAAAATGTGTCAAAGTAATATTTTTCTTAGAAAGAGGTATTTTGCCTCATGATCGATAAATTAAAACATAGAAAGTAGAAAAATGTTATTAAAATGCCAGAAACATAATGATATTACCAATCGAAGAACGTTTAAAAAGTAATTCAACGTAATGAACTGCAAGTAATTTGAAGCTTTTTGATCCATAATTAATGCGAAAAAGAACGCAAGACTTGAGGCAAGATTAGAGATTCTTCAAAGACTCATCGCAAAGAAGTCTGAAAGCTGTCCTCCTACACAACGGCAACAAATATGCCTTAATACGGGTTGGCCCTTTAATTCATTTAAAAGAGAGGTATGAGAATTTAACCATGAACATTATCAAACTTAACCACAAGGAATAAGAATAGACCATCTGTGGCAATCTGAAAGTGTTTCCTATGACCCTTGTTCAACAGAGTGGCTAGACAAAGTATCCCTGTTCCCTCTGCGAATGTGAGAGTCGTATTAAAGACAAGCACTGGACACAGAAGGTGTGGCCAGAACGCTAAACGTGGGGAGAGAAAAACGTGAACTTCGAATCCTTGGTGGATCCCAAAACGTAACCCTTCCCCTACTTCATATCAAATTTGGCATCATGACGCAGTTTATGAAAGCCCTGTCAAAAGGTGGTGATACTTTCAAGTACGTGGCGAGTAAGTTTCCAGAGCTGCCAGAAGCGAAACTGAAAGAAGGGAGTTTTCGTTGGTCCTGACATTCGAAAACCCACGACAGACAAAACCTTTGAAACCATAATGGAAGGCATTGAGAGATCAGCTTAGGAATTCTTTAAAATGTTGTATAGAAATTTCTTGCCAACTAGAAAGATCCTGACTTCAAGAAACTCGTAGAGAATATGCTAGAGGACTGCGAAGCCTTGAACTGCCCAATAAGCTTGAAGATCCACTTTTTTAACTGCCATTTAAGCCATTTCCCAGAAAATCTAGGCGCTTTAAGTGAAGAGCGAGGAGAGAGATTCCGTCAGGACATAAAGAAAATGGCACGGAGGTATCTGGGACTGTGGAATATCAACACAATTGCAAACTACTGCTGGATGCTGACAAGAGAGGAAGCGACAGAAGCCCACAAGGGAAAAGGTTCGAAACGGAGCTTCAAGGGGAACAAAACAGACTTTATAATGATTTTTGCCTTCGCAGTGGCTATGACAAACATAACAGATTAATAAAATGTGAAATATATCTTATTTTTAAGTTTTTTGTAAACAAAGTTCTTGAACTGTGCTAGATATTCTGTGTGATTTCGCTGACCCTTCATCCTAACTTTATGGGAAAATATTACGTGACATAAGAAAAAGCTCGGCATTTCTGAACTCAGCGTACCAAAAAACATTAGAAATACCTAAAATGGTGCAGATAAAATTAAAAAGTATTTTTCGCAGGCCTGTGTAGTAGTATTATATTTTTAGTAGCATATAGTAATACAATGATTTTAGAAGTATATAGTTGTATAATAGTTTTAGTAACATATAGTAGTACAGTAATTTTATAAATATATAGTTGTGTAATAGTTTTAGTAATGTATAATGGTGTAATAATGTAGTAATGTATAAGTTTTAATAATGTATAATAGTTTTAGTAATGTATAATGGGTTAATAATGTATAAAAGTTTTAGTAATGTATAATAGTTTTACTGGTTCTTTTGACCCCAATTTTGCGATGCTCCATTGGTTACAAGTTGATTGATTGATTGATTGTTTGGCTTTTTTATGGCGCAAGAGCATCTGGGCTATACTGCGCCAAGGTTACAAGTTAAAGAATAGTGATTTTCCTTGCATTTCAAACGTTTTCAGTAAATTAACATTCCAATAGCCGAAAAATCTTGAATAATAGAAATTTTCTAAATTTTTTTTCTTCCTTCATTGATCTGTACTCTCGTGCCTACGGCGAACATCAGCTAAATTTTAGTTGTTTGAAAAGCATCTTCGTAGTTATCAACAGCTCCTGGGTACGTACCTCTTACAACTACATTTCTTCAAGTTCGTATACAACTGTCGCCAACCTTGGTTCGCCAAATGGCTCGAGCGCAGCTCAACAAAAGCCAAAAGAAGTCATTTACTGTCCATTCGCGAGAATTTGGCATGTAGATTCCGTTAGCTGAAGAAGAGGACGGGTTGTTCCGTTTCAACAGAGGAAAGTGCGTCTTGCCGAAACTGGTTTCGCGCTCTAAAACCAGTTCCATTTCTCTATAACAACCAATCTGCTATTTCAGCTAACGGGATCCACACGCCAACTTCTCGCGAATGGACAGTATATTGCAAACTTTGATGTTCTTGGCGTCATTACAACCGCCAATAAAAGTGTCGAACCTGGTCAATGGAATCTACTATCATCTGAAGGACTATAGAATTAATTATCAAGTTCTTCAATTGCACTTCTAAGAGGGTGGAATGTAGTAGGCCTCCACCTGTTGCTCCCAGGCTAATGCAAAATCTACTACAGCTTCTGACATTTTCCAAGGTTAATGACTAAATAGTCAAACGCCTAATAAATGAATAGTTTACAAATAGTTAATAAATAGTTAATAGTTTCCAAATAGTTAATAAATAGTTTATAAATAGTTTATAAATAGTTAATAGTTTACAAATAGTTAATAAATAGTTACTAGCTTACAAATAGTTAATAAATAGTTTATAAATAGTTAATAGTTTAAAAATAGTAATAAATGAATAGTTTTAGTGGCATATATAATAGAATAGTTTTAATAGAGTATATAGTAGTCTTATAGTTTTAGTAGCATATTTAGTAGCATTTTTGTAGCTTACCTGCTAATATTAAGGAAATGAACAATATTGGATTAAATTAATCTGATGACGTAGCACTACGCAGAATAAATACAAAAAGAAAAAACGTTTAAAAGCGTAGTAGAAATTTTATTCGACAAATTTCAACGCGTTTCGGACGGACTTTGGCCGTCCCACGTCAGGAATACACTTCCATCTGGTAAGGAAATAAATAAGAAAGACACTTTGTTGTTTATTTCCTTACCAGACGGAAGAAATAAACAAGAAAAACACTTTGTTGTTTATTTCCTTACCAGACGGAAGTTTATTCCAGACGAGAGGCGGCCAAAGCTCGTCCGAAACGCGTTGAATTTTGTCGAATAAAATTTCTACTATACTTTTAAACGTTTTTTTTTTCTATTTGTAATATCGGATTAGTTAAAAAGAAATTAAGAATATATTTGATGGAAAGATATTTCATTGCGCCATCAAATTAATTTTGGGTAATCAGTTTCTTAAATTGTTTAAATTTTTACTGGGGACCTGTCACAATTCTCTGTTAGTCTGTAGATTCTACCTGTGTGCTTAACTACATATAGTCATTTGTCTCTTTTAAAATATATATGGTGTTAAAAAGTATGTACTAATAGAATGTGGGACTGGTGTAGATAATCTGTGACAAATAAATAAACTATATTATTATATAGTAGAACAATCATTTTTAGTAGTATGAAGCCGTATGATAATTTTAGTAATGAATAATCAATAGTAATAATGGTATAGGTAATAGCTAATAATTTTAATAGAGTACATAGTAGTATAATGGTTTTAGTAAAGTATATAGTAATACTTCTAGTATCACATAATAGTTTTGTAAGATATTATTACCCTTCACAGGGATAACACAATTGCCAAATAATGGTCAACACACAATGTCACATGGGCGAGTTTTTGTGAGCTGTCGTGGGGAAATTCATTTTTACTGAATTTTCGACACCCACATAGAAATAAGCTCAAACTAGAGCTGTTTTTGTTTAGGAGAAAAAGAGAATTTTGTCAACAATTATTAAGTAAAAATAAATTCCCCCGCGAAAACTCACAAAAATCTCGCCCCGGAGGCTTTCTTGTGTTGACCATATTTGGCAATTGTGTTATCCCTGCGGAGGGTAATAATATCTTACATCTTTATATACGGAGAAAGAGAGCGTTGTTCTTGTCCTCGTTCGTCTAGCGGTCCAAGACACTCCGGGCTAAACGGAGGGACCCTGGTTCGAATCCAGGATGAGAACTGTAAGCTTAGGATCTACTAAATAGACCACTACATTCCCCTCTGAATGGGGGAGACGTGAATTTCGGAGAACAAAGCTTACTTGAAACGGCTATCTCTGTCGGCGAAGACAGGTGATCTAAAGGGAAATACTATAATGCGAAGTTCTACCTCATTTACTGACATAACTTAACTATCTTAACAAATGTCACGGGACTGCAAATAAGTACTAGAAAATAGGCAACACACACAAAATATTTATTAATAGCTAAACATAACATGAGACTAGTAGAAAGCATGAAAAATGATAATTGTGATAACTTCGTCTGAGGCTTAACTATGGCGCGGCTAAACATGCCGACATCTATTAAATAGCTCATCTGAAGTGAGCTTACATTCGTTTCCTCTCTAAATTGCTGACCTTTCGACACTTTTTTTTATTCTAACAATTTGACTACGGACGTAGCCTATCTTGGGTATTACACACATATCATAAAACGATCAATTATAACTGCATTATTGGAGTTCATTTTAGTTTTGGAACACATATTGCAATCCATAGCAATCATTACGAAATACATTATCAACAGCAATAATATCCAATAATTAAACTGTCATGTGACTATCATTAATTATGTTGCGTAACTAACTCTATATGTCTAATCTGACTCTTAGGGGACGATTGTCCGAATTAAAGAGACATGATCAAAGAATATTATTCTCTTACCCAGCTCTCGCGTAGAATTCGTCTCGACGTCTGGGAAGTTTGCTATGGCTATACGAGATGCACATCAATTTGGTCGACATCACTGGCGGAGAACGTACGTACTCCAAGGGGGTGGTTATTCGGTTAGCTTTTAAAAAAATTACTTTATCAACGTTCATTTTTTAATAATGGCTAGCTATACACAGGACAACATCTCTGACTTGACTTATTCTATCTCGTACTGGTCTGATACTGATTAAAAATTTTAAAACTTTCGAAGTAAAAATGGCGTTTCGACCTGTGATTGGTTATTAGCTTAACCTATCAGTGAGGGACGTGTTCGTGTCTTGCGGTTTTGGTGCAGGGAGGTCCAGATTTCTCCTGCGGCGGACGCTTCCGTGGAAAGGCAATAACTTCCATTGACATTTACGAGGTTTCTTCAATTGATGTAAACAACTTTTATGGATATAGATTCTATGTACGGACCTTTGAATTATCCAATTAGCAGGGTTTGTATTGTGCAGACGCAACCCTAAAGAGACGGCATGTCCAGGCGCGGTGATCAAAACCAGGGCAGTCTTTATGCGTCTGTTCTTTACTTACGCCATAAAATTCTGGTGTATTGTGAAAGTTTTACGTTGTACAAAAGGATGAAATTAAAACATGAATTAATTAAACATGTTATGTTTTTATTAAAATAAAAAACGGCTGTCATAATAACTTTATTAACTTAACTTAATTAACTTAATTAATAACTTTATTAACTTAACTTAATTAACTTAATTAATTAACTTTATAACTTAAAAAAACTACTTCAATGACAAAAACTCATATATTGTTATTATTAGGTAATAAAAAGCTAGTGAATTTATACATTCATCACATTTTTAATATATTTTTAAAATTCCGTTGAACCAAAGTATAAATTATATTTTCACCGTGAAAATATAATTCAAAGTACTAAATTATGATTTTTATCATCAGTTAATTTTATACGGGAATAGAAGAAATTAAATTAGAATGAGTAAGGCTTTGCTCTGGTATTATTTTTAGACAGAAATATTGCAAAGGAAATATATATTCTAAAACCATATAGCATTTTAATTGCAGTTCTTGAAAAAATATATCTAAAATTGCTTTTGATTATTATATTTAAAAAACGATTTTCGGCTTTGAATTTTAACACTTTGAATTTTAATATTTCGAATTTTTATACTTAGAATTTTATTATTTTCAATTTTATTACTTTGAATTTTAATACTTTGAAATTTTAATAAAAATTTTAAAAAATTATTAAAATTTTAGTACTTTAAAATACAATTTTTAATTTAAGTACTTTCTTCAAACTTCTTGAAATAGAACTAGCGCGTTTAAATGACGAGAGTTTTATTAAAAACGCATGTTGGATTGCTCTTTTGGAAAGATGGTTTTTGGATGTCTCTGAAACATTCTCTCTCTCTCTCTCTCTCTCTCTCTCTCTCTCTTTCCCATCCCTTCCCCTCTCTATTACAAAATTTGCATTCAACAAGTTCCGTTTCTTTGAACTTGTTTTGAACTGCGAAAACTTGTTAGCAAAGTTAGTTGTGTATTTCAAAACGTGAAATTTTTTTTTCAACTATATATGTGTCGCTATAAAGGACGAAACTTTTAGACCTTTGTACAAAGGACTAAAAGTTTGCGTGGGTTTCAGACATCGCTTAAAAGACGTTAAGACTCTTTATTTAAAATTTTATGTTTAAAAAAAATCGGTGGAAAAAAAATTAATTTAATTTTTAAATAAAATTTAAAAATCTAATTTAAATCACTATTAGTTTTAATAGTTACAGAATTCAAATCCTTAGTTTCTAAAATATTACCGAACGTTGATTTACAAAGCATTACTAAACGTTGATTCATAAAACATGACTGAACATCGATTTATAAAACATGACTGAACATCGATTTATAAAAAGTATCTAATACTTGTAAAATAATTATGTTAAATTTTGAATTACAAAAAATCGTTGAATATTGATATATAAACATAATTGGGCATCAAAATGCAGAATACAATTTATTTAAGTTATATATCATTATTAAAGATATGTGGATCGAGCATTAATAAACAATGATTTACGAAATATTCCACAACACAATCAGGGGTCTGGGTTCTTTCAATGGGCGAATACCTTAGATTATCGGAGGGCGCGAGTCCTATAGCCCATGAGGGCGCAAGTCCTATCGCCCATGAGGGCGCAAGTCCTATCGCCCATGAGGGCGCACCGGCGGTCCTGTCCGTCCCTGAACACAATAATCATGGAGACATTACTTAACCTTCGTTTCTCAAATATTACTGAATATTAATGCACAAGACATTACTGGACACACGTTCACTAAACATGAATGAAAATCGTTTTGTAGAAGCCATATGGCGTGTTCTGAATTCTAGAATGTATTTTAATTATTGGTCGTAATTAAATATTCATAATATTTTAATAGTAATTTCCTGGGATAGAAGAAAAATTAATCTCTTGTGAGACTGCGACCTTTCGTTTTTCTTCACTTTTGAAACTGTCATGTGGCGATATTGTTTTTAATGACATTAATCTTTCTTTGTGTTAAAAATCTGTTGGTTTAAGTTTGTTTTTATAAACTGCTAGCAGGTCATTTGAGACGAAACCGACAACTGCATTAGAAATAACTTGCAATACACAGGTACGTCACACAGGTGTAGAGTTGTATGGGCCCGTGAGGCCCGAGCTCCTCCAATATATTTTGATCAAGGTTTTAGCCCCCCCCCCCCCAATAATTTAACAATATTAAAAAAAAAAAAAATGAATTTTAGTTTGCGAGAACTGTTTTGGTGTATTTTCATTCAAGAATTATTGTAAAACTTTTTATTTTTTTTGTTACTTGAACGACTGTCCGTTTTTACCAAAAAAAAAATCAAAATTTTACGACCTTTTCTTGTTGACCAACAGCTAGAGAAGTTATTAGACTTTATAAGGGCTTAAGTGAATATCCATGCCCCTCTCAATACACGCCCAAGGGAGTCGATGACAAAGATACAGAATTTGACCATTTAACGGAAAAGGCACCGTAAACTCTTTACGCACAAAGGAATGGGTTTTTCGACTAGAAAAAAAGGGGCTAGCAAATGATTTCTTTTCTTTTTGGTTTTACGGCTCAAAGACTACAGTGGTCATGCTGCGCCGGGACCTACTGTTTTCCGAGGAATCCGAACCTCTTAAGGCCTGGGGAACCAAACCCCGGACTACAGGGCTAGCAAATGAGGATGCTTAATTATTTTGAGTGCAGATATGTGGTATAATTTCGAAAATACGTAGATGGTGGGAAGTTTGGAAAAAGTTTTGTGTAATTTAAGAAAAAATTTGTTCGTCGTTCAGGTTTTTCTCATTCAGCTGGGTAATGCGTGAAACATGTAATGTGTGAAACATTTCTCACCATTATGAAATGTGATTTTAATTAATTTAATTAATTTGGCATAGGGTAATTTCGTAAAATTAAAGATAAACCTAAAATCCCCAAATATGGTCAACTTGTTTTTACGGTTAGATAAAAAATTCCTGGTAAGAAACTTCCTTCATAATAATATCTTTCCTTTACGGTTATTCCTCCTTTAAGGGCGGATTTTTCTGTCCAGTGGCTATCCGATAATGATGGGTTTTAATGTGTGCGTGTATATATATATATACACTACATTTTTGCTATTGATAATAATGGTTTCTTTAAGCTACATTAACTAGGGCTGGAGGACCGATTGTTGTTTGTTTTGAGTGAATTCATGTATATTACATTAGAAGGTACTACATGTCACAATCATACTACAATTTTGCTATACATATTAATTAATTAATTAATTAATTAACCATTACCGAAAAAATTATTGGTTGTTAATTATGAATTAATTAGTTTACTTATTTTTTAATAAATTACTTGGTAACTATTGGAGCCCCAAGCCCCGCCTCCAATAATTCTGAAGACTATACGGCTATGGGTACAGCACAACCTATACTGATCTTGCGCCAGAAACATCTAGCTAAATGTAATACATTGGTTGATAAGAAGTTTTGGAGTCAAACCCGACAGCTTGAAATGACTTTCAACCCGCGATCATGCGCGCGGGATGTTTCACATCCCACAACTTACAATTTGTGAAAAAAACCGTCCAACCTTGCTTCTGAAACTGGCCAAACTCTTTCCTGTTGCCTTCAAAGTCACAATCTTTGGGGTAGGGTGACAAAGAGAAAATTCCACTTATTGTTCCCTGTAAAATTGGACGTTTTTAATGAAATAATGCTATATAATCAGATGGGGTGCAAAGCACGTCGCGGGTTAAATTGCAATACTCTGGCAAACGTTCGAATCGATTGAAAGTCAAGAATAGATTCCGAAATTCGGATCCGTACTCGAATATATTTCGGAAATCCAAGAATGAATGCTTGAATGGATTTCGAACGTTTAGGCACTAAGCGGAACAGTGTTTTAGCATTTGTTTGTTTGTCGTTTTACGGCTCAAGGAATTACAATGGTCGTGCTGCGCCGTGGCCTACTGTTTTCCGAGGAATACAAAACTCTTAATGCCTAGGGAATCAAACCTTGGACTGCAGTAAGCAGTGTGATCTTTGAGATCTCCGAGTAAGCGTTCTTTGCACGGTTGGGAGTCGAACCCGAGTTATCAGCGCACTAGTCGAACGCGTTACCACACTGCGCCACCGCAAGGCCAATATTTTAGCATAAACCAATTTCATGATGTGGGGAATTCAGGCAGTGATGTGGTAACGTGTTCATTCAGCGCGCCGTTATCCTGGGTTTGACTCCTACTGGTGTCGAAAAAATAACGATTACCGACAAACTGCTCACTGTAGTCCAGGGGTTGGTTCTCTAGGCCTTAACAGTCTCAGTTTCTACGGAAAACTGTAGGCCCCGGCACAGCAGGACCCTTGCTGTACTAGCGCCGTAAAACTCGAACGATATGAGGAATACCTTTGAACTCAACTGTTCATTATGAGTTGGGAGCATTTCCAAAATATGGAATTTTCAGAGCTATGTTAAAATTTTCTTTCTAAAATAGTTTTATTTATTTATTTACTGCTAACTACTAAATCAAGTGTCGTAATGATGAGTCGTCTATGTATTACGTAAGCACACTTTTGACCATTTTATACCTTTCTCTGTGCAAAAAATAAGCAAATACCTCCCCCCCCACGTATGCTCAGGGAGATTTCAAGTATTACGCAGGCAATATCTTGGCCATTTTATAACCACCCTTCCATGAGAAGCAAAAATTAACATTGGCCAACCTAGGGAAATAAGCATAACAGCAACTCCCTCCCCTCAAAGGTGCTTACGTTATTGTTATTGTTTGTTTGTTTTACGGCTCAAAGACTACAGTGGTCATGCTGCGCCGGGACCTACTGTTTTCCGAGGAATCCGAACCTCTTAAGGCCTGGGGAACCAAACCCCGGACTACAGTGAGCAGTGCGATCTTTTATGAGATCTCTGAGTAAGCGTTCTTTTTGCACTGCTGGGAGTCGAACCCGGATTAGCCGCGCAATAGGAGAACGCGTTACCACACTGCGCCACCGCAGGGCCAAAGGTGCTTACGTAATACTTGAACTCTTCATTACGTAAGAAATGTTGGTTCTCTATTTTTTTTTTTTTAATAAGAGTTCAATGTGTGATGCAAATTATAATACTTATTTGCTATTGTAATATTGAGTTCTTATAGTTCGTTCGCAGAAAGTTGACAGAGGGTACTGTTAGAATTCACGGGAGCTGACGTCACAAACTGGCTAGTTCATTACAGCAGAGAGGAGGACGTCATTTCATAACTGGGTTTTAACGAATGTTTGTCTGCCTCAAAGAACCAGTTCTTATATGACGTCCTCTCCTCTTCTGTAATGAATTAGCCCGTTTGTGACGTCAGCTCCCGTGAATTCTAATGGTACCATCGGTCAACTTTCCGCGAACGAACTATATTAGTAAGTTTGTAATAATGTTAAATACTTATTTATAAATAGGGTAATCACAACAAGTTATCGCATTTAAAAGAGTTTTAATACGCTGTCCATAGCTATTTCAGTGGCAATATGCCACTATCATCCGAACGGTACATCAGCTATTAACATCGTATTAAAACACATTGTAAGCACAAAGTGAATACGAAGTGTATATGATAAAATGCATTTGTTAAAAAAAATACATTCATTATATAATTTTAAAATGCCAGGAGGGGGTAACGGGGGATCGTAGAAGCCCCCCCCCGAGGGAAAAATGTTGAGATCCATTTGTTTAAATAATTAAATAGTCAAATATTTAACTAATATGATTGTGTGTGTACTTTATTTGTTGTATCTTCAATTCGTGGTATATATCCAAATGTTGCAGTTTTGCCAGGGTGAGTGCCACTTAGCGACTACGTGCTTGTTTTATTATTTTCTGTGTTTTATGCAAGCATGGTTTCAGTAGCGATTCTAGACAAAAAAAAAATTGGGGGTACCCATGGGCAATATGGTAAAATCCGGATAAATTTGGGAGGCCATGGGCCCCCTGGCCTTACCCTAGAATCGCCACTGCATGGTTCAGACCCACTGCCCCCCATTGTCAGAAAAAAAAAAATCCCAACGTCCCCTCTCCAATGATGCTTAGTTAATATTTGAATTGTCCCTATGCCAAAAAAAAAAAGGATAAAAAACGTAATTTTTTTAAAGGTATTTTCTAAAATTTAAAGTCTTTTTAAGATGTTTAAAAATTGATGACTGAATATTTTTGATGTCGTTTGTTCTTTTCGTCTATTTTATAGGTGGCATTGTTTGTGAAATTGTTCCTCGGCATTGGTACTTTCCTAGTGCACCTTCAATCCGGGTTCGACTCCCAACAGTGCAAAGAACGCTTACTCAGAGATCTCATAAAGATCACACTGTAGTCCGGGGTTTGGTTCCCTAGGCCTTAAGAGGTTCGGATTCCTCGGAAAACAGTAGCTCTCAGCGCAGCATGACCATTGTAGTACTTCAGCCGTAAAACCACAAACAATAATTCACAATTTTACGCCAATGGTCGCCAAATTTAAAATAACGCTTTCAACGTTAACTTATTTTTAATTGAATTGAGCATTTAACTTCGGTTTACTTACGGAGTTTAATTAAACTAGAAGTAATATAATATTGCAAAATTTAATTTATTTATAATTTACTTAAATATTTAACTTTATTCCTTATTTTATTATCGCAAATTTGGCGCTTTTTATTTGGCGGTATAAAAAAAATTATCTCCGATAGACAGTAAGGATAAGACGATTACTTTAAAAAGCTATCAAATTGATGAAACTTTAAAGTCCAGTACGATTTTACATCGATATACTGCATCGTAACTATTTTTATCACATAGATTATTTGGCGCATTATTCTTTGGCGCAGTATAGCCCAGATGCTCTTGCGCCATAAAACACCTAAACAAACATAGATTAAACGGAAAAACTCACCAGTTAAGATATACTTACAACTAATAACCTTCCAATTAACAACATGAAATATTGGCAGGATTTTAAAGATCAGAAAAGAAATAAAAAAAAAAATCAGCACATACTGAAGTTGTTTATTCGTTTAGAAAATATTTAGAGACCAGGGTGAAAAACAGAATAGTTCTCTCTACACGAAACCAAAAGGGAAAAAAAATACCCCACAATTAAAGAAAAAGCCCCTACAGTCTGAAGAACTATAATTAACAAAAACTTGAAATTACAACGATGCCTTTGAAATTGGAATTCCAACAGATTGCATCCGGCGGTATTAAAACCCCGAGATTTTTTTTTTTTAATTAATAACGCTCCTGTGCGCTTTCTTAAATGCTGTCGGTTTACGAGTAGGCGAAAATAATGGGTTTCGGAACCTTTTTTCAACATTGAAAAAAAGGAACAAAAAACCGTCAAGAATTTAGCGGCACCTATTTAGTTGTTTATTACACGGGGCATTCTATTTCTTATACGGCATGACGTCGATTTTCGAAAATTAGAGTTGGATTATAGCTGTAAGGGAGAGTTCAAATATTACGTAAGCACATTTGGGGGAGGGGGGTGCAGTTGTGCTTATTTTTCTCTGTTAGCTAGTGTTAATTTTTGCTTACCATGGGAGGGGGAGGGGTATAAAATGGCCAAAATATTGCTTACGTAATACTTGAGTACTTCCTACCGACAAGGACGTGTTCGTCTTCATTATGACAAATATAAGCAATCGGTATTTTGGAGGGTTGTGGAAGATTTGATTAATTTTGATAAAGAAATAATAAGTCAATCGTTTGGCCTTTTTTAATTCCCTATATTGAAAAAACCGCCAGGTTTGGCCGAAGCCGTCGCTTTTGAGGTGGTCGCCTTTGCGGAGGATGGGAATCTGGTCGCTTTTGCGGGGTCCGCTTATCTTGATTAAAATTAGTCTCCCTCCAGGCTAAGATCATCCCGGTTTCAGCCATATCCCTCTTTTTCCTTTCAGGGGCTGTGTACAAATTTACTATTGGGCTCCATCAACAGTAAAATTTCTATTACCACAATATAAGAGTAATTCGCTCTCATACAAAATTTGTAAGTTCCCTTCTCTCCTTTATAACACATCGTTACAAAACTTTGCGATTTAAAATAAAAATGCTGCATTTAA